>OZ025300.1:49321670-49921670 GCA_964019185.1 Maratus speculifer
TTGCAGAACAAATTAAAAAAACAAAATTTATTTCCTGCTCTATTTAAGCACGAGAAATGACAAATATTAAGATATTTTATATATTTATTTTTACATTTAGTATAAAATTTTTGTATCAAATAATTTAAATTATGTGAACGTTAAAAAAATAAAAATGAAATTCAAACAATATGATACTTAAAAACCCTAAATCTTAGATTCTGTTCAAACAAAATTGAAATAAATCTTAGACCTTTTTCTGAACATTTGCTTTTGAGATGCGTCTATTCTTTATCTATACCATAGGTTCCCAACCTTTTATGGGCCACCGCCCCCTTTAGAAGAAAAAAAATATTTTAACGCCGCTCTCTTCCATAATATTTAATTATACCAATCAAAATATTGTGCATATTTGAGACTGATGGAATGTTAATAATTTGTTAATGACGGCTGCGCATTCTGTTAACAGCAATTGCAAATCCCCACATTCAGTGACATCCAGTCTATTTCTTTTCTGAGTCAATAAATTAGATATTGCACTGAACCCACACTCAGCCAAATAAGATGATGGAAAAGAAATTCAAATTGTTTGTACTTTTGCCCACAACTCAGGGTAGATAGTTTTTATAGACTTCTGAAGCCAGAATTCTTGATATGTACTTCCAAATTTTACGTGAGATCTATGAGTTCCTCTTCTAAATTTGATGATTCTGCTGTATCTGCATTTGCGAAAAGATCTAAAACCCAACTCAGTATGTTCTTGTTTAAAATGTCCTGGAATCACTCAATAAAATCAGTAGGAAGAGCGTCCAAGTGGTCGCAATAAGTTAGTAAACCATCTTGCTTTGCAGAAACTGCTGCTAATGTACGAAAATTCCTGTAATCATCTCTACCTAGATTTCAGTTGAACATAACAAGTTTTCTCACAAAAGCAGCTATGGCATTTTTTTGTTTTAATGAAATTTAATTCATCAACCTTGCAATTGTAATTTATAATTGCAAATGTCTTTGAATATTCTAAACTGGTATATCAAAAAAGCAGTGTAATTTTTTGGATGTTATCAAGTTTTCGCGCAGTTCTACATCACTGTTTTCAAAGAAAATCCATTACTGAGTTAAATAGACTGAAAAAAGATTCAGACACCTTTCTAGAGCCAACGAATTTCTGTATGCAACAGCAAGCGCTTACTATTTTCGTTATTTTCACTACAAAGTTGGTTAAATAATCTGTAATGCAAAAAATTGCTTCTAAACGTATTCACTGCTGTAATAACATAATAAAGTGTATAGTTTTTTGGAAACCAAAAGCTGATGATCAATAACATAATGTACAATGGTACTGCGGTACAATGGTTTGGTACTGCTTCTTTCAAATGTACTATGAAACTCTTATAATGCCCCGTCATTGCTGTAATACCATCAGTAGCTGATGACAAATATTATGAATAGGGAATTTTCTTCTATTGAAGAAACATGTTCATGCTGTTTAAATATCGATTCTTCCTTTGTATCAGTTTCCAAATTTTAAGCAAATAGAAATTCTTGACATTTTTTTTTTTTTTTTTTTTTTTTTTTTTTAGTGAATCGGACATATGAAGGAGTAATGCTTTGTTATTTGATAGTGTTGATTCGTCAAGTTGAATGAAAATTTACAAGGCCGAATGATATCTCAACGTCTTTGGTCATTTCATCTATTCTCCTTCGTACCGCATTATTACTCAGAGGAATTTTTTAATGATATCGGACGCTATTTTATGATGAAGATCGGTTATTATTAGCTCTTTCACTACCGGTAAGATTAATTCCTTGCCATTTGTGTAAGGTTTCTCCGTTTTTGAGATTAACAGTGCAATATTATATGAAGCCAATGGCGGATCAAAGGGGGGGGGGGACGATGTGGCGATCGCCCCCCTCCTTGAGCCCAATAAAGAATCTGCAGAACGACATAATATGCCCGCACGAAAAAGTTGTTGGTCCTAAACTCGACACCGGCGCGACCCGGGTCGGGTCGCACGAACTTTAATTTATTTTGCTGGAACTGGGTCAGATCTTCACATTTTCAGAACCGGGTCGGGTCTTATTTTTGCTGAAGAGCTGGATCGAGCAACACTGTTTTTCCCAGGTCGGGTCTGGCGTAGACTTCCTTCTTACTAGGGTATACACGGGCCAAAATTTTCAAGCCCAGCTCCGTCCGGTATAAACACTAAACGCTGGATCACACAGGTTGGAATCGACACAGCCCGTATGCTGGGGCGGTTCTAAGGGGCGTGGGGAGGGGGCGAAGTCCCCCTCCTTGGGCTAATAAAGGGTTTACTAAGTGACAAATGCATCCTCAAGAGAAATAACTTGGGGCGAAGCTCGAGTCGGTCACGGCCTGGTACGGGTCGCGCCAGTGTAAGTCTACGAGACTTGGACTGGGTAAGATTTTCTCTCATTTTGAATCGGGTTGTGTCCTGATTTTGCTTTTTTGGAGATTAGGGTGAGGACAGGCTTCTTTTTCTTTGAGACCAAGCCTAGTCTCGATTTCATTTTTCCTAGAAGTTTGTATTGAACAAAATTTCCAGATCGTGGCTCGGCTCGGAATAAAAGCTAGATATTGGGTCCGTCTCTGATGTAAATAGTAGGACAAACATTATTGGTTCGACCGCGACACGTTCAGCTAAACGATCGGTACATCTGTGATCTGAATTTCTTCGAAAAATCACATTCACGAATAAAAACGAATTACGTTAAAGGATTGTGGAAAAACGCGGATTTCGTCAAAAGATCGCGATCAAAACTGGGTCAAACATTTTCGCAAGAGTAAAAACCGAATTTGTAACTGACTCAAATGCGAAATGTATGACAATCTGCCCCGATGCTCTAAGTGCAGCTAAAAAGTAAAAGTCAACCCGACCAATAGCAAAATATAGTTGTAAACTGGATCCAGATTCGAACCGAAACAAAAAATCTGAAATTAACTGGACCCGCAGCAAACAGTAGACGTTAACCGGGTCCAAATGCGACCCACAACAAAAAGTAAAAATTAACCTGACCAGCAGCAAAAAATAGAGGGAGCCGGACATCAATTTTGTGAAATGATCGCGGAGAAAACACGAATTTCTTCTGAGAATCGCGAAACAGACGCTCATTTGTCCAAAAATTGCGAAAAAGAACGAAATTTTTATCAAAGGACTCACCTCAATCAATTCGGGTCAACCCGAACCCTTCTCACAAAAGTAAAAAACAAATCCTAAACTACCCCAAATGCGCTAAGCACAGCTAAAAAGTAAAAGTCAACCCGACTAACAACAAAATGTAGTAGTCGACCGGACCCAAACCCGACCCAAAAGCAAAAAATCAGAAATTAACTCGAACCGCAACAAAGAGTAGAAGTCAACCAGATCCGAACACAACCCAAGTAGAAATTAACCCAACCAGAAGCAAGAATGGTAGCCAACCGGACCCAAACCGGACCTAAACATGACCCACAGGAAAAAAAGTAGACGAAACATGACCCGCATTAAAAAATGAGCTCCGACCCGTGCATCAGACTGAAATTCCCAGATTTCTAAAATCGCCCCCCTCCTTGAGGACTCTCCAGATCCGCCCTTGTATGAAGCTCGTAGTCCGTCGTCATCTTGTTTAGAAGACAACTCAAATATTTCTTTTCCTGGCCTTGAAAATAAGATAAATCTTTGTCGATTTTATCAGCATGCGTTTTATTTAAATGCTCTTGTAATCTAGAAGACTTTGTGGCTGCATTCGTAAAAACCTTTTGGCAAATTAATCACATAGGTAATGATTGGTTTGTCGGAGAATGAATGCGTAAATCCATATTTCAAATATTCAGTATCATGTTGCCCGCATTTCTTCTTGGAATCAGCCATTTTCAAATACAAAATTTGCCCCAGTTCAGGTTTAAATAGATTAACCTTGCAACATATTTATTGATAGGTATAAAAATGAAGACTCGTTTTCATAGATTTTCATCTAAAGCTAAATTTAAGATTTTTATCATGCGGCCGGACTACACTGGGGATACACGTCTACTAGTTTCATTATATCAATTTCTTAAATTGGTAGGTAAGTCATGGCCGCCCCCCTTGGCTGTCTTAACGCCCCCTTTTTTCCTCTGGACCTGTCACCGCCCCCCTGGAAGGCTCCAGCGCCCACTGGGGGGCGATACCGCCCCCGTTGGGAACCTATGATCTATACCTACCGTAAACATTATGCAAAATCTGTAAAACAAATATTTGCAAGTTAAGTTTGTAAAAAAGTCTAAGATTTATTTCAATTTCTTTTGAACAGAATCTAAGATTTCGGGTTTTTAAGTATCATATTGTTTGAATTTCATTTTTATTTTTTTAACGTTCACATAATTTAAATTATTTGATACAAAAATTTAATACTAAATGTAAAAATAAATAAATGAAATATCTTAATATCTGTTCCTTCTCGGGCTTAAACAAATTAAATAGAGCAGGAAATAAATTTTGTTTTTTTAATTTGTTCTGCAAATTATGTTTTTGTTAGTCAGTCACACAAAAAGACCTGCTCACTAATATTATTCTTATGAAAGAAATTTATGAAGATATCTTGATTGCATTTCAATATTTTTATTATTATTTTTTTTTTTTTTTTTCATTGGACAGCTGAAATTAATCTGTACATAGGCTGTTTTTTACGTTTTAGATTTTAACTGCAGATATTTTTTATGATGATGCTTTCACTTTCAAAACTGGTTCTGCAAATTAGTGTCCTCATTAAAAGTATCTGTAAACAAATTCATAAAAATAAAAAATTATTTTTGTACAAATCAGTCTCAACTATCAATGCAAAACAAAATCATTTAAAAATATTGAAATACAACTGGGATAGCTTCATAAATTTCTTACATAGGAATTGCGTTAACAAGCGAGTCTTTGCAATTAACAGAAGTAGCTTCTTAATATATCCCTGAGATTTTTCTAATGCATACACATCCATTTTCAAAGGGGAAAGATAACTGACCAAAACAAAAAACATAAATAAAAATAAAACAAAATTGTACACATGTGAAAGTGAAGTTCTGCCCATTGCTCTAAAGAAGGGTGGAAAGATCAATTATATTAATAGGAAGGTAAAAATTCCTTTACGACACAGATTTTCGGATACAGTGATTTGACTTTAAAGTTTTGCAAACATCACTTGAATGGATCATTTCCATTAGAAAGTAACTTATTTCATCCATGTTATTGATTTTATTGTTGTCATAATATAGGCAAATAAAAATATATATCTTGTAGCAGAAACATGGTAATATTGTTGCAGAAAGGGAATGTTCTCTTGCAAAAAACTTTGATCCTCGAGCCTCTAAATAAAGCTGATATAAATTTTACCTTTTAGAATAATTGTTTTCATTTAAAGTAAAAAGTATTATGATTTGTACAGTTCTATCTGGAGTTCCTAGAAAACTACATTTTTATGCAACTAAGTATCTCCTTATTCAGTACTTTTATAAAAAATTTCTGGAGTTTTTTCAAAACATATTTTTTCTTTTACTTAATTTCCAAAAAAGTAAGCCAGCTTTCACCTAATGATGTTTTTTTAAGAGCATTTGAAAACTCCCAAAATAAGTATTGGATAGAGCATTTATTTAATGCAATTTCTCGTGTGGCATCACTTTTTTTCCTTTCCCCCCTTTCAAATTTCTTTTTGTTCTGCTAAATAAAAGTTAATCTGATTGATATAGTTATGAACTAGACTAATTTACTACTAAAAGAACTTATTACACTGTACTATAATAAATAAACATTATTATTATATTGTTTATTCAATAAATATAGTATATGTATTGTACACACTGATGAGCCAAAATTATTATTTATTTAAACTAACTTACTATTAGGCTGTGGATTTAAACTAATTTACTATTAGACTCATGTACATTTATTTATTCATAATCCTGTCCATAATATGTTTTCTTATTTATTTACATACTTATTTATACATTATCACTAATAAATAATTAATATTTTGGGAGAAATTGATAATAATTGTATATTTAAAAGACATTCTTTAATATCTTTAATCTTTAGGTGGATATGATGGGACGAATTTTCTTAATACTGTTGAAGTGTATGATCCTGAAACAGATACATGGGAGGCTGCTCCAAATATGTCATGTGGTCGGAGTGGTCAGGCATCTGCTGTTTGGCGAGCCCCTTGTCTGGCACATGGGATATCCTAAAACAGCAACTTTTAATAACTAAGACAGCAGTGTCTTAAGAGCCCACACTACTGATTGAAAAAGACCCGGATGATAATGTAAAGTCTATGGTGGTGTTCTTTTCAAATATTTTGCTCAAATTTTAATACTTTGATGCGATTTCTTCTGCATAGGATAGCTGAGGATGTTCCACAATCAGCTTAGTTTTTACTTTTATGATTTTGGTTATATCCTTTTTATATTAGGATAGTTTCAGTTTCATAACTGGTTCTGAAAGTTAAAGTATTTTTTTTTTTTTTTTTTAATCTGACATCAAAATTGAAAAAGTAAAAACTAGGCCAGTTGTGGATCGTCCTCAGCTATACTATGCAAAAAAAATTCATGTCAAAATATTAAAATTTGAGCGAAATATTTGAAAAGAGTGTCCCCATAGACTTTATATTATCATCCAGGTTTTTTTCAGTCAGTACTGTAACGTCTTAAGTGTATTTATTCAAACTAAAGAAAATTTCAGCTAATTTTTGTACAGCTTGTTTTGTATATTTTTATCATACAAAAATATTTTTTTAGATATTTATATTTTAAGAAATAAATTATTATAAACTAGTTTTTTTTTTTCAGTAGTTAATCTATGTTATATATGACATATTTTTAAATTATATTCATTATAATGACTAGCCATTTTAGCAAAAGTTTTATTTATTTTAAATAAATATCTTAGAGGTTTTATTTTTTTAACAATTCATTGCTTTTGAGATGTATACTTTTAATAGTGACATCTATCTTGTTTTTGTTTGAATTTTCAACTTTGTCTGCATTGGTAATTTGGAGTGCAAAAATGTTCTAGTTGATATTTGCTTATATTTCACTTGTTATTTCAAAATAAAATAGTGTTAACTCTAGAACAAAAGAGTTGCTGGCCAGGAATTTAGTAAAAAAAGAGAACATTGTTCTCAAAAAGGCCACTCTTGTGTACTGTTCAAAACCATATTTTGATCTGGTTTGTTTTGAGTCTCTGTTTATCAGAAGAATTTTGTAATACTTTCACAAACGATTAGTGAATTTCACGATATATTCCTGCAAGCAATTGATGGATTTCAGAATGTGTTTTCTGTGACCTATTAACAAATTCTATGAATTTTATCCCCCACAATTTGGTGTTAAGGCAAGTTTTCAGATTTGTCTATGTGACTTATTGCCGAAATTCACAGAATATATACATACATACAATCATTATGTAAATTTTCCAATTTTTTTTTCATACGGCTGATTGTCAAATTTCCAAATATTTTCCTACAAACAATTGAATGACTAAATTTCATGACTAATTATAAAATTTCATGTTATTTTTCGTGTCTGACTGGCAAATCTTTGTGTTTCATCTTTTGCGACTAATTGACAAAATTCACAATGTCTTTCTCATGTCCAATTAAAAATTTTGTCAAGTTTTTTTTTTGACAATGGATAGATGAATTTTGAGGAGGGGGGGGGGGAGGTTCTGGCTCTCAATCAATGAATTTTGCACTTTTCCCCCTTGCAGACAGTGGGAAAATTTCTTGATTTTTTTTTCCCCCCATGATCAATCAGCAAATTCCACATCCCCTTCTCCCTTTGCCAATAGATAAATTTCCTTTTTTTTTTTTTTTACTTTGGAATTTTATGTTAGGGAAATTTCTCTAGCAAAATTAACAGTATTTTTTCTTGTGGCTGACCGACAAATTTCTCAAGGAAATTAACCAAAAAAGGTACATCAAACAAAGCAGTAAAGGACATCAGAAGAAAATAATTTGGGAATAGCTAATCAAATAATCAAAAAGGACCGCTGGGCACTGCACTCTGCTAAATTGGCCTAGAGTCAACACTATTTCATGGAATAAAAAAAAATATGTTAAAAATAATATCACTGTTCATTTCTAATATATGAGGCAGTGTTTAGCACTATGAATATATGCTCTTAAGAGCTATTCAATCAGACTAAAAAAAAATATTGTTTTTTCTTTTGCATGAAAAATTAGGTCTCAAAAAGGTTTTATACCATAGCCTTCAATTGAATCTATATAATTTTTAGAAAACCCTCAAGAAGGCTAAAACTTTTTTTTTTTTTTTTTTGGAAAATTTAAAGCTCTTGAAATATGTTTTTGTAAACCAACTCTATAATTAAAAAACTAATCTATGTTAAAAAAAAAGTCTTAAAAATTGGTTTTAATTATATTCCAATTGTAGAGTTATACAGTAGACTCTCTCAAATCCAAACAGCTTGAAACCAGATATTGTTGCTGATTTTAGAATTTTGCAGATTTCTGGTCAATGCTTTGTTTACATTAAACAGTCATTTGAATGTAATTAATAATACAGTCGAAACTATAATGAATGCTTGCAATATAATAAAATATCAAAATAAGTAATAAACTAAAATATTAAAAATTTAGATAATTTTTAAAATGATTAAAATATTAAAAGCAAAAGTCAAGTTAATGATCAATAGTATATGATTAAATATTCATTATATAGATGAAATGTATTTTTCCTGAATTATTCAATGAAACTCATCTCATAAAGGTACATTAATAATTCATATCAAATTATAAAATAAGGAAATTTTATTTCAGGTTTAGCTAAACTTAATAACCAAAAAAGTTTGATTAATACATAAGTATATTTGGTAAGAAGATTGTGATTACCAATGACATCCGCAATATCTTGAGTTTTTTCGGAAATAAATTCATTCTACCTTCATGAAAAAACAAGAATTTTGTAATATTAACAAAAATTACAAATTAAATTATGTATAGAATTGATATTAACATAAAAAGTAAAATTTCGTCCCCATATCTGAATTGATTGTTTCATTGTTTACATCTGCAAATTATATGTAGATTTTAGAGAGTTACAGATTTTAGGGTTGCAGATTTGAGGGAGTCTACTTTAGTACCATATAACTTTGGAGAAAACTGTTCAATTTACATGGTAATCAAATATCAATTTTTGTATTGACATGAGAAGATCAAAATTCATTGCCTTGTAACATAATAATAATAGAAGAAATTAAAGCAATTTCAGTAGCATATTCCATCAAAAAAGACAAAACAATTTTTTTTTTAACAAAAAGCTACTGCATCAGGTGAAACTAAATAATAATGTCAGTAATAAGTTTATCTGGATTTTTTTTATTTGAATATTATAAATTAGTTTTTATAGTATTGTTCGATGTTTTAAATCAAATTTGAGTTGAAAATGCACATTGCATACAAATTTAGGCTAACTGTGCTTGCCTAAGTTTGATTTTTTTTTTTTTTTTTTTTTAATTCTATTTGTTGAATTCTAATCTAGTTCAATACAGACTCATAAAATTTGTTAAATTAAGAGATAATTAGGAAACTGTCAAAAATAGAAAAATAACAGACATTATGAGCAAAAATACCTATGATAAAACTTTGAAAGCTTTTCATTTAATTCCAGACTCATTTGACTGTTTTAACGAAGCTGATGTTTGTCGCTTTTGCAAATTTTTTTTCTACCTATGTCTGATAATCATTATTTTTGGAAATAAATAGCATAAAAAGCTTAGCAAAAATCTTTTTTCAGATTACTTATGTTCAGGTTGCATTCTGTTAAAAGTAAATAGCTATGAATTTAATATCAAATATTTGGCTTCCAAGATTCAATAAAAAAACTTGTATTAACATATTTTTTTAATATTGTTTGAAATATAATATCTATATATGCGTGTATGTTACTCATATTTTTCTCAATCCTAATAACAAAATTTCAAATACTTTTAAATCATTATTAGTTGATCCACTAAATGTTTTGGTTGTTGACATGTCATGATCATATAAAATATTTTCTTGAAAAAATTTGTTGTGTGGATGTTATTAATTTCATCTCCTAATCAATATTAATAGTCTCTTCACTTATTTCAAAGTGTTACTAACAATAGTTGTATTTATATGAATATCTGTTAAAGATAAATAGAATTGAATGTATTTAAAATATTTTTCACTTTATGTGCTGGACATAATTATTTTGTATTTATTATCTTGGAGTTTAATCATTAAATTATTATTTCATTGTACATAAAAAGGTAGACATTATTTTAAAAAATACTGCACATTTGTATTTGTGTGTATTTACCTGTTAAAGAGCACTGCGTGCTACGTACACTTCATGCTTCTGTGTACCTTTTCTATATCCTATTTAATCATTCTATTATATTTTTCCTTTTGAAGCAAAGAAGTGTGTATGATTTCAAAGGTGTGATGTTATCAAATAGAGTATAAATTTATGATAATTTCAATGTTCAATGTTGTATGTTAAAGTCGTAACTATGTAAGTGATCTTATTGTAAATGTAAATATATATTTTTAATGTATTGAAAAAAGCATAAGAGATGCTTTTATGGATATTCAATGGAAATATATCTATAGGTATAATATTTTACTGAGAAAGAAAAGGATATATAAAGTACAAAATAAGCTATAAAGTTTTTATTTTTAAAAGTGTTTAATTTAGCTTTTTTACCTTTTTTTAATGTACATTTTAATCTTCTTCCTTATGTTTTGCAAAATTTATTTGTTAAAAAATATCAGTTATCAACAGGAACACTTTTTAAAATAATGGGATACTACTATTTGAATTTAAATAATTTAATTTGTTCATTTTGTTTTATTTATTTGCAATATTTTGTTCTTATGATGATTCCATTTTTCATATTTGATTTTTTTTTCTGTTTATTTATTTTATAAATAACCCTAATATAAGAATCTTTGAACAACATCTTGTGCCATGATAATAAAAATTATTATAAGCTCATAAGTGAAAGATTTTAGATTCAAATCTTAATCAGCCCATATAGTGCAGTAGAAGTGATAAATATATTAAATCTGTGATCCTTAAGACCTTTTGTTATTACGGGCAGGCAGAATGCCTTACACAGGACATGTTAAATTAGTGTACTTTTTCTCATAAACTAACAGAAATATGCACTTGAAATTTTTAATGTGCATCATATAAAGAAATCTTAATAGAATAGAATGAAACTTGTTTACATATTTTTATTTTCTTTTAAGCATCTGAAAAAAAAATCAGTATTAAATAGCAAAAAAATAAATAAATAAACAAATATTATTAAAAAATCCATAAATTGATTTTTCTCAATTAATGATCTGAGTTGTGTAAAAGGAGTACATTATTGGTCAGTTTCTATTTTCAATGTAGGTTATAGATTGTCCATATTAAATAAGTAGAGTGTCCGAATTTCCATTTTTGCATGATGAAAACCTTGAAAACATAACTCAGTCACACAATTTGACCCCATAAGATCAAGTTCATTAAGATTCCCATAAATATGACAAACATATTTATTACACAAGGCTAAATAGCTTTTAATGTCCTTATATAGTGCTGAAAACAAACTAGTGCTAAATGAGTAAATACAAATCTCACCTTCAAAATAATGTACAATAATGTGTATTTGATTAAAAATTTATTAAAAAGACATGGATTGGAAAATTTATTAACAGAGACTGTTAAATCATTAAATCACTTTCATCGTTAAATCACTTGTTCATTATTTTTTACACAATCTACTACATAAGTTGCTAGTGTCTGTAATATTTATGATTTTATAATAAAATGAGCTCTGTTTTGTATTTTTACATGGCAGGCATCTTAAGTGATAAATGCTCAAAAAGCGAGACACCCAGAATATAAGTGACATAGGTCAATTAATCCAATTGAGAGAAATTTAACCTTTCTGTGGACGTGCCATTGTAAAAAGTACAACATTCACTTTCTTTTTTTTTTTAAACAAAATTAACGTCTGCTTTAATATGCTATAACAAAGTAAATCTAAGGGTATTGTGGAATACTTTCATAAATTGTGAACAGAGAAGACTTATATGATATTTCTATGTTAAATTATTTGTAAAATTAAAACAAAACAGTAATAATTGAATGTTTTCCTCCTGTTGTACAATTTACAATGCATGCCAGCTCATGTAATGAAAATTTTCATGCCCAGCAAAAGGTAAATATGACAGCCTCAATAGTAAAATGCTTTTAATACATTTTGCTTTTATAAGTCATTATTGGTTGTAAACCAGTTTTTTTTTCTTTGAAATTTTGAAGTTTCTGAAAGATTTGTCTCATGTCTTGTAAACAGCATGATAAAATTTAAGATCATTTAGAGCAGGACAGCGAACCTATGGCATGGCATAGATTCTGATTCTACACCAAAATACATTGAAATTTCACAAAATATATTAATTATTCTAAATTTTAAAAACTGTGTTTGTTTTTTTTTGTTGTTGTTGTTGTTTTTTCTCTATTCTGAATTTAATTAGTCAGTTGCTTTGTCATTGTCAGAAAGATAGAAGGAACTAGAATATAACTTGATGTATCCCAATCTAGCTCAATATTGGCTCGCAAAATCTTAAGAATAGAGAATTAGGAAATTGCTGCAAAAGAAAGATTAGAAGGCATTGTAAGCTAATATTCTGTTAGCAAAATTCTAACAATTTGGAATTCAATTCCAGACACTAAAAAATACTTGCTATTTTCACAATTTTTTCTGTGAGACATTCTTTTTGGAAATACATAATATGAAAAATAATTCAAATCCAACTTGCATTCTCTTAAAAATAACTAATTATGAAACTGATATAAATTATTTGGCATCTAAAAGTTGAGACAGCAGAGGTAATTTTTTAAAAATGAATTTCTAAAATATAACATCAAATATTATCCATATATTTTAATGCTAAAAACAAAGTTTTAAGTAATTTTGATTCATTATTATTTGATCCATTATTATTATTTATTTTTGCTGCCATGTCATGATCACATAAATTACGTTTTTGGGGAAATTTGGCATGTGGATGTGAAAAGGTTAGCTGGAGGCATTATATTGAATTTTTACAGATGGCGGTTGCTTTCTTCTGGAATACTTCCTGAGTTTGTTTCTGGATTCAATATTCTATTAAAAGCATGCTATTTACATCCAATTATGAATTCAGGTGTAAAGTTTTTATTATTGCACTAAACTTTTTCTTTTGGTATCCCCCTCTTTGACTTGGATCGCCTTCATTCTGGATGTCTCTAATATCTTTTTAAGTACAGTAGAAGATCTTTGTAACACAAGCTTAAAATGTCAGAGTGTGTGTTATACCAAACACATTTCACACATCATTTAACATACCTTGTAAACATGTCCAAATAATCTTAAAACTAACAAAATATAGTAGGTAAGAAAATATTATATTGCATTGCTTGTTACCATGGCTGCGAAGTTGGAGTTGGGCCCATTTTTGAGCAAAAGAGTTGGAGTCACTAAAAAGCAAGCCGACTCTGATTCTGACTCTAGCTTTGTGTTTTTTTTGTTAGATAGTTTGAAGTAAAATTAAACCAATTATATGTAATTTTAAATCCATAAAAGAAATTATTATTGTTATTTTTAGATTATATTGGGCTATCCAAGTTAAGTATTCTCAATATATTGCCTGGCATAAATTGTAGGTGAAAACTGCTTTTAATTAAAAAAAACTAGTAGATCCCGAATTATTTCTGAACTTGTAAAAGTTTCATCTTTATTTTTTATCCTTTCCAAATTTTTTCTTTTCTGGAGAACACAAATTGATATCAAAATTGTACCAATTTTCACTTTTCAAATGCAGAGATCCGAAATAGTAAAATTTCTGCTTTGTTTTCTTCCTTTTATATATATATATATATATATATATATAATTTATTTATTTATTTTTTGATAGATTTTTCAAGTTTGTGGCATGTAAAATCGAAAAATTAGTAAAACAATATATATATATATATATATTCTTTTTTTTCCAAAGCTTTTAAGAACTAAGTTAATAGTGAAATTTTCACATTATTGCATTTCCTCATAATTTTATCCAACAACAACAATAGTATTTTAGCTAGCCAGGAGTCAGAGTCATTAAAATTTCCAGAGTTTGACTTGAAGTTAGAGTCGGCCATTGTTCCCACCGACTCTGCAGCCTTGCTTGTTAACAGGAGTTGTACAGATTATAAATTATTGTATAATATTGCTCATTCGATGGAAAGCCAAAAAATTACCTATATAAAGCTCAATTTTTTTTTTTTTTTTTTTTTTTTTTTTTTCAAGATTTTAATTAATCTATATTTGTCAAAGTAGATTACATAGTTGAGTATTACATATATTATGATTACATATTTCAAATTTTAAAATAAGTCTGTTATTAGAAAATTAATAACATTCTCTTTGTAAATATACATTGTGAAGAAAAGGGGGGGGGGGAGAGGGTGTGCCAAAATCCATGTTTATCTCCGGTGCAAAAAGAGCTAGTTTCAGCCTTAAGTTGTACATAATATAGGAAACTGCATTATATAGAAATGTGTTATAAAAATTTTCTACTATATTATTATCTTTTATAATCTGAAAAGAGATTAATTGTTCTTAATTTTTTATTAATTTTATGTTAAATTTATCTCCTGAACAAACTCTTATTGCTGTGATGGTAACTATTATATTGCTTAGTTTTATATATTATTGGTCAGGATAGTAAATTTTCTTCTGGTGTTGAAAAAGCATATACACATGGTAACCACAAAAGCCTTAGGTTATTCATTCTACAAAATATGTAAGAATTTGTAAACTTGTTTGAAATTTGAAAGCCTTTACTATCTGTATATGTTTATAGATAATTACTTTTACATAGTATTTTGTTATTGTTGTCATTCATTTTTAATAAATATTTTTGCAATTTTTAAATATATTTCTTTATGGTAAACATTACTTTCTGTTAATTTACAATTGCAAAGCATTTTTCAATTGTTCTAGTTTAAGGGGAAAACAACAATTGTGAAATCACATATAAAATAGCTGATATTTGTATATCTTTTCACCAGAACTACTGTAGCAATATTTTAACTAGAAGTAAAAATTTAAATATAGTAGTTACATATTTTTTTAGCCTTTTTTATGTTGCTGCTGTTTGTGAGAATTATTTTTTAAAAATCACTGCTTTAGTAGTTTTCAAGGAAAAGGTATAAGTTATTTCACATGTAATTTTTTATTTATTATTGCTCCTGTACATGTTAAAGAAACAGAATTCCTGATCCATAATGCCAAAATTGTATTCATTTCTGATAATTTTATGGTTATTACAATATAAATTAAAATTTAATATTGATATCTGTCATTAAAAATGGGAGCTGTGTTTATGAATAACAATCTATAACATTGCAGGCACTTAAAAGTTACAATTAGACTTTTATAAATTTACTAGCCACCCTTGGCAACCAGATTGGTCTCCCTTAAATCTATGCTAAGCATTATATTAATTATATTATTCATAATTTAATTTATTTGCTCAGTTCTTTGCCAAATCAGAAGATTCTTCTTAAGAAATCAAAAACTCGGTATTTTTAAGTTAGCCGGATACAGGTGATAAATTACCATACACGGCATTTTTTTTTTCGTATTTCATTAATTTCATTTAAAATATAATTTTTTCACACATTTCATTTGTAATACATAATTTAATTTTAAACTGAAATGGTTAAAATTCATGAATTTTATTTATTTGTTTTAAATAAAAAGATCAGAAAAACAAAACAAAAATAATGATATTTTGAAGCTCCCTAATTGCAGCAAAAGAGCAAAACATAAATAATCCCGATTTACCTCCATCTAAATCCTGCTGAAGGACTTTTACACAATAATCAATGAGATGCATTTCATTCCGATGTTGCCATTAAACAGTTAACAAATAATCGTGATTTCTGTGCCACGTATGATAGCATAATACAATAGACTCCCTCAAATCCACACAGATTGGGACCAGAGGTTTTGTGGATTTCTGGTCATTGCTTTGTTTACACTTTTTAAAAGTAATTTGAATGTAATTAATAATGCAATCGAAATTATAATGAATGCTTACAGTGTAATAAAATGTTACAATAAGCAATATACTAAAATAGTAAAATTTTAGATAATTTTTAAAATGATTAAAATATTAAAAGCAAAGATCAAGTTAATAATTAATAATGTGTGATCAAATATTCACTATAAAGATTAAATGTATTTTTCCTTAATTAATCAATAAAACTTGCCACATAAAGGCACATTACTAATTCATATCAAAATTAAGAAAAATAAGCAAGTTTAATTTTAGGTTTAGCAAGACTTAATAACCAAAAAAACTTGTTTAATACATAAATATATTTGGTAAAAAGATTGTAATTACCAGTGATATCTGCAATATCTTGAATTTTTTCAGAAATAAATTTCTTCCTTCATTTAAAAAAAAAAAAAAAAAAAAAAAAAAAAAAAAGAAAAAAAAAAGAAAGAAAGAAAGAAACATGAATTCAATAATATTAATAAAAATTACAAATTAAAATATATATGGAATTGATATAAAACTAAAAAATCAAATTTTGTAATTGTATCTCAACTCAATGTGTCATTTTTACATCTGTTAATTATGTGCAGATTTGAGGGAGTCTACTGTATATGTATAGATAAATATCTACATGTGTTTATGCAAAAGTGCATCCCTTCCCTTCTCTTTGTCAAATCTTTGAAAATAATAAAATAGAACTTGTAATATTAAGAGATATGGATGCAGCAGAAAGGAATCTAATGAGAGGAATATTTTTGTGGCAGATGTGCATGTGATCCAGTCTTGTCCTTTTCTTATTAGTAATATATGCAGAACATAAGCATGAAAAAGCTAAGCTAAGATTTTTTTTTATTCCTCCAGTCTCCCTGTGCAAGACAAATTTCTAAACATTGCAACATTAAAAGCAATACAAAAAATTTACAATGAAATATTAAACTAAGTTTCTACCAACATTTTACAAAATGGAGAATTGAAGAAACAGTCCATTCTTTGTTTCATTCAAAAAGATAGACTTCTTCTGAATTATTTTGAAAGATATGAATCAAAAAGCAACAAAATTAAAAGATATCTGGAGAATTGAAGAAACATCCATTCTTTGTTTCACAAAAAGCAACAAAATTAAAAAATATCTTTCTTAAAAAGGAAGAGGCACCTGTGATAAAAAAAAAATTTTAGTTTCTCATTATTGTGGTGTTTAAATATTCTAAATTATCCTGTTCAGAATAAATTTTATGTTTTTTTTTTAAACAATCAGCAATAAGATTTGTGCACCTATGGACACCCCCTTATGAAAATCCTGTGCATAGCCATAAATTTTTTATTGCGTCTATAATTATTTTTTTAGTTTCATTCATGTCGGAAATATGCTTTTAAAAGTTACTTTTATATTTATATTTTTTCATGTGCATTATGTATATTTAAAAAAAATTCTTATATCTATTCCCTTTTTCTTTTTTTTCCAGATATTGTTATATTTGTCATTCCATATCTTTAGCTGTTACTGTGGTTGAATTTTGTAGTTTTCTTTATGCATGTTAAATTATTTATTATATTTCTGTTACTATTTTAAGTTTATATGAAGATGCTGAAATATTTTCTGTTTCTTTAATTTCCCTTTTAAATTTTATTTGGCATAGATTTTTTATTTTTATATTTGTAACCTGTTCTTGAATTTTGTTAATATTTTGTTTTAATTCACATAATTGAAACATTCCAAAATTTTATATTATTTTTTCATTTGGTAATTTAAATCTTTTTTTTTTTTCTTTGCATTAAGGGCAGTTTAAAGGCAAATTTGTGAAAATGTTTTTATATTTTGAATCCTTCATTTTTCCCTTTTCGAAAGGTATATTAATTCATTTACATTAACGACAAGAAGCAAAATTTTTAAAGTACAGTAGACTCTCTCAAATTCGCAAAGCTTAGGACCAGGGGTTGTGCGGATTTTAAAATTTTGCGGATTTCTGGTCATTGATTTGTTTACATTTTTGAAACATTAATTTGATTCATAGTTAAGCATTGTAATCAATGCATATAATAAATTGAAATGTTAAAATAATTAAATAAAATATTTAAATAAATAAATAGTTAAAAAACAAATTATTATTACAAAAAAAATTAAGTAAAATAAAATTTTAAAAAACTATAAAAATAAAGTAAATAATTAAGATGCAATACTAAATATAAATAATGATGAAGAAAAATCAATCTTTTTTATAAAGAAAAATTTTTGGCTTTATTAATAAACAAAAATAGCTTGATTAATTAAAAAATATTCATTTTATACAGCAAAAATTAAGCTGCAACTATGATACGATAATGATTATTTCGATTAAATATCGATCATCGTAATTAGTAAACCGAATGTAAATCCCAAATTCGTTTCGTAACTAGCAGGGATACGAAAATAGTAATAGAACTATTAAAATAATAATTTTATGTAGCAAAAATTATCCTGCCATGTGAAATGCAAACTCTACCAAACGGCCATTGAAAGTTATATTACGCTGTAACTACGATATGATAATAATTAATTCGATTAAATAACAATCATCGTACGTCTAAGAAACATATTATTTAACACTGCAGAATTTAAATTGAAGGACATTGATTTGAATAGCACATTGAATTTTAATTGACATTTAAAAAAAGGAAAAAGTTGAAAAGGATTTAAAAATATATACATTTAAAAAGTTATTTTTATTGCATTAGCCACTGACTTCAGCGCCATCTTTAATTTCATTGTTTACATCTGAAAAAATGTGCGGATTTTAGGGACGTGGATTTAAGGGAGTCTACTGTAGTTCAGTTTGTTTACTCCTTGCATACACATTACATACATAAACTTTAAACTGATTTTTTTCAAAATTTTACCTTTTGAACTTTGATGTACCTTTTTATGAAAATTGCTTCAGTTATTCTTTGTAATTTTGTTTTAACATTTTACACATATCTCTGATCAATCTGAAGTGATTTTTTTTAACATATGTAGACATTTTTATAAAAAAAAGTTTTTCTTTGGAAAAACATCAATTAAAGTTTTTTATTATTTAAAAGTGAGGAAGTATTCATATTATATACATGGAAAATGCTTAAGTTAATACCTTTAGTAGTTTCTGAAAGAAGGCACATTAATTTAACATAGTAGATGTAGGGTCTTCCAATTGCCAAGTTTAAAAGTTATTTTTTAAAACTATACAATTTATTTCTTGTTTAATTGAAGTTATTTTTTACTTAGTCAATATTTCATGGATTTTTTGCAGCATTTTTGATATTCTATCATTTTCTTTAATAATTCGCTGAAGAATTATTGTGAAATATCATTCTAAAAAATATATATATAAATACCATTATAATATGTATATATTGTTGTTGTTGCAGAAAGCTGAATATTTTAATGCATCACTTGTGTAGCTCAAGTTTGCATTTGCTTTTGTGGGTGCCATTCCATTTTTTAGATGTGCTTTATCACCAGCTGTGTATTTAATTTTCATGCTTTTCATTTGTCTGTGATTTTATATTTTAGCTTCTGACTTAAGTATGTATGTATATATAGTGTAATCATGCATTTTATGAAAAGTATGTTTTCCTGGGACCAAGTGTTTCTTTTAAGTTATGTTTTATTTATTCTGGATTATTTTTGTCTCTTAATTAGCCTGTACTTCGTTATTTTTCTGGGTGTGAGTATACTCAGTGAAACTCCTGTCTGTTTTATTATTTATTTATTTTATCTGATTAAATAACTGCTGGTTTTATTTTCTTAATGTATTCAGGAGGACAAACAAAGCCCAAGTTAAACCTAGTCTGGTTGCTTTTATTTATTTTTTGCTTTTATCTCTAGAATACAGCTGATTTTATTTGCCAAAGTGTGATTGTATTTATTAAATATCCCATTAAGTATGCTTTTAACAATAGAATCATGTATTGTAGTTAATGTACAAAAATTCTAGTGTAAATGGATAACACTGGGATCTGGAAGAATTTTCTGCTACTGTTCGTATGTGTAACTGTTTGTAGTCAATTGCACTGAAAGATGTTTTTATTGCACATTATGGAATATTATAAATTTTCCTTAAATAGTATCATATTTTTCTATTTACATTTCAAATATCAAGCTTTTCTCAAAGTGTAATATGTGAACTAGCAATAAAACACTGCTATATAAATGTATTTTCTGAAAAATCTTTAAAATTTGCTGAAAGATTTCAAAAATGATTTCTGCAATAACTTCTTTTTCTTTCTTCTGTAACTTATACATTTGTTTTAAATGAATTTCAAAACTTAAAATTATCTGCTACTATTTTATTTCACCGACCGGAGTTTCACTGTAAATCATATCCTGTGCTTTCTCTTGTTTAAAGCAAAATGCTTTCATGTTCCCAGTATTGTGAACCTTAAACTTGTAAAGCAAGGACTTGAAACTTTTTGTTTTGTGTGTATCGCCATTAAGATGGTGTGAGAAATTGATTAGCAAAACTTTGTGATGGAAATGTGTGGCAAATTAAAGACATATTTATTCAACAACATCATGAGTGTCTTTCTTTCACAAAAAACTTTCATTATCTTTTTCATTGCCTAAATACAATAAATTCCCAATTATCCAAATCCCATTTAACTAAGTTTTTTTCTTTAACAGAATTACCAAAAATAAAAAATTATGATTTATTTATTTTAATTTTTTCCCCATTCTGACCTGTTAATATACGAAAGGGAGGGGGGAGGGGGCACAGGAAAATATGTTGGCCTAATGCATCATAACATGTTAATTCACCCCTAGTCATCACAAGGTGCAAGATACCTTTGAACTTTGGCTTTGTTCCTTTTCCACGTCATACAGTCACTTTACATCTTTTTTGATTGATTCGGATATACATCTTCCACAAACTTTTACATAGTTGGAGACAGGGCTGTAGCTAAGAAGGTGCTATAAGCGGTCACAGCCCCCCTCCCCCCACTTCCTAAAACATTTTGATCCCCTTCTGGAAAAGATTCCAAGGTCGCTAAATAAATTTATGTTCTGAAAATCTAAATGGAATTCTGTTAAAAAATCTAATTTAGTTTTGAGGAACTTTTATAATTTTACAAAAATACTAAATTGTAACTAAAATAAGTGTTTCAATACTTGCTCATCCTGTTTGCACATATGAAGCCAACATAAAGTTTAATATTGCACTAGATATACTATCGAATTTTCCATCATCATATTCCTATCTTAGCATAAAATGAAGAATGAGAAACATAATAACTACTTAGTGAATTTCTGAATATGCATTAATTTATCTTTCTGCGTCACACAGAGAGAGAGAAAATATGAACATCCCCCCCCCTCCCCTATTACTTGCTTCTAGCTATGACCCTGGTTGGAGAAAACAGGAAACTAAATTATTAGAAACTCTCAAAAACCAAGAGAGAGCAGTCACAGGTGAGAGAAAGCACGATAACGTTAATCTAAGCAACAAGTGAGAGGTTATTGTTGGGAGTGGCAGAAGTACTTATTTGTGGATATGGAGATGGCCAGTTTTGAAATTCACTGTCTGAAGCATCTGGCCAGTTTTGCAGCACACTGATTTTTAAATGCGTATAAAACAAGGCTTTCACATGCTTGGCATGATTTATTGTTTCTAATGGTCGAAACGTCTACATGGAACTTAAAAAACAGAAAAAATACATTTTTCAATTTTGAGGAGTTAGCTGGTTTTGCAACTAGATGACGCATTTAATCTGTGCTCCTTCTAATGTCTGGTGACATCCATTCAGTCACAAGGCATACTTTCTAGCATCATGATGTTATAAAAAGAAACATGTATCTCCTTCCTGCAAGAAGTTCTTTGAACAGTTCTGCCGATTTGGAATTATTAAATCTGTTGCAAATTAGCCTTGATGGGCCTAATGTTAATTTGAAATTTTAAAAAACTATTCAAGAAGAATTTAAGAAAAATAAAGGACATTTTTAATTTGGCGTTGGTAATTAGCCATCGTTATTTGTAATGCTTTTTAAAGAGGAAATAAACTCATAAAGGGGAAATTAAATTCACTTTTTTGAAGTAATCTGCAGAGTTTTTAACTTGTTAACGTCCAAATTGTTTTAAAACTTTATTTAATCAATATTTTTTTTAGAACTAGGGGGCTCTGCCCCATATGATTTATGCTCATCAACCCCAGTGCCGCCTCTAAAAAACAATTACAATTAATATAATCAGCTTTTAAAAAATTACAGAAAACAGTAATGATTGCCCCATAAACAGGTATTCATTCTTTTCCGTTTTACGGAGGATTTCTGAAGCCAAATGAGCTCTTGCTAATGACTGTTTTCGCTTTTGATTAAATAAGATTATTTAAACATTTCAGAGTCAGGTAGTATAAAATGAACTTAGGCAACAGAGTCTTAGCTTCTCGGTATTTTTTTAACATTGCTGTAAGTTGATGATTTTAAATAAATGATTCTTAAATGTAACATTTTAAATCTGACATAATTTTCACCAAACTTTTTTTCTTTTTGTAATATTCATGCGAAAATATTTTTTGCGTTAGAAAGGAAATATTATTTGCACTGTCTTATTTTGTTTTTTAAATCTAACGTAATTTTTCTCTATTTACGACTTTTAATGCATATTAATGAATTTTTTATTTTACTTTTTTTTTTTCTCTTTTAAAATTCACATGCAGATAGAATTTTTAAAGCTGTAATTTTCAATATTTTCCTGCTTTTAATTTATTAATTTAATTTTAGTTTGAGAGTTTTGCCTGCTTATAATAGTCTTGTATCAATAAATATTTAATTTAAAGGAACTTTTACACTTTATGCTGTTTTAATAGTTGGCAACAATTTAAAATAGTTTTCTTTTCTAAAATATGTAAAAAATATCACTCAAAAAGATGCAAATAAATCCTCCTAAAATGAGTCAATTAAAAAAAATAAATGCAGAAGTGCTCATGCAAAAAGAACAATAACATTTTAAAAAAAATTTACCTGATGTATCAATAAAAAAGGTGACTGTTTTGCAGATTCCAATTTTTTTACTACTAAACTTTTTAGACATTCATTTACCATACTTATAAGTTTTAGTCCTTGATTATGAGCAGTATTTACTAAAAAAAATATTCAACTGCATATTTTAAAAGCAACTGTGCAATTTTTTATTTCACAATTTTCCGCATTATTTTCAATACTGGGAAGCAGCAGCACAGATAATCACCTCATCGAGTTCATGGCTGAAATTCCAGAATAAGTTAAAATTCAGTTTGCATTAAAACACAATCAGTCTGCCAAGTCATATCGTGGTGAAAACCCCTAAAAACCTAATTTTAGGGGTTGACTCATAGGTTTACCATTATGTTTTCCTGCACTCAAATCTGTGAAAAAATGGAGAACTTGGTATATGATAAACCAATGGTAAATCTACGAAACAACTGCTAAAATCGGCTTTTTTAGGTGTTTTCCACCAAGATATGACTTGGCAGACCAATTGTATTTTAATATGCAAATCAAGTTTTAACTTAATCTGAAATTTCAGTCATGATCCCGATGAAGTGATTGTCTGCACTGCTGCCTTTCACTACAATATGGACAACACACACTTTGATATCTTCATCTGAATTGTGGGTAAATAAATGCTCGTCAGTTATGTTGTATACCTCTGTATCAACATGAATGCCTGTGTGATAAATTCACAAAATTCTGTACTTTCAATTTCATCACAGACTACTTCATTATCTGAAATGCAAAAATCAACCCCTTTAACCCTTTGGGGACGAGTGACACGTATATGTACACATACACCTTTTAAACGACATGTATAAAAGGCTTAAGAATTCCGTGTTTATCTTCACCAATAAAATTATACTGTAAAATTTGCCTTATTTAATCAGAGCATTTTCTCGATTTAATAAAGCACAAATTTCTGTTTTTAAAAACCGGTGACAAAACATTAAAAATTTGTAAAAGGCTCCTGTCGCGAAGGGGTTAACCTTTTGCATTCGTATGTCCAGTATGATTAGACAGCATCTTTCTTTGCAAAATTTGTTTTAAACACCAGTAACAAAGGAAAATAAAATTTGTTTTATTTAATGGGAGCTTTTTTTTTTATTTTGTACTTGAAAGAAACTGTTTTTAAAAAGTGGTGTCAAACGAATAAAATTTGTGTAAGAAATGCCCTAGTCGGAAGGGTTAATATCATTTTCAAATGTACCTCAAATCGAGTTTCTCTTATTCAGAAGTAAATACATTATACTTCCTATATTAAGGGACTCGAACTGGAACTTTTGTCTCTTAAATAGATGTGTCTCTATTTGAAGGTTTTACTGTATCTTTAAACTAACTTCTGCTCAGAATTAAAGGCTTGATCTGTACTTATCAATCTGAGTTAAGCGTGTTCAATTCACAAGATGATTCTGTGATACCTTTTGGCTTTCATGTGGTATTTTCAACTTTTCAGCTACTGCATGAAAAATACTGCAGATGGCGCTATCAAAGTTATATTTCCTCTTTTATACTTATCTATAAATATTAGATTTAAAGCATTTGTAACATTCCCAAAGCGACGCAGAAAAAAGTTTGAAATACGTACTATCAGATATTTGTTTTCTTCTTCTCTCCTAGCTAGCATTGTTGGAAGATAGCGAAATTTAAAGCTAAACTCTCAGTTCGCTCATATGAAAAAACGAAAATTCTATTTATAGTATTTATGCCTTAATTTTACTTTTATATTACGTTAAGAAAAGAAATTCTTGAGATATATGTCTGATTATATACATGTGTATATTTCTTCTATTAATAAAAATTTAAATACAATTTAATCATGATATGATAAATATCAAAAGGCAGAATCAAAATTAATTTGGTAAATAGTGTACAGAAGTTTGTGTAGATGGCGCCACTATAATATTTCATAGAAATTTAGTTTATAAGAGAGAAAATGAAAAGATGTAAAAATTGTTTAAAGAAGAAATAAAAATAGCACGTCATCAGGGCCCCAGGCCGTAGCTAGCAGTGGCGTAGCTATGTTTTTTGGCGCCCGGGGCCAGCAAGAAAATTTGCGCCCCCACCCCAATATAGATATATAACAATTTCTCTCAATTTGGCGCCCCTAGGCCTCGGCGCCCGGGGCGGACGCCCCCCTTAGCTACGCCACTGGTAGCTAGAAGTGAATAGTAAGAGGGGGGGGGGGGGCTCATAATTTTTTTCTCTCTCTCTCTGACGCAGAAAGATAAATTAATGCATATATACATTGTAGATACTCTGTTTCTTATAAAACTGTAGTAATAATTTCATTTTATGCTAAGAAAAATACAGGATGGTGAAAATTTTGAGTGTATAACTTGGAGCAAAATTAAACATGTTGATTTCATGTGTACAAATAAGATGAGGGAGTATTTAAACACTTATTTTAGGTACAATTTAGTATTTCTGCAAAACTGTGAAAAAATCTCAAAAATAAATTAAATTTTGAACAAAAATTTGTTTAAATTTTTGTAATAAATTTCTGTTTTCGAAAATTTACGGAAAGAAATTTATTTAGTGACCTTGGAATCGTTTCCAGGAAGGGCTGAGCCGCCCATAGCGCCCCCTTAGCTACGGGCCTGCAGGGCCCTCGAGAAGACTTTTTATTCGTGGGGGTAAAATTACCTAGTCAAAATTCATTATTTGCCAACTCAGTGAAAAGCAGACATAGATAGTTCTCGGTGCTTGCCAACTAGTTTTATAATTTTACCAAGTTATCACAATTAGAAAATATAATATAGTTTTAGTTTGTAAGAAGCTTAATATTATTTCTAATTATATTGGTAACTTTTATCAAATCTATTAGAAATAAAAAGTGTATTATAGTTTTTTATTAAAGTTTTAAACAAATTTGCCAACTGTAACAGCATGTGCAAACGTTTGGGGAGAGCTCCCTTCTTGCCCCCCCCCCCCCCTTAGCGAGGCCCCTGCTTATCATTTCATATTTTTTATGGGGGAGAGGGATGCAAAATCTGTATTTGATCTTGTGCACGTTTGAGAAGAGTAGTAATGCAAATTTTAGTTTATAAGAAAAGAATAGTAATTAATACAGTGTTGAACACAAATACTTTTCTTCGGGAGAGATTTCTACAGCCCCAAAGGGGGGAGGGGGGAGAATCGCAGTCTTTAAGCTCTGAAAACACAAAATCTCAAATCTTCCAGGGAAGGATGTGTCTCATTCAGGGTTGCTAGTTTAGCCTTCATATTTATTCAGAAATTTACAGTTCATAACAGGAATAAAAAGCAGTATCTTATGTTTTGTTTAATAAGAGACATTGGGCGAACACATAAGGTAAAAGTTCTTCTTTTGAAATTTACAGTGCGAATAGGAAATTTGAATTAAAATTGGAGGCCAAACTGGCAAGCCTGGTCTCATTGTTCCGGGAGGAAATGTCCTCCTGAGCCGTCCCCTGAATTGAACTCTGATTCAGGCATTTTTCTTCGGGAAGGATTTTTGCAGCTCCGGGGTAGTTCTAGAGTCCATTAAAAAGCTTAAAATCTCAAGTTTTCCGAGAAGGGGGGGATTTTAATGTTCCAAAGAGAATCCCTTTCTAAATTCACACTGACTTCAGGATCGGCGTTAGGAGGGGCAAGGAATTTTCGGAACGATTTTGGCTGTCTCCAGGCCCAGGGTGCATCAGTGACTCAGCCAAGGGGTGGTTTTGGGGTTAAAACCCCTCCCAGAGCTAAGAATGATCGCTATAATTGCCGCTTATATGAATCAAAATCAGACTTAATATTTAAATGCTTTGGCGCTTTATTGAATCAGATTTTATTTAATAAAGTTATTCAATTAAATGACGAAATTTCTACTTTAAATTGTGAAAGTGCCTATTACATGGATTAGTTAAGTAAAAATTGATTATTTGAACTAAATCATTTTTCTGAGACGTATTATGCTAAAAAAAAATTATGATTACCTGCCACACAGATGCTCTTTGAGTTTAAGTATTATACAGTGAATATTCCAGCGATTCAAGTAATCGGCAATCACCTTTATCAGAAAGTCAAAATCCCCCCTAGAACCGAATTCTGGCTACGCCACTGAGGTGCATAGACGTTCTTATTTTTCGGAACCATTGTTTTCAAAGACTACTAATAAATCTTCGTCTTATAAGGAGTTGTAAGGATCGAATTATAATTACTGTCCCGCAATTTATTACAATTGTAGCAAATTGCGAGACACTGAAAATGGGATTTCCTGTTTTCAAAATTTTCTTCTCCGCATGCATAAATTATTTTTGTTGGGGACGCCCCTGTTTGTTGACGGTGCCCTTAAACCTTCTGTAGCACCCTCTTATTTGAACATATTAGGGGAGGCCCCTTTTCTTCCTCCTAAAGCTGATCGTCTCTGGGCGAAAATGTGCTTAAAAATCGCATGTAAGCTGATGGACAAAACGGATGTAAGCTGCATCTTGATGTAAAATTGCACAACTGTAATTTCTTGGTCCCTTTTCTCGAATTCATCTTTGCACCCAGAAGTCTGCAAAAAATGTCTATGGCGATAGTGCCGACGGCCAAGCCATCTAGAAGTACCTTGTTCTTGTTTGATTAACAAAGTACTAATAGTATATACTTAGTACTTAGAAAGAAGACCACTTAATAACAAAATGATAGTACAAAAAGATTAGGAAACTGGTCTTGTGACTGGAGGTCTTCAGCTCCATAATCGGATGTTGAAACATTGATGTTTCTAGAATACTAATATATATGTTACAGGCCAAACCCGATTTTAGGCCAAACTAGATTGGCCTAGGCCAAACCGGTCTATTCTAACGCCCATCGGATAAACTAATTTTTCCTAGGTCAAACCGGTCTATCCTAACGCCCATCGGATAGACTAGTTTTTCCTAGGCCAAACTACTCTATCCTAAGGCCCATAGGACAAACTAGATTTTCCTAGGCCAAACTAGTTTGGCCTAACTCTTATAGGAAAAACTAGATTAGACTGTTTTTTATTGGTCTGAACTAGTTTATCCTAGGCCGATCTAGTTTATCCTAGGCCAATTCAATTTGGCGTGATTTTATTGAATTCAATGACCGCCTCAACGCCAACATTCTTGTTTGTGCTAGGCTGATCTAGTTTATCCCAGGCCAGTGTATTTTTACGTATTTTTAGCTCACGGGCGTCAAAGCCAGAGAAATAATGACCTCACAGGTTCTGTATGTATGTATGTACGCATGTATGTACGTACGTATGTGCGTAATGCGATAACTCTTGATAGAAATAATGTATTTTTGACGTGTTTTTATCTCATCAGGCTACCAAAGCCTGCGAACTAATGGGGCCGTAGGTTCTGTATCTATGTATGTACGTAAGTACGTAAAGCAATAATTCTTGATAGAAATACTCGATTTGCATCAAACTTTCAATATAGATTTATTCTTATGAGGAGCTTTTCTGATTAATTTTGGGAAGTCAATGGAGAAGAATAAGAAGGGGGGGCGAGAGGCTGATTCGCCCCTTCCCTCAATTCAAATAATGGGTTTCCATGCATTATTAGCATATTTTATTCAAATTTTAGATATAGGAGCATTCTTTTGAGGCGCCTCCATGATTAGTTGCATTCTATGGTGTTGCTTTTTTAAGTATAAAGGGAGGGGGAGATAGGGGTAACGCCCCATAATTTACGTAAATGCTTTTTTCACGTAGAATTTACTGATTTACTTCAAATTTTAGACATACATTCATTCTGGTAAAGCGCTTAAAGCGCTTCCCTAAATAGTTTTGGGAGTTAATTGAATAAGAAGAACGGGGGATCCCGCCTAATTTTGGTAAATGGATTTTTCATGCAGAATTACTAGATTTGTTGCAAATCTAAGATTTGTTCATTCTGATGAAGTGCTTCACTGATTAATTTTTGTAGTTCTTCGGCTAAATATAAGGGGGAAACTTACAATTCATTTTCTTCCTTATATTAGATAAATTGGTTATAATACAGAATTATCCAATTTGCTTAAAATTTTGGACATGAATTCATTTGATCAGGCGTTTTTTTAATTTATATGGGTTTTTCCTTTTGATTAAGTATAATTGGCTAGTGGACGTTTTATCACCTTCCTTAAATTAGATAAATGGGTTTGTATGCAGTTTTATCCGATTTGCCGTAAATTTTGAATATAGTTTTTTTTCTTTAAAAGCCGAATTCCTGAATTGTTTTGAGGGTTTAATGATTAAGAATAAAGGGAGGGATGGGGGATTACCCTCCTGAAATCAGATGAATGATTTTTTTAGCACAATTATCTGATTTGATTCAAATTTTGGATAAATGTTTAATTTTATAAAGCGTATCTATGATTAGTTTTGGGGGTTCAATAGTTAAGTATAATTGGGTACAATGGGAAAAAGTAATCCAACTTACTTTATTTTCCGAGGGTGTCATTCTTTAAATAAATAAGGCTGTAATACACAATTAGTGTAAACGGCCTGTGAATACAAAGCCATCATTTTAATTGGGCAATATTCTTTTTAATATTGATCCCGAATACTGCTCCATTGCTAACCTTGTGCAAAGTGGTTTTGTCACCACCCTTATATAATGTATTTTATTCGAAGGGTTGTAGAATACTGTCAGAGATTCGCACGGGCCAGAATTTCGAGGCCCGGGCCCGGTCCTTCCCGAAGAAAAGTTATTTTGCCGTGATCCGGTGTAAAAATTAAAAGTTCAGCCCGAGCCCTGCCTGTACAAAAATCAGTGAAAAGAGACTCAGACCGGCTCAATCTGGCCCTACTCAATTTCTGCAAAAAATTCAGATTTTACTTAACATTCAATTAGGATTCCTTTAAAAAATACTGGATACATATTTATTGGATAAATTTACATTGTATTTTTAAATTATGATGCTTTCACAGAATGGTAAATACGCAATGTATTACTGATTATTTAGATTCTGAAACCTTTCAATATTCAAATAGGGATTCATTAAATAATAAATGAAGTTTAGAACAATAGAAGAAAAAAGAGAGTTATAAATATCATAACTATTGAATCTGTTCAGTAAAAAGTAGATTTGTGAATATGTTTCTCTGTCATTCCTTAAGGCTCTTCTCAAATCCAAAAGAGCTACATCCTAACACATTTAAGAACTAATTCATTTTCGGAAATCCATTAGATTAGCAGGCATTCTCACTCAGAAAATTTGCAATTGAATGGCGTTAGCAATTTTTTCATAAAAGCGATGTAGCTTTAAGAAAATACTATTAAAACTACGTTTTGACTCGAATTTTCGCTTACGACTTTACGGAAAAGAAACACTTGACACCGTGACAAGAATAGCTTATTTGTCGACAGGTAATTAATTTCTCAAGGACATGTTAAATTTCTGTGTTGATGTTATAAGCAATGACTCTTTACACACATTTATACTTATTCTTGTGAAAGACATGTTTTTACCGGCCAAACCCGATTTCGAGCCAAATTAAATTTGCCTAGGACAAACTATTTTATCCTAACGCCGATTGGATAAACTAGTTTTTCCTACGCCAAACTTGTTTATCTAAATGTCCATAGGATAAACTAGTTTCTCCTAGGTAAGAGGGCAATCCTTCATTTTTTCCTTCATACTTAACCATTAAACCCCCAAAACTATTCAGGGAATCGCCTTATCAGAAAAAACCTATATCCAAAATTTGAAGCAAATTCGTCAATTCTGCGTCAAAAACCATTTATCTAAATTATGTGTGTTACCTACATTGCCCTTTCTTTTAGACTTAAACAATAAACACCCACAACTAATCACGGAGGCGCCTTGTCACAATGATCCTATAACTAAAATTTTAAATGAAAACTTATAATTCTGCATTATAAATCCATTTCTCTAAATTAACGGTGAGGGATTATCCTCCAGTTCGCCCCCCTTTATTTTTATACAATGAAGTCCCAAAATTAATCAAAAAAGTACCTCATCAGAATGAACCTAAATCCAAAATTGAAGCAAATCGGATATCTCTATCAAGAGTTATCGCGTTGCGTACATACGTACGCACATACGTACATACATACGTACATACATGCGTACATGCATATATAGAACCTGTAAGCCCGTTATTTCTCTGGCTTTCACGCCCGTGAGCTAAAAACACGTAAAACTACATTGGCCTAAGATAAACTAGATCAGCCTAGGACAAACAAGAATGTTGGCGTTGAGACTGTCATTGAATTCAATAAAATCACGCCAAATTGAATCGGCCTAGGATAAACGAATTCAGACCAATAAACAGCAGTCTAAACTAGTATATCCTATAAGAGTTAGGCCAAACTAGTTTGGCATAGGAAAATGTATTTTGTCCTATGGGCCTTAGGATAGACTAGTTTGGCCTAGGAAAAACTGGTCTATCCGATGGGCGTTAGGATAGACCGTTTTGGCCTAGGAAAAACTAGTTTATCCGATGGGCGTTAGGATAGACCGGTTTGGCCTAGGAAAAATTAGTTTATCCGATGGGCGTTAGGATAGACCGGTTTGGCCTAGGCCAATCTAGTTTGGCCTAAAATCGGGTTTGGCCTGTAATGTATATATTTTACAAGAAATGTACATAAAATCCGCTTTACAGATGGCAGATGGGAAAAGATTACAAGGCCGAGGGTCCCCTTCACTTCGGGTAAAAAATCATAATCATGGGAAACTTTCCTTTGGTCGCGAGGTTTTGTCTTATATTGTAAATTAATGTATGGCATTTCCATGTACGCTAATGGCACCTGGTGCATGTAAAATCCGTCATGGGTGCAGAGTTCTCAAAGTTCCTTATACTTTGTACCTCTGGAAGTAACTAGTCAAGGGAAAGTCTTGTGTTTTCGGGTTGGATGGATTTCAGGCTGAGTGTTCATGCCTTCAAGTTGGGTTCGGGTGAACCCAATTTTTCAAAAGTTAGTTAAGTATATTATTTAAGATTAAGAATTATAACTTTAATAGCAAACAAAGATGTTTTTATTATACTGTGCTGTTTTCCAAAAAGACTATTGTGTTTTTTCCGCGATCCATTTGATGAATTTCGTGTTTTTACCTTTGGTCCTTCGACGATATTCGCGTGTTTTTTGCGACCATTTGACGAAATTTGGGGATTTTTCGCGATCTTTTGACAAAATTCGCGTTTTTCGGCGATCTTTGGCGAATTTCCGGTTCTTAGCAAAATACGACTTTTCTTTTGTGGTCCTTTGTCAAAATTCGCGTTTCATCCGCGACCCTTTGAAAAAATTTGCGTTTCTTCCGCGATACTTTGAGGAAATTCGTGTTCTTTCTGCTGCCTTTTGACGAAATTCGCCTTATTTTCGCAATCCTTTGAGAAAATTCATGGGCTTTTGTCAAAATTTTCGTTTCTTAGCAGCCTTTTAATGAAATTCGCGTTTTTTCTGCAACCCTTTGAAGAAATTCGCGTTTCTTCCGCGACCCTTTGACAAATTTCGCATATCCTCCTCGACCCTTTGAGGAAATTTGCGTTATTACCGCAATAATTTGACGAGTTTTTTTTGCAGTTTTTTGGTAAAATTATCGTTTCTTACGCGACCCTTTGTTGAAATTTTCGCTTTTTACGCGATCGTTTGACGAAGTTCGTGTATTTTTTCGTGATTATTTGACGAAATTTTCGTTATCTTCTTGACTTTTTGATGAAATCTGCACTCTTTGGCGAAGTTCGCGTTTTCTCTGCGATACGTAAGACAAAATTTGAGAATTTTTCTGCGAACTATTGATGGTATTTAATTTTTACGGCGACTATTTGTCAAAATTCGCAATTTTCTTGCCTCCGAATTTTGGACTAATGATTTTTTTAAATTTTCGGAAAATTCGGAACAGAATCGCCCGTGCTTTTAATTGTGCACTAACAGCAAATAAATCGTACATAAAATTGGGGAATCAGAGATATAGTAGAGGGTATACGCGGTTACACGGCGTATATTTTCTGGATATTTTTAAAGAACATCGTATATACTCTCTGTTTCTCAAGAAAGCTCTAGTATATATACTCTAGGGTATACTCTCTGCATTGAGCGTACATCCTCTGCTTAGAGCGTATACCCTCTGTTTTTTCTACGACTACATCACTGTGGGAAATATTTTTAATTTTATGGTAATTTTTTTTTTAAGTTACAGAAATAAAATTTATGTTTTTCTTTTTTTTAATTTATTTCTACAAAGTTTCAGAAAATTCTACTCGCACGGCGTGCGCCTATATTATGCGACTCTGCTTCTGTCTTCGGTGTCTAGCTTCGATTTCGAGTTTTGTTTGGTTGTTTTTTTAATTAAAAATTATTGCATCCGTATCCGTAATTAAAGAAGAATAGCGAACTATCTTATTTGTTTCCGATAATGAATTTTGAAACTGAACATCCTGCCCACAACATCTCTATGCAAATAACGTACACTCTATAATTAATATTTCAAGCAGTTCTTTGTCAGAAGTACATATAAAACAGCTACTTGACTAAATACTAGTAAATCAGGTTTGAATCTCTTCGAAAGAATGGGAATATCGAGAGAAGGGTGGCAAAGGCATTTCTTTTAACTTTTCGACACGCATTTGTAATATGAGGATTAAGACGTGGAATTTAGAGGATTACGCTAAAGGATTAAGACGACATAAGAGCTCTTCCAGCAGCCCGCACTATGTGGCGATCAGGCAATTTCGCCCGTTTCCAGGTTACTCAAACCCATAAAACTTATAGACCGGTATTCAGGGACTTGATCAGCGGTTAAAAAGTATGATGTCCAGATAAATGCTACTGTTGTCTGTCTCCAGCCTAACCTAGCCTCGATTTCGAGCTTTGTTTGTTTGTTTTTTTAATTTAAAACTATTGCATCAGTATACCGTAATTAAACAAGAATAGCGAACTATCTTATTTGTTTCCGATAATGAACTTTGAAACTGAACATCCTGCCCACAATATCTCTATGCAAATACCGTACACGCTATAATGGGTATTTCAAGCAGTTCTTTGTCGAAATACATATAAAACAACTACTTGACTAAATACTAGTAAATCAGGTTTGAATCTCTTCGAAAGAATGGGAATATCGAGAGAAGGGCAGCAAAGGCGGTTCTTTTGGCCATTCGACACACCTTTGTAATATGGTAATTCCATTCCGTTTTGTAGATAAAGTTACCCACACACAATCAAGAGCTGCGTCTTTAGAACTTGAGGGAAGAAGTTTTGTTGACATTCTAATCATGGAATACGCCCTTAATAGCGAGCAGGTGTACCCGCCTAAGCTGAAATTAGTTTGACCATGATTTTGATAAAGATGTAGGAGAGTTGTTGAAGAGAAAGTTTTGATCAGGATGTGTGATACAATAAGCACTTTCTTCAGGAAATTGAATTTAATTAATTGGGTACTGAAGGTGTTTTTTAAAAAACAAGTTGGAAATTGTACATCAAACGTGACAAATGATGTGCGTTTTCATAAAGTTTCATAAATATTAGAAGGTTCTGACCGATGCGAGCTATGCTCGTCAATCACCGTTTGCCTCTAAAATATCAGTTAATTTGATCGGGTTAAAAAAAAAATACGAAAAATTGAATAATAATAATAATAATAATAATAATAATAATGTAACAGTGGCGATGGCCCTATAAAGGATAGTCATTTTTCTCCATTTTACAGAAGGAATTTACAACCGAATGAGCTGCTGTTAACCCCTTGGGGACGAGCAACACGTATAAAAAGAGTTAAAAATCCTTGTTATCCCCAGCAACAAAATTTGCCTTATTTAATCGGAGAATTTTCTCGATTGAAAAAGGGCACAAATTTTTGTTTTTAAAAACCGGTGACAATACATAAAAAATTTCATAAAAGGATCCCGTTGCGAAGGAGTTAATGGCTGTTCTTAAAGAAAGAATAATCTATGACCGCATCTCTTTTACACATTTTATATATCATGCATTAAATTGAATATATACTCACGCATTTTAAATGCGTATTTATTTTCATCTGAAACATAATTAAGATTAAGCTTTTTGTGAAAATCCCAACTACCTGAGTGGCAAATAACCTATACATGAACCACAAGAATTTTTCTAGGGTAAACCCGACACCCGACCTGCAGAAAGAAAATTAGATTCATTCCGAGCCAAAAATACATAATTCGGTATAACCCAATTCATTGTTTGTCTCTTTTTAACGATCCTGAAGTGTCCGCTATTCAGAGATTTTTACTATATTTAAGTATAAAAAAAAATAAAGATATATCCATTCTTTAATGTAAAACATAAAATAGTATTAGAGATACGAGATAAGTTATTTTTCATGACAGATAAGTTAATAGAGATAAGTTATTTTTCATGACAGCATTAAAACATGATTTACTTTCATTGCATTGCGGATTGGGGTCTGGTAGTGGATTAAAATATTGCGGATTCGGATCGGGTACAGCCCGACTTGGGCAGGATTCCATAGCCAACATACATAATTGATTACAAAATAATAGGATGTTTTTTGTCGTAATTATCGCGAAACAGGCAGAGAGAAACCAAAAACTTTTCAGATACTTCAACTGGCGTTTCGGCAACTATTCATCCAATTTCACTCGGCTCTTAACAATATTTTAACCAAATTATTTTTAATGAATAATAAATCTTATTTCAGCAGATAGTTTCAGCATTATGTAATAGTTATTCAGGGTCACTGTTACACTGTATCCTTTATAACTTGCATAATATCCAGAATCTTTAATGAGCTTCTCGGATACCAACATGTTATTTGTGACATCGTACTAATGAAACTGAAACGGTATTCGTCGCCCAGTGGACCGAGGAATTATGTCGAAAACATGTCACGTGCAAATGAGCTGTAATTGTATATCCTATTGTCTATGTAACTGATTTTCAACCTTATGTGTTTAAAAATGATATTAAAATACCAATTGGTGTTAGTTATAGAAATGTCCGTCACTAGATACAAATTGTAATCATTTTTTTAACTGTCGAGAAAGAGATACTGTGTGGATGCTTACATAATCGGAGTTGAAAGGAGATATTAGTGTTTGATTTTGATTCAGATTAACTGCAGAATAATGTTTAGGGGATTGTGAAGTAGTAAGTTTAGTGATAATAGTATTAGTAATGGTTGCGTGAGTGAACAAAGCCGTCCTTCTTTTTATAAAGGACCGAATGCAAATAAATTACACTATTGAACAAATTTTAACGAATATTCAGTTTCTCAATATACATTGCGTGTGTTCTATAGATTTTAAAACATGCACAATTAGAGTTCACGAATTAGTTTTGACATTATTCCTAATGCAGGTGTTTTGTAACCTTATCATTAGTTCGAACCATTGAGAGTATGTTGTATTATTTGCTATTTGAACTGCAGTAGCCAAATGGTTGATGTTGAGCTTGGTGTCCGAGGGCTTTAGTTCAACACTCAATCATTCATTTCATGTTTTATATTGAAAATGAAGCAAGTGTGTAGCGTTTAAGTTTCATTTACAGAGATACTCAAAAGAATTCCGTTACATGACGGTATATGGGGAAAAATCCTTTGTCGTGTGTTTAAATGATATTACACTATTTGAAATATACTGAAATGGATATATATCACTGAAATGTATTACATGTTCGTAAAGAACGTGGTGACCATAGAATTTATCGTCCATTAACAGGGAAGGAATTTGGCTGCAGAAGAAATTGTACAATAATTGAGCTATTGAAACCCACAAACAATAATTGCTGGAAGTGCGTTTTCAATTGTGGTAATTGCGTATTTAAATTTAATTATTTTTTTAATATTACTTGGTGTGTGAAAATTGTATAGATCCTATACAGGTCTGCACAAAATTTTTCAACAAGATCCGTTTATTAGAGGAAATCGCTAAATGGAAATTTTCAATACTAGTATGCATTTAACTGAACTAACTTATAACATACTATGTAGTATACATACATATCATCTGTAGATCATATACAGGACTTCACAAAAATCGTATATTTACCCCAACTCTTCAGCAAAAATTGGGTTTTCGAATGCTCTATGCGTTTTCCAAAATGTTCATTTAGATAACAATAATAATTTTAGTGAATGCTGAAGATTTTTTTTTTTAATAGTATTCCGAATGTATTAGAAAATGTTTCATAATCATGACGTACACATGATTTTCCGTTCTTGTTGGGGAGTAAATTAGGTTTTTTGGCTATAAAACTTTTGGGAATAAATCGGACCTAATGAACCCGAGAACAAACTTTCTTCAGAACTACGGATAACTAGTCTGTTGCAAGGCGAGACCCTACTTATTGAAATCTGAAAAGGCTTATCTTAGCATACATGGAAAAGCACATAAAAGAAATTTTAATTGAAGATTCTAATAATCTAAAATAATTCTTTTTACCACCGTCTCCTAAATCGAATATGTAACACAATAAAATCGAAAGCAAAAGAAATCGAATTGAGGTCTTTTTGATACATCTAACAATTCATTGAGAGAGCAATTTTTTTTTCTTTCTTCTGGGGAAAAAAAGATGAGAGAGAGAAGAAAGAGTTTTGCCAGATTAACATTTTATATTTTCAACAGTGGTATGCATTTAACTGAACTAACTTATAACATACTATGTAGTATATATGCATATCTGTGGATCATATGCAGGACTCCATAAAAAAATCGTATATTTATCCCAATTATTCAACAGAAATTGGATTTTCAAATGCACAAATGTTTCATAATCTATGACGTACGCATGATTTTCCATTCTTGTCTGGGAGTAAATTAGATTTTTTTGGGCATAAACCTTTTGGGGATAAATCAGATCTAATAAACCCGAGAACTAACTTTATTTTTGCAAATCTATTCAGAACTATGGTTAACTAGTCTGTTGCAAGGCGCGACTCTACTTATTGAAGTCTGACCATAAAGAAATCTGAACTGAAGCCTCTAATAATCTACAATAATTTACTTTATCACTTTCTCCAAAACCGAATATGTCACACAATAAAATCGAAAGCAAAAGAAATCGAATTGAGGTCTTTTTGATGCATCTAATAATTCATTGAGAGAGCCATTTTTTTTTCTTTCTTCTCAGGGGAAAAAAAAAAAGAGAGAAGAAAGGGTGTTGCCAGATTAACATTTTATACAAGCCTGAAAAATAAGTATCGGGCACGTTCACCTTTTTTATTTTGTTTCGGTTTTTCTTTTCTGCGTTGGTTAGTTGCTGCGCCGGTCATACCGGTCGAATCAACTGTTCGCAAACCCACATGGGTCGAGGCTTCACTAACCTTGTGTTTCTGTGAAGGCGGAAGACTTTTTAATTCTATTTCCAGAGCGAAACAACCGATATTGAATTCAAGAAGTTATTTCCTCTGGCTTCACAAAGGGTATAGAAGAATAAAAACTCCGTTACGTGTGCAAGAATAGCAACTATATTAAGAAAAACAGGCTTTGACTTCTGAACTCCGGTTTTGCAACTTGTATCCTCTTTGGTGATTATATCCGAAACAAAAAAAAAAAAAAAAGAGTTATAGAAGCAATATAGTGCAGTGTTTTGGGAAGTTCGTGAGGATCTTTTTGCTTGTAAACATGGAATCGAGAAGCATTAAACGTAGTTGATCACTAGAAAAACAAGTGCAAAAAAGATATTTTGGAATCTGGTAGATTATAAACTTTCTAACTTGAGAATATTTATAGAGTCATTGTGAGATCAACAACATAAAAGCTCTATTCTTTTTGTTGAAACCATTTGATTATTTTACCATTTAACCAATTTGAATCTGCTTACAACATTTCACAATCTGCTTCACTTTTATTCTTTGTAATTGTCCAGAATTAGAATGAAATATCGAATAAATACTATGCCTACGAAAATTTTAAGAAACACAGTCTTTAAACTTTGTACAAATAAAATTATTCCATTCTAATTCTGACAAATACTACGAATGGAAGTGAAGCAGATTGTGAAATATTGTAGTCAGATTTCAATTTGTCAAAAGGTACAATAATCATATGATTTCAACAAAAAAGCAGAGTTTTTTATGATTTCAGTATTTTTTATGATTCTTTATTTTTACAACAGAGTTATTGTTTTTTACTTGGAGCTATATAAAAAATAATTTTTGATTTTTACGCTGTTTCGCAATTGTATCCTCTTTGGTGGTTACATCCGAAATAACAAAAAGAGATATAAAAGCAATATATAATGCAGTGTTTGGGAAGTTCGTGAGAATAATTCTGCTTGTAAACATGCAATTGAGAAGCATTAAACGTTGTTGATTACTAGAAAAACAAGTGCAAAAAAAGATATTTTGGAATCTGGTAGATTATAAACTTTTTAACTTGAGAATATTTATAGAGTCATTTTGTGATCAACAGCGTACAATCTCTTCATTTTTTCTTGAAGCCATGTGATTATTGTATATTTTAATAAATTTAAATCTCTTACAACATTTCACAATGAGCTTAACTTCCATTCTTTGTATTTGTCCAAAGTTAGAATGAAATGTCGAATAAATATTTTGTCTACCCAAAGTTTAAAACTGTCATTATGAAACACAGGGTTTAATGTTTGGCTAGATAAAATATTCTATTCTAATTTTGGACAAATACAACGAATGGAAGTGAAGCTGATTGTGAAATGTAGTCAGATTTCAATTTGTCAAAAGGTACAATAATCATATGGTTTCAACAAAAAGAACAGAGCTTTTTACGATTTCACATTTTATTTATAGAAGATTCTTTATTTTTACAATAGAGTTATTGTTTTTTACTTGCAATCACAGAAATAGTTTTTGATTTTTAACTCTTTCGGACGAGCGTCTTTTACAAAATTTTTAATCTTTTATCACCGTTTTTCTTAAGCAAAAATTTTTGCATAAATGAATCGCAAAATTGTTTGGATTAAATAAAGCAAAATTTACACTAAAATTTTTCTGGTAAGAATAATCGAGGATTCAAAACACTTTATGTAGCACGTATACCAGTCGCTTGTCCCCAATTGGTTAACTTTGTTTTGCAATTTGTGTCGTCTTTGGAGGTTATATCCAAAAAGAGAGAAGAAATATACTGCAGTGTTTCGGAAATTCTTGAGGATATATCTGCTTGTAAACATGGAATCGAGAACAGTTAAACTTCGTTGATTACAAGAAAAACAAGCGCAAAAAGATATTTTGGAATATGGTAGATTATAGACTCTCTAATCTGAGAGTATTTTTAGAGCCACCAGAGCCCGATTAAGGATGAAGGGGGCCCAAGGCTTAGCGCGCTTTTCAGGGCCCCCTCTCTCCAAAATAGTAGCAATATTTTTTTTTTTTTTTTTTCTCCGGGAATAGAGAGTTATCATTAGATTATCATATGGTTATTAAGTTAACCAAAATATCTTTTAGTTTTTGAGAAAATAATTGTAGGAAACTGCAATTTTAAAATTGTTTTTCTAAATCATTTTGTTAAATTTGGGCCTCCCTCATCAGTGGGCCCAATTCAGAGGGCGCAGTTTTGAATTTCTCATAAAGTACAATATTTTCATATGCAAGGCCCGATTAATCTCTGAAACCGTGGGAAGCACGATGTCTTTTCGGAGCCCTCTTTTATTCGAAAAGAGTTTCCGAAATTCCACAGTGTTAAACTCATAGGTTTACCATAGTGCTTTTCTACACCCATAAGTATGAAAACATGGAGAATTGGGAGCATGAAAACATAATGGTAAACCTATGAGTCAACCGCTAGAATCGAGTTTGTAGGTGTTTTCCACTAAGATATGATTTGGCAGACCGATTGCATTTTAATATTCGGATCGAGGTTTCACTAATCCTAGATTTTCATTCGTGAACTCGATGAGGTTATTGTCTGTGCTGCCGCCTCCCGGTCTAGTAGAGAGAGAAAGAAAAGAAATAAATTTCGGTGTTTGGGAAGTTCGCGAAGATGTTTTTGCTTCTAATCATGGAATAGAAGTATAACTCTGTGATAAGGATTTCTTCTTCTTTTTTGCGATCTAAGCGATGATTTTCTGATATTTTGTGCCAAAAATTTATAGTTAGATTTGATGTTACAGGCTGAGGTTTGGATAAAATCGATCTGAACGTAGAGCTGTGATAGCGAATTTAGGTGCGATTTTTCTTTTGTATCCTTGGAAAGTATATCCTATTACGAATGGAATTGAATCAAGCTTCATATATACTTGTTTGACTAAGCACTTCAGGCCCCAGTTAAAAATGAAGATATTCTGCCAAAAGGGGCACTCCGATAATGATTTTTTATAGTTTAAGTGGAGAATTTATGAATAGCGTTCGATGAAAATTTATACTTACAAGGAATGTTGCTCGCATCTAACATTGGGACTTGGTGCATTTTAAAGGCCTATATTAGAAAGTTTGAGAATCGAAAAAAAAAAAAAAAATTCTGTTAAAGTCATATTTTTTTTTATGTTGGAGCAGCATAAGTTTCTGAAAATGCTTTTTTTTTCGAGGCTACTTATCGGATTATTAACATGATTTTTATTTTATTGTTATTTTTTAAGAAAAGCATTTAAAAATATAAATTAGCTAATAATAAATATAAAATATTGAAAAAAGTTTAAAAATTTCTTCAAAAACCTTCGAATTTGGTTTTGAAATTACGACATTTCATGCACATTTTTGGCGGGGAAAAAGTTGGTGTACTTTCAAAAGTAGAATTTTTAGGCAACCGTAGCAGACTGCCATAGCCCAAAATAAGGTAAGCAAAAAATTTGCAGCGCCATATTTGATGACATAATTAATTTTTGGCGTAAAATAAACAAATAAAAATCCAATAATAAAAAAATTAAAGTACAAAAATATACATAAAATATGATTTTAACAAAGAATTTTTATCTGTTCCTTAACTTTTATGTATAGGTCTACAAAATGCACCAATTATCTTTGAGCAACACACACCCAAAAAACATTCTCTTATTTTTGCGTCATTCGGAAAGTAATGTGCGTTTGGGAAAACTAATTTGTACCGAAAAATTACCATTTAATTGTTAGATATTGTTTCCGATAGCTAATGTTGAATAATTAATGGGCAGAATTTTCCGGTACGAACTGATTTTCCCCATTGATTTTTCTTCAATGGATACGCCTTTTCGAACGAGCCTTAATTTGCACATTCGTAATAAGCAAAACTTTTTTATGTTTGTTGATGCTGACCCGCTGATTAGACTTCATTACAATTTTTTTTTCCTTTTTTACTCCTACTAGAGTTTTTAAACATTTATTGACAAAAATATGAAGTATATTTTTAAAAAAAAATTATAGATCACTAGATCTTATAATTTTTTGTTACTAAAATGCATAATCAAAAAAAAAAAAAAAATCTATACCAAGTCTTTGGCTTGGACACCGGTATTTTAATACAGAAAATGTTTTATTATTTAATTTGAACATTCGGACGATTTAATAGAACAACATTTCCTGTAAAATAATAGTGGTGTGCAAAAAGCCGGAGACTTGGGAAAATGGTAAGCATAATCGTAGATTGCACAAATGATTTCGTTTAATGTTTCTTTCAAAACAGTTTGTACTTTAATTAATAAATCCAAATTGTTAATTGATGATTACATAGATGGTAGCACCAACAAATTTAATTTTAAAATAATTATAAAAAGAAGTTATTTATTTTAATCAAATTAAAAATGTTCAAATCAAATTATTTAAATAAAGTCCAAAATTCCAAATTTTTTTGAAAATCCAAAATGAAAAGAAATTAGCGGAGATATAAATATTTTTTTTTAATTTCTAAAAACGAAAAAAAAAAAATGTTTAATTGAAATTTAAAATGCTGAATCAGCAATAAAGCGAAATAGTTTTTAAAATAGAACGAAAATTGGATTCCAAAAAATACTATGAATGTCAGATGAATGAAACCCTAATAACATAAACCGTTAAATTGGCAAAAAATACGAAATTTCTTTTAATTATATCTATCTTAATATGAAAATTTCAATTTGCAGCACAGGGGATCGAACAGGGGGTAATCTCCTGTTTACTAACGAGACACTTTATCTCCAAGCTATTATGTCTATACGCAAAGCGTTGAAATTGAGGTTTTCTTTTAAAATGTAAATTGCAAAAATGAACGGATGATATTCATAAAATTAAATTAAAATACAGTCAACTCTCGTTAATTCGAAATCGAATAATTCGAATATTCGCTTAATTCGAACTAAACATGAAGTCCCGGAACTTTCAATGGCATAATAACGTTAAAATTTTTCATTAAATCGAACTCATTTTCTCTTGACTTCGTTTAATTCGAACTAACTAGAATTCCGATTTTTCTTTTTTCTTTTCTTTCTCACGGATTTCAGATCATTTGAATAACTTCCTTTCTTTGATTTTTGTGAAAATTCTTCCGAACGAGTAGACATATCATCCATTGCATTTGATATCTTTTTTCTTAGTGTCCCGTCTGTCCATCAGTGACGCTTTAAATTTTTCTTCCATTGTGCTTGTTTCTAATCTTTTAATTAGTTTAATTATTTATGCATTCTAATTTAATATTAAGTCGTATTCTAATGATAACAGACGAAATAAATTAAAAAAACCTCTATAACATCAATTCCTTTGTATAGCACCATATTAAACATGTTTTCATTTCATATTTTCCATAACTCGAACTTCGGATAATTCGAACATTTCTTGTGGTCCTGAAGAGTTCGAATTAATGAGAGCCGATTGTAATAGGCTTTTTCAAAATTTTATGATTTGTCGTGTGACACGAAATATGTATCACCTGTAAGTACACAAAATTTGAAGTCCCTAACTTATGCAGTTTTTGTGTACGGACTTGATTATGATAGACGGACAGACAGAAGACAGAGGCGAATAAGGTTTCTTCAGGTGAACGAAACCCTAAAGACGAAAAGAAAGAAAATTCACATACAGTCGACTCTCGTTAATTTGAAATCGGATAATTCGAATCTTCGCTTAATTCGAACTAAACATGAAGTCTTTCTCACGGATTTCAGATCATTTAAATGACTTTTATTCCTTTGATTTTTGTGAAACTTGTTCCGAACGCGTATACATATAATCCAATGCATTTGATATAAATTTTCTTACTGTCCCGTCTGCCCATCAGTGACGCTTTAAATTTTTCTTCCATTGTACTTGTTTCTAATCATTTAATTAGTTTATGTATTTATACATTCTAATTTAATATTAAGCCATATTCTAATGATAACAGACGAAATAAATTTAAAAAACAATATAATATTAATTCTTTTGTAATAGTACCCATATTAAGTATGGTTTTCATTTCATATTTTTCCATAATTCGAACATTTCTTGTGGTCCCGACGAGTTCGAATTAACGAGAGCCGATTGTAGTTAAATTTCAAAATCCAGGGAGGGAAAATAGTTTGTTACGCTGTTAATCTCAAGGATTGAAAGTAAATTATAACACTTATCAAGTCAAAGTTTAAGATTTCATATTAATGATTCATCACTATTCTTAAAGAAAATAACAAGCATTATAAATCTTACGACTTTATTATTTGTGAAAGTTAATTTTAAATATTTGTATGCTGCACAGACTATGTAACAAATACAGTTGACCATGAGCTGACAAAAATTTAAGGAGGAGCTTTTTTTTTTATGGTGGGCGGAGTTCTGTTAATGTCAGAACGTGTTAAATTATTACAGCAATAGTATTAATTTTTTTTTCTCTCTCTCTCTTCAAAAATAAAAGAGTCATAAAACATCTTGTCAAAAATTAAACGTGTACGTGTTTTGTTTGGAATACCAAATGAAAGAAAATCAATGATTAATAGGGTAAACATATCTTAAAAGAAAATAATAGTTTTCTCACATCAAGCATGCAAAGTACTTTAAAGATTCTGGAACAATTTTTAAGTTAAGGTTTGAAAATGCTTAGGAGCCAAGTTGTCATGGCAACTAAAATGTCAGAACTAACATTCAAAATTTTGTTAATATAGTAAGTTCCCATAAAATTCGCAACCTTACAATCTACAAACGTCTGAAATCCGCCCATCTTGGAAGATGTAAACAGTAGAGCTCTAAGAAAAAATTCAAGGAACTGCTGCTATCATTTTATTTTATTTTTCATTTAAACATTTGAAGTTTTTTTTTTTTTTAACTGATGTACTTACATTTACTTATTATGTACACATATTAATATAGATATTACTTAATAAAACTGATTTTGACTAGGGAAAAAATCATTTTGTGGATAAAAATTGAGAATTTAATTTTTTTTATTATTATTTAAAGAATTTTAAAATTTGCTGTTTTTTTATACACTAGAGGGTTCTGCCCCCTACGAGCTACGCTCGTGAACCTCCGTCTCGCCTCTAAAAATCTCTAATAAAAATTTAAAATTTTTTGTATTTTTTGTAAAACTGAAACCGAAACATTTAAAATCAACACGAACCGCGACGAAAAAAATTCACGTCAACCTGACGTAGGAATTGAATAGAGTTTTTGTACTATCGGGTTGCCCGATCGATGCAGAACTCCAATCTACGCATTTATACATTAAGTATTTGATACTACTTTGGAATTTTAAAATGTGCTAATTAATTTATATTTACCCTGCAGTAATATAGATTCACAAACATTAATCTAACATCTCTTTGAAATTGCGCGTGTCAAACTTAGCAAATGAAGTGTTTTCGTATTATACCGAAGTTTTAAAATCATTAGATTTTTGTGTAATAGTATACAATACTTTAGTTACAATATAGTACCCGAAATCTTTTGTGTGTCCCTGTAAATAATATCTACTTTCTAGTATACTGGAAGTAACTTGTGGCAAACCCCAGCAACGTATATAAATTTCATAAAATGTGAAATAGTTTAATATAATTAAAACATGCCCTAAACAATGTTTCCCCGATACCATTATGCAGTGGAATATTTTTGTGTGGCCCTGTACATAAATAACAAAAATTCTTTTCACCACAGATTGTACAGAATGTATATTTTAATATATATTTCATAGATTCATATCAATTTTTTACTATGTTCGAAAGTGTATAACATCCTTAAAATGTTTTTTTCCCATTGGGCGTAATGTAACGGAATAATTTTGATTGTCCTTGTAATTAAACTATACATCCGATTTTCATAACATTTGAATTCTCGACAAAACTATGCAACAATTATCTATTTTAAATTTCAAATGATTCGGTTGGGTAATTTTTGTTCCGTTATATGCGGACAGACAGACGGACGCACAGACAGGCAGACGGGCGAGCAGACTGAACGACGACTATAGGTGCTACGTATTTACATATTTACGAATGCACCTAAAAAAGAATAGGTCTTATTTTAAATTTAATTGCATCATGTTAAATAAATTTAATATTTGAAAGACGAATTTATTCAAAGATCGGTTATGATTTTTAGTCCACACTGTAAATGAAAAAATCCCTGTCGGCTGGGCCTATAGGCGGAGGTAGATTTCGAAGAGTGCTCAATTCAACAAAAAAATATATGATTAGAGATAAACCCAGTTTAATAACTTCATTTGGCCGTTTATGAAAAATTTTTAATTTCATTTTTCTTCAAAAACTGGTTTTATCAGAATCATCTTAAGAAAAATTCAGCTCCAATGCCCGTTTTGACAATATATTTTGAAATAGAATCTGAATTTATTAAAAAAATCGACCAAAACAGTACATTATACAGCTCCTAAATAACAAAAAACTGTCAGTTGAATGCATTTGAGAAAAAAATTGAATTTAAAAATGAGTCATAAAATAACCTATTTGTTGTTTGAATACATACTTAATTCTTTATTCATGATTGCTCGGAAAATTTTGTGCGAAATACTCACTTTGACAGCATTTTAAAAAATATATTCTATCTTTATCAAAAAACTGGCCAATGCGTCACAGTATATAGTTCCTAAATAAGAGGATCTGTAAATTGGATGCGTTAGAGAGCGAAAATGGATTTTAAAACGAGTCATAAAAAACGAATTTGCTATGTGAAAACTTCCTTAAATTTTCAAATCACAAAGACTTCGGGAAATTCTGTTCAAAATACCCTTTTTGGTAGCCTTTTTTAAAATATATTCTGTCTTTATCAAAAAACCGATCAATACATCACATTATATAGTTCCTAAATAAGAGGATCTGTAAATTGGATGCATTTGAGAGCAAAAATGGATTTAAAAACGAGTCAGAAAAAAACGCAATTTCTTATTTGAATACTTCCTTCAATTTTCAGTCACAATGATTTCGGAAAATTCTGTTCAAAATACCCTTTTTGGTAGCCTTTTTTGAAATATATTCCGTCTTTATCAAAAAACCGATCAATGCATCACATTATATAGTTCCTAAATAAGAGGATCTGTAAATTGGATGCGTTAGAGAGCGAAAATGGATTTTAAAACGAGTCAGAAAAAACGAATTTGCTATGTGAAAACTTCCTTAAATTTTCAAATCACAAAGACTTCGGGAAATTCTGTTCAAAATACCCTTTTTGGTAGCCTTTTTTAAAATATATTCTGTCTTTATCAAAAAACGATCAATACATCACATTATATAGTTCCTAAATAAGAGGATCTGTAAATTGGATGCATTTGAGAGCAAAAATGGATTTAAAAACGAGTCAGAAAAAAACGCAATTTCTTATTTGAACACTTCCTTAAATTTTCAGTCACAATGATTTCGGAAAATTCTGTTCAAAATACCCTTTTTGGTAGCCTTTTTTGAAATATATTCCGTCTGTATAAAAAAAACTGACCAATGCATCACATTATATAGTTCCCAAATAAGAGGATCTGTAAATTGGATGCGTTTGAGAACAAAAATGGATTTAAAAACGAGTCAGAAAAAAACGCAATTTCTTATTTGAATACTTCCTTCAATTTTCAGTCACAATGATTTCGGAAAATTCTGTTCAAAATACCCTTTTTGGTAGCCTTTTTTGAAATATATTCCGTCTTTATCAAAAAACCGATCAATGCATCACATTATATAGTTCCTAAATAAGAGGATCTGTAAATTGGATGCATTTGAGAGCAAAAATGGATTTAAAAACGAGTAAAAAAAAAACGCAATTTCTTATTTGAACACTACTTTCAATTTTCAGTCCGGATGACTTTCGGAAATTCTGTTCAAAATACCCTTTTTGGTAGCCTTTTTTGAAATATATTCTGTCTTTATCAGAAAATTGACCAATGCGTCACTTTATACAGTTTCTAAATAAGAGGATCTACCATTTGGATGCGTTTAGAATCAAAAATGAATTTAAAAATGAGTCAGAATATGAGCAGTTTGGATTTGAGGTTTTTTCTCCAACTCCTATTCTTGTTTAATTTCTTTTTGCTATACGAATTGATCCTATGAAAAACTTGCCAGTATAAAAGTTGTAGATATTTTTGAGAAGATGTAAAATAAATTTAATCAGATTTGATATCTTAAAAATTGACAGAGTTATGGATTTTTCTCTTTTTTCAGCGCCCTTTTTCTTTTCGTTTTTAATTTTTTTCGTCGGTAAAAGTTGGTCCTATCAAAAATTTGTAAATACAAAAGTTTTAGATAATTTTAAGAACATTTACAAAAAATTTAGTTGGACTTGATATCTTGAAAATTGACGAAGTTATGAATTTTTTTCTCTCAAAATCCCTGTTTTTTTCGCCCCTTGAGCCCACTTCTAAATTTATCAAAAATCTGTCATGCATATACTTTTGGCCCATTTTTAAGAAGTAATATAAACTTTAAACCAATTCGATATCTACTTTAATTAAGAAGTTATGGCGTTTTTTCGGTTTTCACAAAAACGCCCCCTATTCCGACCCCCTTGGTCCGATTTTGCCCATTAACGAACTTAGCCAAGATTTTATCCCCTTTGATTTTATGTACAAGTTTGGTGGAGATTGGTGAAAAATTATAGAAGTTATCGTGTCCATAAAAAAAGTGAGATATATAGATAGATAGATAGATAGATAGATAGATATATAAACTGGTGCGATTGCAATAGGTAATATTTCTTACGAAATCTACCTAAAATGGCTTTAAAAGCATTTTTTTAACAACTTTGCACACAATACAGCATTGATGGACAATACAACAATAAAAATGATTTATTTCCAAACCTTATACATAATAAAATTAATCTAACTAAGAAGAAAACAAACAAAAAAAAAAAATCTCTAAATTAGTGAAATCAAAGTACACGATTAATTCAATGGATAAATGTTCCATATCGTGTAACAGTTCTACCCCAACTGAAGGGCATTGCAATAGACGTCACAGAAATGTATATCCAAAACACATAGTTTTTTCTTTTCATTAATACACAATAGAAGAATCAACTTGCTAAATTTAAGAAAATACAAAAGAGATTTTTTCACAACAAGTCCAATAAATAAAGAATAATAAGTAGTGTCAAAGTTTTAAAAATAAAGAAAAAAAAATCACACAATGAATTCATAAACCACAAACCTTTTCACTTGATTATCACAGATAATGCAAAATTTTAGTAACTTTTCTTCAGCACCTTATATAATATAAGCGTAATTAGTGCGTCTATGATGTTCTGGAAAGAATGCATATCAGTAATTATGTATTTTATAAAATAATTCTGTTGTGCTGTTTATTGTACCTATGCATTACAAAAAATTCTGTTGTAGCCATTACGTTTTTGCTTTTCTTTATTAGAATTGTACTTCAAAAAGCATGATACTAAATTGAAAAAAGTTGACGAAATGCGAGAATTTATGCCAGTAAATATGGGATAATATACGATGTTTTTGAATGAATGCATATTAAGAATCAAATATTTATAAAATAATTTTGATTCTTTTCACAATAAGTATCCATCACAAAAATAAAATTTTGCTGTCATTATTTTTAGATACAATTTTAAGCAATGTGCGTAAGCACTTGTATGTGTTTTTTTTTTTTTTTTTTTTTTTTTTTTTTTCTTTCAGTAGCATACCGACTGTAGCATGACACTATCAGCCGAAATATATTCCATCGACGAAATGAGAAATCCTGTACTAGTAAATATGGAGTGGTTTACGATGTTTCTGAATCAATGTATATCTACAATCAAATATTTATAAAGTAATTTTGATATATTTTACAAATAAATATGCATCACAAAAATAAGGTTTTGCTGTCATTACTTTCATGCGTAACTTTATTCAGTATGCGTTATTACTTTTATGCATTTCTGATTTCAATAGCATTACTGTTGTAGAATGATACTACTAGGCGAATGTATTCCATAGATGAAATAAAATGAGACGTTTGATACCAGTAAATATAGGATAATTTACGATGTTTTTGAATCAATATTTACCGAGCATCAAATATTTATAAAATAATTTTGACATATTTCACAATAAGTATGCGTCACAAATATAAAGGTTTTGCTGTCATTACTTTCATGCGTAATTTTATGAAGTATGCGTTATTACTTTTATGCATTTCTGATTTCAATAGCATTACTATTGTAGAATGATATTACTAAGCGAAATATATTCCATTGATGAAATAAAATGAGAGGTTCCCTACCAGTAAATATAGGATAGTTTACGATGTTTCTGATTCAATATGTATTTTCATCAAATACGAGGGCAATTCGGAAAGTAATCTCCGTTTATGGATTTAAAAAAAACTAATGGAAGGAAACACGTTTTATTACTTACGTATGAAAGACACGTTCTTCAGCTACTTCTCAACGTAGTTGCCGTATTAATTAAAACAATTATCATAACGGTAAATTAGCTTTGAAATTCCGTCGTCACAGATTCTGCTGCCGGCCTATTCAACTGCGATTATTTTTAAATTCAACTCGCACCACTCTTTCAATCCAAAGAATTTTAACATATTTTTCTATATAATTTACTGATAAATGCTACTACTCTCCTAATATTTTACTTGACCCACTATTTTTTAAAACATTTTTGGTGGTATAATACTCCCATCACGAGATGAGACTTGGGGAACTCCTTCTCTTAGACGAGTCGACTTTACAGAAGGTGTGCAAGGTGATACGGGAGGGGAAAATAATCCCGTGTTTTCAATTCGACCATTCCCCGCAAAGAACTAGGGTTGAAATGATAGCGCGCTAATGGAGTTTCGCGCCAATAACTTGCGCTGCGCTTTCTCGACAGAAATCTGTTTTCCTTCTCTCGTTTAGCTAGCTGTGTTTTATTTTCTCTCTCTTTTATAATTTATCCCGCCATTTTTAAACTGTTTTTTTTTTTTTCAAAACAATTATTTTTTTATTACAAACATGTCCTCAAAAGGGAAAACAATTCACTCTAAAGAAAGAATGATTATTCATAAAACTACGGATTTTTTTTGAGAAGGAAGCAAATTTTTTGCGTCTTCTCTCCCGTAGATTTAGTTCTATCCATAGAGCAGAAAATAAATGAAGAAAGAATCAAAACTGCAGTTCTGAATGATATTTGCAGTATTTTTAAATTATTAAATTTTAAGATAAGTATAAATTAAAAATTTAAAATATGCCATTAACCTTTAAAGAAGTACAAAATTTAATTATTATTAAAATGAAAGATGTGTTTAAGGCTGTTTTTAAATCCAAAAGTTTTTATCACATAAGTTTTGAGTTTTGACTTATTTTTGTTCAAAGGTTTGTTTTCATGAAACTAGTAGTTGTTGTTCAGAAACTACCTAATCCTACTCATTTTCCCGTTTTTTTTTTTTTTTTCCAAAATAGATTTTTTAGAAAATAGTGTCAAAGTGAGAGTTTTGAACCAAATTTCTGCTCGAAAAATTAACCACTCAAACAGGGGAGAAATACGTGTTGGTCTCGTGATCAAAATCGTTTATAACTCAATAAGTTATTTATTGATCAAAAAATAGAAAACAATTCGATTCCAAATCGCTTCCATAACCATACTTTCCAATTTTATATCTTTCCATTGAAAAATTAATTTCTAAATATGTCAAAACGTTTTGCGTTTGTTCAGCAGAGCAGAGCAGTGGAAAATAGCCACAAATAAAGTAAATTAGTATTGCATATGTATTTCACTATGGAATTGCTATTACAACTCGAGATATAATTCATTTTATCCAGTGGCGCAGCCAGAATTCGGCTCTGGGGGGGGATAGAGTTGCTTCAGGGGTAATTCTGGTAGATTTCTTTTTTTTTTCGAAAATGCACATCGCATTTTCGGAAATCGGCGGGGGGGGGGGGATTCCGCGAGTTACCCCCCCCCCATGCGAAGAGGGTTTATCCGCGATCTTCAGACGAAATGGGCGTTTTTCCGCTACCTTCAGACGAAATTAGTGATTTATTTGCGATATTTTGGCAAAATCGGCGATTTATTGCGATCTTTCGTGATAATCGGCGGTTTTCCGCGATTTTTTGACGAAATATGCGTTTTTCCGCGACCTCTAGAAGAAATCAGCGAATTATCTGTGATATTTTAGCAAAATCGGCGATTTTTTGCGATCTTTTGTCGAAATCGGTGGTTTTTACGCGATCTTTTGACGAAATCGGTGTTTTTCAGTGGTTTTTTTTTATGAAATCGGCGTTTTTTTCGATGATCTTTATACAAAATTTGCAATTTTACGCGATTTTTTCTTGAAAAAGGCGTTTTATTCCCGCGGTCTTAAGACGAAATCGACGTTTTTTCCGTGATCTTTTGATGAAAGCAGCCTTTTTTCAATGATCTTTTGACAAATTGTTTTTAAGCAATCTTTTATCGAAAACGGCGATTTTTCCCCGATTTTTTAACGAAATCGGCATTATATCAGAAATCTTTAGACAAAATCGACGTTTTCCCCGCGGCGCGGTCTTCAGACGAAATCAGCGTTTTATTTGCGATATTTGGTGAAATTGCCGTTTTCTCAGCGAAAAAAAGGGACAAGATAAAAATGTTACCGGAAAAAAAAGTGACAAGGAATTTATTTTGGGGATTTGTTTTTGATTTTGGGGATTTATTGGCTAAGTATGATGGGGGGGGGGAGGTCGGGGGCTGGCTCTTAATTTAAGTGAATGGTTTTCTTTTTCATGCTAAATTAACTGCTTTGATTCAATTTTTGGATATACGTTCATGCTGAAAAGATGCTTGCCTGATTAGTTTTGGGAACGGACGATTACCCCCCCCCCCTCCGCCCTAAATAAGATGAATGGTTTTTAAGCAGAATTATCCAACGTGTGTCAAATTTTGGATATAGGTTCTTTCTGATAATGCTTATATATAGTATTGTGGTGTCGCGCCCTGAGTTTCTCTTTACTAAGTTGGTTTATTTGTTAAATTCATCAATAACACATTTTTAATTCCCCAATTCTTTATTAGAACCATAGATCAATTATTAAAAAAAATAAATAAAACGACATTACAACTACATAGGAGCCACACTCCAGTATTACATTTCGCTTAGCAAGTCTCAGCCATCTTACATCAATGTACTTTCTTGTACATTACCAGCACATGTCTCTCTTCCAACTACTTTCTTTCCCTCTCGATGCTCAATAATCCCAGTGTCCCCCTCAGCTCATTGCCACTAAACCAGTGCAATTATTTTCTAGGCCTATTATTTTCTAGGCAATTATTTTCTATGTTCCTTGAGGTTCTTAACAGTTTTTGAATGAAGATACTTTCAACTCTGCATACCTTTTCACAATAAGACTTCGCTATCCATCTTCTGCCACGATTAAAGTTGTCAGTACGTCGTCACAGTATATAATGCCTCAAGAATTTTGGGAATTTAATGGTTAAGTATAGAGGGTGCATGAGGGATAACCTCTCTTAAATTAAATAAATGGCTTTTTAAGCAGAATTATCCGATTTGCTTGAAATTTCGAATGTAGGTTCATTAAGATAAGGGGTATCCCTGATTAGTTATGGGGTTCTTTTGTTAATTAAAAAGGGGGGTCGCGATTATTCCCCCCCTTAAATTAGATAAATTGTTATTATGCACAATTATCCGATGTATTTCAAATTTTGGCTATATGTTCTTTCTCAGAAAATGAATCCCTGAATAGTTTTAAGTGTTTGTTTATATATCCTCAATAGCTGTTTGCATTTAAAACTGTGATTTATGTTGCTGCATAGCATTTTTCAGTATTCTATAAATATCGTAACAAAGAAAAACATATACTGTTTTTCTTAAAATCTTTTTCTTTTTCTTTCTTTTTTTTTTTAATTTAAATCTGTTTTTATTTTTTTAAGCGTTCAAACTTGAAGATTTATCAAAAACTACAGGTTTTTAAACAATTAACTTTCTAATTACTAACATAAGCTAGAAATTAAAAAAAACTATTTTTATTACTACAAATTAATGAATTCACTAGTTCATTCATTCGTGACATGCAATATAGTTTGTACATTAAAATTTTCTAACATATATATTTTTAATGTTTTATATTATATTTTGTGATGCGTGATATGGGACATTAATTAGTAAAAATCCAGTTTTAAATGATAAATATTTGGCGTAAATTAAAATGACAATTACAACAAATGATTTAGTATGTTACTTTTTTCACAAATAAAAAAATAAACCAGTTTTAAATGCAAAATTAATGGAAATTAATCATTATAAGAAAAAAGGTAAAATGTGTTATAATGTTTTCTGACATAATAGTTTTCAATCATTAAATTAAAAAATAAAGAAAAATTGTTTTTATTTGTTATTTGCACTCAGTTGCATTCAACTCGCTTTTTTATGTTGCTTGAATATTTTTGCAGCAAACCTTTACCGAGAAATCCCCTGATCGGCAATTTCTTAAGAGACTAGCCGCCCGCGATATCTACCGGACATTCCTCTACCTCCCTATTTCCTCCCTCCCTGGAATGAGGAAAGCTAGCTTCTTTCCCCGAAAGCGTTTCCTGGATGGACTGCTGCATCCCTCCCTATTTTAACTATATTCATTAGCTTATACGCCTTACCATAATGAAACTACATCCAAAATTTGAAGCAAATCGGATAATTCTGCGTAAAAAGCCATTTATGTAATTTAAGTGGGCGTTATCCCCAGTTCTCTCCTCTATACTTAGCCATTGAACCTTTTTTTTTTTTTTTTTTTTTTTTTTTTTTTTTTTTTTTAATGAGAAAAAACCTATGTCAAAAATTTTAAATATATCGGATAATTATGCATAAAAAAACAATTTATCTAATTTAAGGGGGGGGGATAATCGTCCGTTTCCCTATTTATACTTAGCAAAAGAACCTCATAACTAATCCGGAATACGCCTTATCATAAAGAACCTACATCCAAAATTTGAAGCAAATCGGATAATTCATAAAAGCTATTTATTTAATTTAATGGGGGTTATCCTCTGCTTTTGCCTTTATACTTAGCCATTAAAACCTTAAAACTATTCAGAGATTCACCTTATCAGAAAGAAACTATATTTAAAATTTGAAATACATCGGATAATTCTGCATAAAAACAGATTTATCTAATTTGAGGAGGAAATAATTGCTTGCCCGCCCCCTTTATAATAAGGAAAAGAACCCCGTAACTAATCAGAGATACGTTTTATCATAATGAACCTATGCCCAAAATTCGAAGCAAATCGGATAAATCTACGTGAAAAGCCATTTATTTAATTTAAGAGGGATTATCCCCCGTCCCCCTCCCCTTTATGCTTAGTAATTAAACTCTTAAAACTATTCAGGGATTCACCTTATCAGAAAGAATCTATGTCTAAAATTTGAAATACATCGGATAATTTTGCATAAAAACCGATCTATCTAATTTGTGTGTGGGGGGGGGGGGGAAATTGACCACCCTCCCTTTATAATAAGCAAAAGAACCCTTTAACTAATCAGAGATACATCTTATCATAATGAACCTATGTCCGAAATTCCAAACGAATCGGATAAATCTGCGTAAAAAACTATTAATTTAATTTGAGAGGTTGCGGATGGGGGAGGGGGTTATCATATGTCCAAAAACTGAACCAAAACAGTTAATTCAGCACGAAAAACCCATTTACCTAAATTAAGAGTCTCCCCCTGATCCCCCCTAAATACTTAACCAATGAATCCTCAAAATCAATAATGAATTCCCAAAATCAATAATAATAAATTCCCAAAATCAATAATAATAAATTCCCAAAATCAATTCTATGCCCCTTTTTTTTCCGGTAACTTTTTCCGCTTTTGTAGTTTATGTCACTTTTTTCCGGTAACTTTTTTTCTGTTTATCCACTTGCCTATTTCGGGCGTTTTTTAAATGAGAATTAATATTAATTAAAAAAATTGTCTGAAAGTAGTCCCTTTAAAATAGTAATTAGAAAATTTTCTCCCCCTAAATCTCTGCGCCCGGGGCGATCGCCCTCCCTCCCCCCTTTCGCACGGCGCTGTTAATATCTTTCCAGAAACATAAATATAAACGAATTATATACTTTCCAAACATACCTGGATTTCAAGAATGCTTGAAAGAACTCGAAAGATTAAAAAAATGATCACTTGTATCCATCTTTTTCATAATTTTCTTCTCTGAAGAGGATTTAATATCCATAGCGAAACGCACAATAAAGGAAACCTTTGCACTACAGCAACTAGCAACAGAATATTTGTGGAATTAAGTCTATCCTTCAAAGCATGCGAGCTTCCGTTTTTCCTGGAATTCAAGAGTCCAGTCCCGTTTCCAAAAAAAGAGCAAGAAACAGATGCAATTGATTAAGAACCCCCCCCCCCCCCAATGGTGCAGTATTGAAAAACCCGATACGGCATTGGCAGCGACAGGAAATGACCATTCCTTTTAGCCTTCGGCTGATTTCCAATAGTATAAATGAATGCCGGCCTTTTCCGAAATTGAGTGACCAGTTTTCGATACTGATACTGTTGCTATGTGCTTTCCCCATTTTTCAAAGAAAATACATTACTGCCGCTTAAACGAGTCAAATTTTTAAATAAAATTTGATTCAATAAAGCGGCAGATTTCGAGAACAAGACAAATAAAATTCTAACAGTTTTGTTTTTTATGATTTGGTTCATAAAAATGGAAATTTTTGTATTTTTGTCATGGCTCTGGGGGGGGTTTTAACCCCCAAAACCCCCCCCTCGCTGCGCCACTGTTTTATCGGGATTTTGGTGTTGTTGTGCTGAGAAATTTCTTTTTTTAAGAATCCCTTAAAATTAATTAAATTGTATGTATACTTTACTTCACTTTGCAGATTCCATCCATTTTTAAAAAAACATTTTTTTTTTTAAATTATGAATTTTTATATAAATTATCTGGCTCTTTTACTTGTTTATCCATGTTAAGTTCAGAAAAGCCAAAAATAAAATTTAATTTTGTATTGTTCTGCGTAATTATTTATTTAATCATTTTAAAAAATAGTATTTAACAAGTTTTTAAAAATATATACTGAAAGCAAAATGTTTATCTTTATTATCGTAATAATACAAAAGTAAAAATTTATATAAAAGTTAAGAATACGTTTTAATGTTTAATGTAATTGTAGAATAATGACAATTTTAAAGTATATGACTTTTAAAAAAAAAAATTTGGACCAAGCCAAATTTTACAAATTTTTGAACAGACTTGGTTTTGTCGAGGAAATTATATTCATATAGGAGGATTCACACGGGGCTGAATATTTTGATCCGTCAAGACTAGGAAAAATGAAATGAATAGCGGCTTAGTACGGAAAAAATAAGTTAGGCCCGGTCCGATCCTTGATGAAAAAAGTAAGACCCGAGTCTTCAGAAAAAAGTAAAGCCAGGGCCCGGCCCTGCCCAAATGCTGTTAATGAAAATCAGGCCGAAGCCTGGCACGTGCAGATCTCTCTGCGTGCGTTCTCCCAGGTTAAATAATTTCCCTTTTAGTCAATAAGATACAAATTAACAGCGCCAAACTGTCGCACACCTGGGAAATGTGGCAACCTGCGCGTTTCTCTTTTACGGCGCAGCATAGGGAAGAAAAATCGACGCTCCGATATGAAAGAAATGGAATCGTCTTAAGCTACGTCATGTATGATTGACAGGTCTCTTCTCCTGCTGGGACTATAATAAATTTATTGGCAAATTTTATAGAAAAATGTATTAAAATTCTTTGGATTGAAAGAGTGGTGCGAGTTTAATTTAAAAATAATCGCAGGCCGACGGCAGAGTCTGTGAAGATGGAATTTCAAAGCTGATTTACCGTTATGATAATTGTTTTAACTAATACAACAATTATGTTGAGAAGTAGCTGAAGAACGTGTTTTTCATAAGTAAGTAATAAAACATGTTTCTTTTCATTAGTTTTTTTTTTTTTTTTTTTTTTTTTTTATAAACGGAGGTTACTTTCCGAATTGCCCTCGTATTAATAAAATAATTTTGATATATTTCACAATTAGTATGCATTACAAAAATGGGAATTTGCGGTCATTACTTTCATACGTAATTTTATGCAGTATGCGTTAATACTTCTATGCATTTCTGATTCCAATAACAGACGATTGTAGAATGATACTACTAGGGGAAAGATATTCCTTCGATGAAGTGAGAGGTTCTGTACCAGTAAATATGGGATAATTTACGACGTTTCTGAATCAATGCATATCAAACATCAAATATTGATAAAGTAATTTCGATATATTCCACAGTAAGTATGCATCACAAAAAATATTTTGTAGTCATTACTTTTATGCGTTTAGCAAGCATTACGTATTTTTTTCAGTTATTATTTTTATGCGTTTCTGATTCCGATTATAGATGATAACTACTAGGCAAAATATATTCCATCGATGAAATGAGAGGTTCTGTACTAGTAAATATGAGATAATTTAGGATGTTTCCGAATCAATATATCAAGCATGAAATATTTAAAAAATAATTTTTATTTATTTCACAGTAAGTTTGTATCACAAAAATGGAATTTTGCTGTCTTTACTTTCATGCGTAATTTTATTCAATATGTGTTAATACTTTTATGCATTTCTGATTTCAATAACATAAGATTGTAGAACGATACTTCTAGAGGAAATATATTCCATCAAGGAAATGAGAAGTTCAGTTACAGTAAATATGGGATAATTTACGATGTTTCTGTATCAATACATATCACGCATCAAAAAATTAAAAAAATAATTTTGATATACATTCCACAGTAAGTATGCATAAAAATATGCTTTGTAGTCACTACTTTTATGGGTTAAGCAAGTATCACTTTTTTTTTTTCAGTTATTACTTTTCTGCGTTTCTGATTCCGTTTGTAGATAATAACTACTAGCCGAAATATATTCCATTGGTAGGCGAGGTTCTGTACTTGTAAATATGGAGTTGTTTACCATATTTCTTGATCAATGCATATTAAAAATAAACTATTTATAAAGTAATTTCGATGTATTCCACAACAAAAATGTGTTTTTTAGCTGTTACATTTAAACAATTCTGATTTTTATCGCATGTGATTGTATCATACTAAGCCAAAGTATATTTCATCGATGTAATGCGAGGTTTTATATTTGCAAATATGGAGTAGTTTACAATGCTTTTGAATGAATCATATTAAGAATTAAATATTTATAAAATAGTTTTGATATATTTCACAGTAAATATATATAACAAAAAATTGTTTTGCAGCCATTATTTTTATTCTTGTCTGTTTTAAATTGCATGCGACTGTAACATGACACTTCCGATACATATTCCATCAAGCAAAGAAGTTTTATTCTAGTAAATATGGAACAGTTCACGAGATAATTCGGAAAATAAAGTTGCAGTTTTTGTATCCTACACGGACAGATTTTATTTTATTGTGTATCAGTTTGTTAGATATATGTCTTTGTAAACTTTGTAAAATTAGACATTTGATTTCTATCAAAGATTAAATAAAAAAAAAGGCAAAAGGTATCTTCTCAAAAAAAAAAAAAAAAAGTTAAATATTTCAACAAGCTAGACGCACTGTATAACATCCGTATCAATATGGCTGAACATTATATTATAAAACTGAAGAATTGCTTTATCGTTTGCCCCTGTTTTTGACGGAGAACATTTTCCAGAAGGAAAATTTACCGTCATCTTTATAGGGCTGATCTTGTTTGTTGCGATTTTCAGCAACAGACCTGCTGTTGCCACTCGGTTTTTCAGAATATTTTCCACTAGGACGCTGCTGTCTCGTTTGTTCTTGAGAATCATCATCGGAACTATTAGGATTATCCGCACTACAGTGGCCTGAATCTGGCTCGTTATCTTTCAGTAGATCCAGAACATTCTGTTCCGACTTCGAAACTTTGGCTCTGGTCAGAGTGAACGTGCGGTCGGCGGAAGACATCTTATGGTTGTTTCCACTTTTTGAGATCGGTTGGATAGGATCTTTCATGACTAATTCAGGATCATCAACAAAAGCCTGAGCTAAGTTGCGACTAATCTGTTTCCGGATAGTCTTCTTCATCGACAAATGCCGTTCAAGGTGTCTTATATCCCTTTCGGTTAATGTTCGATTGGCGTAATAGGAAGAATCTTTACTTCTAGAATTTGCAGTTTTCTGGTTGTTTTCATCGGATTTCTTGCTCTGTCTTACTGGTTCAGAAAAGTCATCAGGAACGGATTGTCGATGCTTGTTGTTTTTTCTATTCCCACCATTGATGGCATTAGAACGAGATTCGTGGTAGTTGGCTGGTGTCCGGCCGGCTTCATTTTCTATGGATTCGTATTTTCTCCGACTTCTCGGAGAATATTCATAGGAACGCAGCTCTTGTTTCCGATCGCATCCATACTGGGTGAAAATATCTCTAACGTCAGGGATATTCCGCTCCATCTTGCTTCAGACCTCCGATTCTTCCTAAAAAAAGAAAAACGTACATTTAAGTATATAAATTTTTATATTAAGTAACAAGAATTTTCATACAAACACCATCAAATAAAAATAAAACAAATCAAACTAAATTAATACGAGCCGAAACCTGTCGAATTCGACGGATGAAAATATTTAAAAGACTCCAATTGACTGAATAATAATAATAATAATAATAATAATAACAAAATAATTACAATGTTGGTTCAATATTTAACATATATATTTCCAAATTTGATGTCAAGCAAAAAGATAAGGAGCTGTATCCATATTCCATTGATTAGTGCCTACACAATATTGCACGTACTACTATATCTGGATACAGCTCCTTATCCTCTTGCTTTATTTTGGTAATAACGGATTTATATTTTATTCTATCGACGATAATTTTTAGAATTTTCAAGCTATGTTTTTGAGACTTTCACAAAAGTTGCTCTATACATTTAACTAACATAATATGCAAATGAAATTTTAATAGCGTTGACGCATGCGCAGTAAAAAATTATTTAGTAAACTCGCTCAATTGTCATACAATATTTATTACTTTTTAATTCTAATTAAAGGATGTTATGTACAATGTTGAATATCATATTTTCTGTAAAGAACATTGAGTTTTATGAAGAACTCTTCAAATTATAAGCAAAAAACTTGGGAAAATTTGAGACCGTTTTTATAAAACCTTAATTTCTCTACGAGTTTACATGCTATATTAATAAAAAATAACACAGTTTATTACAATAATCCACTTAATCATAATCTGCAGTTTTAACTCTTTTGCTTCATTAGTTTTGACAGGGTTATCCAAAAGATCTTCGTTCTTTTTCAATTTGTTGGCGGTCCCCTGTTAGATTTCGGGGAAAACTCTTCGCGAAAATATATTACGTGTACTATTTTGTTTACACACCTCGAGTTTCAGAATAATTTCTTATGTATATTTTTAGATATTTAACAAAAGGTCTAAAATTGCAAGTGTCAAGACTTTTTTTGCTGAGACTGTACACAAACTATATTTTAAGCCGGTGCCACAACCACCTGGAGTTAGCAGAAACTACAAACTTTCCAAAAAAGCCTTTGAATTTTTTTAAAATTACGTTTCTATGAAATAACAGGAAATATCTAATCGATTTCAAAATTAATGTTGGCAGTGCCTGCCTCAACATAAGGTATTTTATCCTGGTGTCACTAGTCCTAGAGAAATGGTAGGCTTGGAATTCGTCACGATGGTTGATTTTAAGATACAAATGTGTACTTAAAAAATGGTTTCTAAAAAATTCAAAACTTCAGATGAATACCGAAATAAACGTAGGGATTGAGCATAAAAGTTTCAAAATATTTTCTCAATTATTATTCATTTAATTTTAGTTCTCATTTATTTCATTTATTTTCTGTTTAATGCAGTGCAATGATAAAGTTTAATCCGAGTGTGGCTTACATGTTAATTTTTGAATTATGCCTAAAAGTATAATTTCTTATAATAACATTTAGACATTCATATATCTGTTTATATGTGTTGAAGCTTATCTAACGTTGCAAACCTATGTTCTCAGCCAGTGACATAAAAAGGGTTGATTTTAAGATACTGTGTAAGGCTGCCTTAAACGAACTGCAATATTCACAATGTTCAGTTTGCAATGTAGTCAATGTTTCTCTTTATCTTTGTTTCTCTTTATCTATATTATCTCGTTTCTCATTCTCTTTATGAGCATCTCAGACGTGGTTACAAGAAAATTTTCAGAACAAGTTTAAACAGAATTATTATTTCTGTATAAAATGATTTCGGATTACTTCACACTCACAAAGAAAATGCAAGAAAGGGAACTACATTGACTACAAAGTTTTTCAGAAATCATATAAAATGAGTACTCAAACCATTCTATTGGATCTCAGTGGGCTCAAATTTTAAAAGATGTAATATTATTCATTATGAGCACATAGTCATTTATTCATCCCTATAAAAGATAATGTAGACAGTCTTACAGAATTTTAAAAAGATACTCGCAGCATGATGCAATCAAAACAAAAGAAATTAAAATTTTCTTCAAACACAAGTTCAACTTTCCCACGCATTTTTAACTTTATGCAGATCATATTGTGTGCGTGTAATTACGCTGATATAAATACTAACGGGTAATAAATATTCATTTCAAATGAATGTTCTTTATAACTGTTTCTACGCTTCCATAGGGCATTGTAAAATAGAACTATAGGATGCCGAAATGTATGAAGCAGATACTAGCTTGATGTAGCTTACTTTGCATACAATGGGTGATAGAATATATTAGTTTTTGTACCTTTTTTTTTAAAATATTATTTATCTTCTTTGCACATAGACAATTAACAATGTTTTCTTTCTTGATGTATTAACACTGAAAAAAATGAAGCACTCAAAAATGAGTAACTCGATGTAATCATATCGAATTGAGTATGTCTGGACAGTGTTCTCGCTGTCGCTCGCCAATGCGCCAAATTGCGACTTAATACTTCATTTGGCGAGTAAACAAACGAATAGATTCGCCAAATTGCTAATGCTCAATTTTTGCTTTTCCTTTCTTTTCTTTTTTGTTTTTTATACATATTTTTAATATATCTGTAGAGATTAATAATAATCGTTGTCGCAGTTATAAAAACTTGGGTTAATTTAGAATATAAAGGAAAAAAAAGAAATACATTAAAGCATATTAAAGATACTTTTTTTTTTGTACTACACGGTGAATCTATTTTGCTAATCCTTTTTTCATTTGGCGAATGTTTTTTATTTTTAATTAGCCAAATTACTAATGTTGGTCAAATGTCAGCGAGAACATTGTGTCTGGATCAAAGATGAACACATTGCCTTCTCAATTTTGAAACAGCATATGTTGTCAATTCCAAACAAACAATAATTTTCTACCCAGTACTGGTTTATCTCATTCATGGCGATATAAAAGATGCTTATTAATGCAAATATTAAATTATGAGCAATATTTTAAAACAATTTTAAAGTGTACTTGCTAATAATGCTCTTGCCATAAAAATGTTCGATTAGGGTAATTTACTTATAATTTTGCAATTTCTTTAAATAAATAATCGATTAAATGTTTATTATTCATAATTTTGAGCAAGAAATAAATACCAGCATATTTTCAGTTTAATTTGCAAATTCAGGGGGCAGATAATAGTGAATTATATTTGAACGCAACCGTGGAATCAAAAATGAGTACATGTGTTTCTCAGTTTTGAGAACTTTTGGATCGGAGCTATTTTGAGTATGTGAAGTACTTAAAATTGAATACTTTTTACTCAGTTTTGAGAACCCATTTTTTACAGTGAATATAATGGTGGAAACGGTTACGTTAAAAAGTTAAAAATTCATATCTTCACAGCTGAAAATCGAATTCACGGCTGTGGAATCGAAGTCGTGGGGTTGGAGTCAGGCCCATTTTCGAGTAAAAGAGTCGGAGTCGCTAAAAAACAGGCCGACTCCGACTCCCTTTTTTTTTCTTGTTTTAAACCAAATACACTGCTCAAAAATTAGGGGGATAAACAAAAAAGTTTTCTTAAATAATAATAATAATAATAATAATAATAATAATAAGCTGAACAATCGAATTTTACAGTTAAGGCAGTGAAAGAGACATTTCTGTTACATCCCGATTTCTGTCCTTATGTTCTTTTTCTGGTTTTTGACATCATGAACTTTGATTTGCATATGAAGTTTTCTTCTTTTCGTAATTTTGTTAAAACGATGTGCTCCCCTAATTGTTTTGAGCAGTTTATATGCCATTTTAAATCTATAAAATGAATTATTAAAGTTATGTTTGGATTACACCAGTTTACCTAAGTTAAAGATGTATAGTTATTGTCTGTTTTCCATAGTATATCAAAACAATTGAAAACAGTTTATGAAAAAGGTTCAATTTAATAAGGCACAAAATTCTGTTTTTAAAAACCGATGAGAAAACATTAAAAATTTCGCAAAATGTTCCCATCGCGAAGGAGTTAAAATAAAAAGTTTTGGTGAGAGATAGGGGAACAAACACCAGAGACCAGACATAAAATTAATTAAGAATTATGAATATTTAATAAACATGTGTAAATTAATTCATAATTAGGTACACAAAATTTGGTTTCGGTCTCAGTCTTAACAACCTGTTTCGGTCAATCCTTAAGAGGCTATTTCATTCAAATGAAAAGACCTGTTCGCTAATGCTAACCCTATGGAAGAAATTTATGAAGATATTTCGAATGCATTTCAATATTTTCAAAAGATTTTTTTTAAAATTGGATGGCTGCGATTGATCTAAATGCAGGCCGTTTTTTACTTTTTCGATTTTGGTTGCAGATATTTTTCATGGTGGTGCTTCAGTTTTTCAAATCGGTTCCGAAAATGAAAGAGTCCTCGTAAAAAATATCTGTAAACAAAATCAAAAAAGTAAAAAAATGGCCTGTATACAGATCGATCTCAGCGATAGATAATGTGCAGTTTGTAAACGAACTGGCTTTTTTCGCGACAGCTCAACTTGTAGTTGGCAAAAATTCGAATTAAACTGCATTAGAAAATTCTAAACTAGCAAGGGGACCACCAAACATGGTGCTCACAGATTTTGATGAATTCAAAGTATATTGTAGGGGTCATACCATTAATTATTCGGCTGAAAGGGTTCTTTCAAATGGGCCTTAGTTTTTGAGAAATTGGTGGTCAAAGTTCAGCGTATATTTTAAGTACTTATTAGTAAAACTCTTTGTCAACAGCTTCGTGGCTCCGCGGTAACGTATGAGATTCCAGACCCGGAGGTGGCGGGTTTAATTCCAAGTTGGAGCTTTTTTTTTTCTTCTTCTTTATATGTTTAGTATATGTTAAATTTTCTAAACAGAATTGGAAATTCTACAGCTTTCAACTTATTAACATTTTCTTATGGGGATAGTTTACTTTTTTCATTTTTTTTTCTTATTTAAAAAAATATAGTTCAAATGATAAACTAATTACACTTCAAAATTCATAAAATAAATAAAAATAAATAAAAAATGCATATATAATTAAAATTTTCAAAAGTATAAAAATTTTGAATGTTTTAAAATCCCTTCTACTTTAAATATTAATAATTATGCTCAGTTACATTTATATATATTGCTAAGTAAAAAAAAAAAATCCAAGTTGGCGCTTTTTTTTCTTTCTTTATATACTTTTTACATGTTACATATTTTAAGCACAATTGGGAATTCTACAGCTTTGAACCTTTTGATATTTTCTTAATAAAGTAAATTTATATTTTCAAATGTATTTCATGAAAATTTCTTTTTATCTGCAATTTTTAAACTAATATTTTTATTGACAAAACTGCATAACGAATTTATGCCTTTAACATTTTATTTTTTATTATTATATAATTTCTTTTCTAAGCACAATTCAGAAATAATATTTTTTCTTTTTTCTATCGCTTTTTTTGTGGAATATTTTAAATGAAAATTTATCCTTTTTTCTATAAATTATACAAAATAATTTTCAGGTGCAATTTCTCAAACATTTATAGGATAGGATTAGTTAATTCAAATAATGCATACCTTCGAAAGTGTAATAAAATATTAATGCAGTAGTGCTAAAATATTATCCAAATTTTTACTAATCTTTAAATACATTTATCTCTAACGTTTAATAAAAAAAATCAACTAGATTGGAAAAGTCGTCTGCTAATGAAATTAGAATTTACGATACATAAAATGATATATATTTATTTTATTCGTCTGCTTTTATTTTCTCGGTAAAATCAAGCAAAAATAGAAATTATTTTTGCTGTTGTCATTTTGTTTCTTTTGCAGACAAATAAAATATTTGAAATATTGGCATGTATATGTATAGCTGAAATTATGGTATGAAAATTGAGTATGCAATTGGTAGATTTGTGTCGAATGCTAAAAATGGGTTGAATGCTAAAAATACTGTAATAGAAGGAAGCAGCACTAGTACAGAAAACTTTCGTTTGGAAAAGGAACAAAAAGGCGAAATTACGAATGCATTAAAATATTGCGAGATGTTGTTACGAAATGATAATCTGCTTACAAATTCCCAACCGGATGATATTTCCTTTTCTTCTATTGCTATAGCTGAAGAATTTCATAATTCAATATTAGAAATATGAGATAATCGACAATTTATTGAGGCAGATGAACGGATATTGCATGAAGAATGTGAATTTAATGAATTTACAAAGGTATGATTTTTTTTTTTTTTTTTTTTACTTAGCAATATATATAAATGTAATTGAGCAAAATTATTAATATTTAAAGTTGAAGGGATTTTAAAATATTCAAAATTTTTATACTTTTGAAAATTTTAATTATATATGCATTTTTATTTATTTTTATTTATTTTATGAATTTTGAAGTGTAATTATTTTATCATTTGAACCATATTTCTTTAAATAAGAAAAAAAAATGAAAAAAGTAAACTATCCCCATAAGAAAATATTAATAAGTTAAAAGCTGTAGAATTTCAAATTCTGCTTAAAAAATTTAACATATAAAGAAGGAAAAAAGAAAAAAGCTCCAACTTGGAGTTGAACCCGCCACCTCCGGGTCTGGAATCTCGCACGTTACCGCGGAGCCACGAATCTGTTGACAGAGAGCTTTACTAATAAGTATTTAAAATATACGCTGAACTTTGACCCCCCCCCCCAATTTCCCAAAAGCTAAGGCCCATTTGAAAGAACCCTTTCAGCCGAATAATTAATAGTATGACCCCTACAATATACTTTGAATTCATCAAAATCTGTGAGCACCATGTTTGGTGGTCCCCTTGTAAGTGTAATTTTCACGTCGATATAATAAATTTCCTTTTATTGTATTATACGCAGGAAATAATACGTTATAAATTACTAACGCTCTAAGAATTATTATTTTATATTGAAGTACATTCTTTTTCGGGTGCATGACGTCACATGGACATTATCTAACCAATGCAAAAAAGTCATTTAAAAATATTAAAATGCAACCGCGATATCTTTATGAATTTCTTCCACAGGATTAGTATTAGCGAACGGGTCTTTTCATCTGAATGAAGTAGCCTCTTAATCACATACAAATGAGGAAAGTCAAATAGATTAATCCTCTCCTTTATGGTAATTAATAAAGGAGCACAGTCAGTCAACCTACAACTATTAAAATGTTGCATTTATAACACTCTCCGTTTTTCCTTTTTCGGTACGAACCATCTAATCTGAGGGTAAATCGTATGCACGACCACACGCAACTATTTAACCATCGAGGAAGCAAATCGTCTACTAAGAAGATTTCGGAAAATTCACAGTTATGGTTCCAGTCACGGAAAAGAAGTGCTCGCATTGTGTGTGGATAGATCATTGATACGATAACGGCATAATCAAAAACGGTACTTCTTTTGTTTTATGGCGACCGACCCATAGAGTGCATGTTGTTGTTTCAATCTTCAGTGATTTCCCTCATATTTCTAGAGATAGATACATGCCAGTGTTGTGACTTTGAAGAAAAAAAAAAGTACACATGTTTTATTGAATAGAGTACCACGTAGGTGCGCAAATAAACGTTCAAAGCAATTCTGTTGTGTGAATGCATCTTCTATTGTATTTTCTAAGATACAAAAAAGCAGCTTTTCGACTGATTTATTTTTGGATCATAGGCACTTGTATTATAGTCAACCTTTATGTAAAAAAGATTCTTTGTTTTCTTTCGAATCATGAAGGTGTATGATTTGCAACAGAATAGCATCCTTTTTATGATTTTGAACACTCAAAATGGAAAGAAGCTTTTGAAGATGACATTATGCTATCATGATATTATTTGAAGATAATAGAATGATCGCCTTTACCAGAAGTTGATGATAAAGTAGATCTGTGTGATAATTTCCGATAGCGAATTCCCCATTTAATCAGCAATTGAGTTCTTCAAAATGCAGGGGTTTTAGTGGCCTATACATTTTTACATATGTTATATTCATATCATTAAGCGATTGCAATGAGAAATTATTTGGCGCAGTACAATATAAATAAATTAAATAACAATGTTTAAACCACTAAAACACTTTATTTATTATTACAAATTAGTTTTGGTACCCATAGCTTATCTTCATCAGTGCAAATTATGATTGCTCAGAAAAAGAAATTGCCGAAATATATATTGCAGCAGCGGATTCACTGACAAAGTTCATCAGCCAGTAAAATTACAGGAAATCCTAGGAATCAGCCAATGTAAGAGAAGCTGATATGACAATAAAATTCGTTCAGCCAATAGAATTGCGACAGGAAATCTCAGGAAGCGGGGCATGTAATTGTTCCAACAATCCAACAACGGAGAAATAGCAAAATCACAATTAATAATATTTTATAACAATATTATCACAAAACTCGCTTCCATTCATGAACTTGATTTTCTAAAAGCATTTCCATACTTATAAAAATCTTTAAAATATTGTTAATTGGGATTTTGTTATTCCTCCGTTGTTGGATTGTTAGATAAATTGAACAAAAACTTCTTATTCATAAATTCCACTTACATGTTTTCAGATTACATTCATTATGTGTTATTGGTTGTTCTCTAAACTTTTCTGAAATTTTATTGGCCAACTAACTAACTTGATCATTGAATCCGCTTGCGTTTCCTGAGATTCCCTGAGATGATTCTATTGACTGAAAGAACTTTATTATTATATCAGCTTTCCTTATATTTGGCTATTTCCTATTACTGGTAATTTTATTGGCTGAAGGGATAAACTTTATCAGTGAATCCGCTTCTCCAACATACATTTCGGCAATTTTCTTTTCTGAACAATCATGATTTGCATGACTGTACGCTATGGCTACCGAAACTAGTTTTCAATAATAAACAAAGTGTTTTGGTACTTTAAACATTGCTTTTTATTTATTTATATTAAGGAATTAACTTCGTAAACATATATTTAACACGCGCAGTGCTAATATGCTACGAAGATAATTTTACCAACAAGTGGTTACAAATATGTGCAAGGAAGAAAAAAATCATGCGTCTAACATTCATTATGTAACACTTTCCAACACATTCAGAATATAGTAACAAAACTTCATAGTCATTAATGTGAAACGTGATGTGTAAATAAACAATTTGAAAAATTTATAATGCATTGGAAACCAATTTCTGCTATTACGATTATTGAAAATATCATTTTCCAAATAGTCGCTGTAATTTGTTAGATTACATTTTTTTATGTATATATATTAGTCAAATACAGATTTTTCTTCCCGTGTAAATAATATTACATAAGACAGACACCTTATGAATCCAATAAAATAGATAATCTAAGTTTAAAACCACCCTGCCCATTAAAGTCTTTTATTAAATGCATTCTTCTTTCCTTTCTTTTGTTTATAACCGCGTCTTCCTGGAGATATCTCCGCTCTTGGAAACAACGTGTAGCCAAACCACTCCACAAAAACTATCCTCATCTGATAGCGCTTGGAGGAAAGGATGAAAAGGAAAGAAACGAACTCCTACACGTGAATGTTAAACGGTGATTTAACTGTCCAACAGAGCCTCGAAATGTTACCTCATATCTCACTGATGTATGTATCATGCAGAGATTTTTTTTTTCTTCGAATCTTTCAGCTTTCTTATCACGTACCTCAAAATCAAGGAGTAATATTCCATTGGTAAGTCCAGAAGAGGTAAAACAAGCTTTTTAGGTGCGTTCGTAATTATGTAAATATGAAGCCGTCGTCTGGTCTGTTCGTCCATCTGTCCACATATAATAGAACAAAAACTACTCAACCGAATCGTTTGAAATTTAAAATATATAATTGTTGGATAATTTTGCCGCGTTATTTCAAATTTTCTTAACATTAAATGTATAGTTTGATTACAGGACAATCAAAAGTATTCCGTTTATTACGGTCACGGAGAAAAGTAGTTTCAAGTGCATTTTAAATGTGTTACACGATTTCTAACATAATAAAATTAATATGCATTTATGAAGTATATACCAAAATACACATTCAGTACATTTGTGGAGCAAAGAATATTTGTTATTCATTTACAAGGCCACACAAAAATATTCCATTACATAATAGTATAGGAGGAAATATTGTTTGTGGCACGTTTAAAATATATTAAACTATTTCTTATTTTATGAAACTGATATACGTTGCTAAGGTATACTACTTTCTGTATAACGGAAAGCAGATAGTATTTACAGAGAGATACAAAAGATATCGACTACTATGCTATAAAAAAAGTACTTTCATTTTCAGAACTAAAAGTACTTTAAAAAAAATCTGCAACCAAAATCGAAAAAAACAAAAAATAGTCATATTAAAGACGGAACTCAATTATCCTTAAAAAAAAAAAAAAAATGTTTAAAAATATTCAAATTTAAACGAGTAATTCGAAATTAACTTGCCTAGTGGTTTAACATTACAGAGCGGGAGTTTTCAAGTGAGTGGAAACTCCTCTTAATGGCTATATAGTGTATACTAGGGGGACACGATTCGGCTACCCGAGTTACAAAACTAAAGTGAAAAAAAATATTTTTTTTAACTAAAAACTCTAATAGATACACATCTATACATTACCAAACTCGTAAAAACTAAAACCATTATTAGGCAGGAATTATGAAGGTTTACTGTACAATGTACTTTATTATTCAAATGTGCCTGTAAAACCAGTTTTACAGCAATAATAACTGTTAGACATGAAACTAGCTTTCGGATATATTTCTGAGTATAGTAGTAATTGCTGAAATTGAACTTATTAAACGGCAAAGCATTGCTACATTATTCTAAATTTGTTGCAAAGTGATTAATAATTTATGCTTGATGCACAATTTTTATTTCTGGGGTTTTTTAGTTGTTTGTCTCATTTTATTTGTAATTAATCTATATATATATATATATTACGCTAACGTATGTGGCACAAAAATCACGGTTATTTGTTAATTGTTTAATGGCAACATTCAAATGAAACGCATCTAGGGCCGTGGTAAATTGGGTTTATTTATGTTTTGTTTTTTCGCTACAATTATGAAGCTACAAAATATCCTAAATGAGTTAATTTTATAGCATATGAATTAATTTTATAGTACATTTTTAAAATGAAATATACAAAAAAAAAAAAAAAAAAAAAAAAAAAATGCCACGGGCGATGCGCCAAGTTAGCATAAAAATACCGAGTGCTTGATTCATCGGCACAGATGTCATATACGCACCACACTAGTGCGATTTTTTTTCCCTGATGTCAATTTGGCGAAAATTTCGTTTTCAATACCAGTTACATAAATATTTTTAACTCTTTTCTATTATTTTAAAAAGAAAATAATAACAAATAAAAAAAGTTTAATTAATAATTATAGAACAAAACAATTTATATCATTTTAAAAAAGAAAATAAAAGTAAATAAACAGTTTATTAAAGAATAAATAATAATTGCCAGATTATCATATGAGGCATATATTTGCCTTTTTGTTACAATTGCACGAATGTGGTGCATATATGACATCTGCGCCTAATTCTTTAGTAGAATCTTCTAATTTGGAAAAAATATTAAACAATTAAAATAAATTATAAAGACAAGCAATATGATTTATGCTTAGTATGCATTAAAAGGGAGACCAAACTGGACGCCAGGGGCGGCTAGTATATATATGTTTTTAATTCACACTTTCATTAAATCGAAAAGCATAATACCTCATTTATTCCGGATTAATGTGGGTACCTCATGGTATTAATTTATTTATCGTGTTTTTTTAAATTTTATTTATTTTTCGTATATGCCTTTAAAACCATTTTTAGATCAATAGTATTGGCTGAACAAGAAAATCATTTCTGCATCAAAAGTACAATTCCGTTAAGTTAAAAACATATTTTGAAAAATATTTATTTAGCATAGGACAGGAAATTTGCTACATTCTTATTTAACAAACGTTACAGCTTCATAGGAAGAGGAGGAAATATTATAATGAAATGGCAAATTTCAATAAATATCGACCATGGAATACAATTTGCTTTCCTCTGCAATAAACTCTGTAAAATCCGCACAAGATATTGGAATGTAAAAAATGAAAATATTCTACTAACAGCTTTTAAACTAATAAAGTTAAATTTGTTATGGTATTTTTTCAATAATCGATTTTCCAATAAACAAAAATTTAAAGATAAATTGGATATAAATATTTAAATTTCCTTGAGTAACAAAATTTTATCTTACATAGAGTAAAAAATCATGCATGTTCATAGACTACAGAAAAAAGTTACTAACAACAAATCAAAACTGAAACTACTACTGTACTGTGTCAATGTTTAATATTTGTATTGTGTACAATTTAAATTTTCTTTAACCCTTAGATGCATTGTATCATTTTCGATACCATAAGTGTTCCCGATTTATTGGGGGGTTTATTCACATATTCCGTATTCTCACCAGAAATTTAAAAGAGCAATTTTCACTTTACTTAATGACAGACCATTCGTATTTAAGACCATTCGTAATTAAATTAAGAAAAATTTACTATTTGGATTTTTCTGGTATGAATTCTGATTCTTTGAATTGCGCATTTTTTGGAACGCGTTCTACCCTATGCATTTAAGGGTTAATCTTAATTAAATATAATCAACCAAAGTTGTATTATGTTTTTCTCTACCATTGTAATTTTTGTGCGGTTGCTATTAATTTATAGTAACACCTAGGGAAGAACGACACGTATAGGTGCCGCAAAAAGGCTTAAGAATCCGTGTTTATCCTCACCAGAAAAGTTTTACTATAAAATTTGCCTTATTTAATCGGAACATTTTCTCGATTTAATAAGGCACAGATTTCTGTTTTTGAAAACAGGTGACAAACTATTAAAAATTTTGTAAAAGGCTCCCGTCGCGAAGGAATTAACGTGTCCTTGTAAAGTAAAGAATAAAAATCATAAAGATGTTAGTTTGTCATTGGAAAATTCTTTTTTGCCTTTCAAGCGAAAATTTTTATGTAAGAAAATGTGAAAACAAACGGAAATATTTTGTGAAAAAAAACGGAAATATTTTTCAATTTACGGAAAAATGTTTAAGTTAAAATAAAGAAATAGTACTGGCGTTTAGATTACCAGTACAATTTCCGTATTTTAGAGCAAAAAATTTTTTAAGTGTAAGAAACGTGAACAAATAATACAAGCTTGATGGGAAAAAGAACGCCTACGCGTGAACGTTAAACGGTGATTTAACTGTCTAAAAGAACCTCGAAATGTTACAACATTATCTTACTGATGTATATATCATGCACGATGTTTTCTTGGAAAATTTCAACTTTCACATCACGTACCTCATTTTCAACGAGACACATTCCATCAGTGGAAAACAAGCTTTTAAAAGCAAAAGAAAACAGTTCAAGTCTTGTGTAAGAGAGGCTGCATTCTTCATATACAGTACTTCGAATACAGTAGAGTATCCGAAATCTTTTGTGTATCCGTGTAAATATTATCTGCTTTCGATTATTCAGAAGTAACTTTGTAGTAAACCTCAACAACGTACATCAATTTCATAAAATGTGAAACAGTTTAATATTGTTATTACACGCCCCAAATGATGTTTTCCACGTATGTCATTACGCAATGGAATATTTTTGTGTGGCCCTGTAAATGACCTGACAAAATTATGCAACAATTATATATTTTAAATTTCAAACGATTCGGTTTAGTAGTTTTTCTCTGTTATATGCGGTCAGACGTACACTGTAAAAAAAAAGGGTCGATCTACTAAAAAAACTTTAGTGATCTTTGTAATTACTAAAAAATTTTTAGTAATCTTAGTCGATTACTAGAAAATCTGTAAGCATTACTAGAAAAAAGTTAGCAATGGATAGAGTTAATAGTTTTACATTTTTTAATAGCTATTACTAAAACGCACTTGGTGTGGCCTTGATAGCATAGTGGTTATAGTAACGGACTCCAGGCTAAAAGGTCCCGGGTTCGATACCGGACACTGCCAAATACGTCCCGAATGTATGTAGTGTAAGTGCTCGTTAATAAAGGGGTTATGAAAATCCTGTAAGAGCAGGTAGCAATTTTTTGGTGCTGCCATCTATTGCGGTTTTGCCGAAAATCCATCGCTTCAGAAGTTTGGATGCAGCTCGAAGGAAGCTGCTGTCCTTCGGGCGCACGTAAAGGTTATTAAAAATAACTTTGGAGCTATTACTAAAATTTTCTTGGTGGCTCATACCAAAAATTTTTAAGTAAGTTATACAAAAAATTCTTTTGTTCAGTTTACAAAAGGAATGCTTGTTTCACTTGCAAAAAAAAAGTTTGTAATGGTTACTAAAAAATTCTGTGGAATACAAATTTACTAAAGAATTTTTAGTAACCTCTTGAATTTTTTTTTACAGTGTACGGACGGACTGAACAACGGCTATAGGTTCTATGCATTTACTTAATTTCGAACGCAGCTAAAAAGAACGCCTACATCTGAACGTTAAACGGTGATTTAACTGTCTAAAAGAACCTCGAAATGTTACAACATTATCTTACTGATGTATATATCATGCACGATGTTTTCTTGGAAAATTTCAACTTTCACATCACGTACCTCATTTTCAACAAGACACATTCCATCAGTGGAAAACAAGCTTTTAAAAGCAAAAGAAAACAGGCAAACAAGATTTTCTCTTATCGTAAATTGTCAATGGTATCTTAAATTGCGTTACGGAATCTAGAAGATTCTTCACATTCTCCGTACTTATATCGGTTTCCTTTATAATATAAGTAAAAGTCACACACAATTTTTATTTTATTACTATTTTCAATCTTTACAAGGAGAAAGTATTGGATTCGTGAAAATTTTCGAATTCCGGTTTTCGATGGATTTACACGGTTTAGGAGTTAGAGATTCCAAAAAACATGTTTTTGCAAAATGTGAGTCTGTGGTTCTGTGACTCTGTCCGCCTGTGTGCATGTGACATAAATTTTGTGTGCGCTATATCTCAAGAACTAATGCACATAATTTAATAAAAAATTATATTCAGGTAGTTTCTAATATAAATTGGTTCTGACTAAATTTTGGTGTAAATTGTTCAACAGGTGACGCTGCTATGCTGCATTTTTTGTGATTTTCGCTCTATCTTCAGAATTAATACGAGGAATTTCATCAAACTTCAAAATCAATTAGACTTTGAAATAAATTGGTGTTTTTTAAAATTTTGATGTAAATCCCTCAATAGTAAACTGTCAATTAATTTAAATGGTGTAAATTCGCTAACACAAAAATATACACATTTAAGAAAACTTTTTGTCACCAAATTAACAGCACATCAATGTGTTGTGAGTTAGAAATTTTAAGATAATTCGCTTATATGTTGAATTTTTTAAAGATTTCCCCTACAGCTCTATCTCAAGAATAAATGCACGGATTTTAACCAAACTTCAAATTCGATTAGTCCTTGATAGGAATGGATGCTGTTTATATTTTGTCGTAAATAGAGCCACAGGTGGCGCTGCTACACTACATTTATTACTATTTCTGTAACAGCTCTATCGCAAGAACTAATGCACGCATTTCTATCAAACTCCAGATTCAATTAATCCTTGACATAAATAGGTTTTGTATATATTTTGATGTCAATCGATTTAAAGGTGGCGCTGCTAAACTGAATTTTGTAGGATTTACACAATTTTAGCGATAGTCCTACCTCAAGAAGTAATGCACGGAATTTCATATCTTTAGACTCCTTATGATGTGCATAAATTGCCATTTAATTTTGGCACTGTGATAGCAAGTTTTAAAAATTTAACATGTATGAGATAGAAGAAAGTTTAGGGATGCTACATCCGACTAATTTTATTTTGTTTTATTTATTTTTTCTTTTTAGATTTATCACAAACAATATCAAAAGTAATTTTTACTTAAAAAATAGAATTTATGTACTTAAATAAGGTTTTGAAGTATATTAACAATGAAACTTTCATATTGATCTCGAGCTATGATTTAACAATCGAAGAAATCTCCACAGATCGTTATCCTATTTTATTCTGATAAATTCAGTGGATCAAGCATAGTTTGATTTTAGTTTTTAATTTGAATATTATTTATATTTTATTTATTACAACTGATTGATAAAGTTTTAATTTCTTTATGGAATAAAAGTCGAAAACAAATGCTGAACTATTTTATTATATTAAGTGAAAACAGGTTTATCTTTGTAAGCATCTGGCCACAAACGACAGAGATAGATTTGAAAGAATAGTGGTTGAGAAGTATTTTAAAAACCATAAAAAATGGAGTAAATTGCGATACCGTTTTCAAGGAAATTGTGATAGGGTATTCATACAAAGTGCATCTCAGAATAGATTTTTTTCTTCTTTTTTGACAGTGTAAAAAGTGAAAATGTGCGATGGTTAGAAGTTTAAAAAGCTGCAGTAAAAGCTACTTTTAATCGTCTGCCATTGCCACATTTAATCGTCAAAATGACATCAGCGTTACGGACGAACACTTAAGTCATTTATAATATAGACTAGACGATCCAACTCGGCCTGGAACACAGTTGAAAACCGTTTTTTCTAACACTAATAGATTTTTTTTACATTTAATATATTTTTTTAGATTGTCCACAGACAACATCAAAAAGTGTTTTTATATGAAAAATATCAATAACGTATTCAATTAAAACTATGAAATTTATTAAAAGTAATACTTCCAAGTAATATGCCAAGAGTTAAATTAGCTAAAGAATCCTCCCAAGATTTTGCTATTTATATCAGTCTTTTTTATTATGATCATATGAGTAGTTTAAGCGCGTAGTTCTATTACATCTGCTAGATTTGTTTTTTATTTAAATTATTTTTTTTATTTATATAAAAAAAGCTTCTTTTGCTGACCCGGATTTCCGGAAACGTTTCAGAGCAGTTTTTAGGTATATTAACCAGTTCACTCAAACGGAAATATCGGAGTTTCGGATGCTATCCCAATGTTGAACTTATGTTGAACTTATTATATGAATGTTGTATGAACTGAATGTGACACTTATCTCCAGATGGAGGGACATTATAGAGTTCTGGGGGTAGGGCTGCATTTTTTTTTCACTGAAAACCCAAAATCTCACATTTTCCGAGGAGGGTCTCATTGCGCCGGGGGGAGATGTACCCCGCCAGGGGTGTCCCCTGAATTCAACACTGTGCTTATCTATTCCCAATTAAACATTCTCTGCTCCGTACCTGAATTTACACATGCCAGATAACAAGATAACATTAATTTTTTTAACTTTCCTATTAGTCATATGCATTAGCTGTATTTCGTTACAAAATAAACGAAATAACACAAAGTTAAAATTCGTGGTTCATGCTCAGTGCAATAAATAGCGATTTTCTATGGATGACGGTAGAACGAAATCCACGGAGCTGCATGCTTTTAGAAAAACAGCTAGTTTGAGTTTTTTTAAATGGTAAGTACTGCTTGACCAGCTTTAAAAGACCGTCCTTGGCATACTGCCAAAATAAGGAACCTTTCTGAAGGTAGGGAAGTATAAGGAGGAGACGAAATTCGTCCTCAATTCCCACAAACGCAACGTTAGGGGTAACTCCCTTTCCATTGCTCTCAGTCCCATTATCAAGAATAGATTCGTCTTACATATACCTGTTACTCAAGTGACCGTTCTTTAATGCTTATCTCAACAGTAAAAACATAAAATCAGCGGTGTAGTCGTTAAAAAAAAGTCGGTATAAGCTTTATACAGAGGGTATACGCTCAAGGCAGAGCATATACTCTAGCGTGTACATACTATAGCTTTCTTAAGAAACAGAGGGTATACGGTGTTTCTTTAAAAATCCAGAAGGTATACGGCATGTACCCGCGTATACGTTCCACTCCATTCCTGCATAAAATAAGTTTACATTTTTGTGTCAAAACTCCTTTCATCCCTCCGCCATGCAACACAATTTTTTAGTGTGCCTAAATAAAAATGATGCAGAGTACTCCCTACCCCTTTTCCAACCTCCAACTTAAAGTATTTTTTTTATTATTATTAATTTATTTTAAGTTACTTAGGAAAAAGTAAATTTCACTATTTTCTTTTCAGATTCACTAGAAATTAAAAAAGACAACCATTTTATCATACCTCTTTCCTTGAAACATATTAAACAAGCAATAGACCAAATCAGTTACAAAATGAAATGTTGAAGTCTTCCTCAATATCATATTAAAATACCGCTGAAATAAAGGCATCATTTAAGAATAATTTAGAAAATATTCCTTTACGACAGGATAATGCAGATAAATTAATTTAGAGTTAATCTAGAAGCTATTTAGATCGAATAACGAACTTTCTACACTCCTATTTAATAAGACAGAAAATGAAATGGCATAACGTCATGAAAAAGCAATTTTTAAATCTAACCGTAAGTAGATATGAATGCGTTTTTATCTATTTATATGCCATTTTCGAAGAAAAAAATTCTCTTGCAGCATATATTGCAGAGATAATTTTTGAGATGAACTTTCTATGGGTTACCTCATTAACATAGTTATATGCCTTAGAAGTTCAAAGAAAATAACTTTATTATAGGACCGTGAAATATTGAAAATATTTTTCCTGATATACCAAAAATGTTTACGAAACTTCAGTTTAAACTCATAAAGGAATGAGATTTTAGTGATATATATACGATATTTATTTTCAAAATATCATGATTTATATTTCCGATATTTTCATATATTTGATATTTATTAGGGCGTTCGTAATTATGTAAATACGTAACATCTATAGTCGTCCATCTGTCCGTATATAATAGAACAAAAAATACCCAGCCGAATCATTTGAAATTTAAAATTTATAATTGTTGCATAATTTTGTTGAGTCATTTAAAAAATTTTTAAAATTGGATGCATATACACTCTCAAAAAAACTTCCGTCTTTTCACAGAAAATGCACTGGCAGCACTGCTGCCAGAAATTGTCTGTATATTGACGATTTTCTGTTTATTTTTTTCTCTGTCAAAAGAGGAAAAATATCCGTCACTTGAAAAAAGTTTGGAAAAAATCAATGCGGAAGAGGCGGGGATCGAACCAAGGACCCCAGGATTACCAGACCAACGCTAATCCACGGCGCTACGGCTGCTCATGATGATTGTGCGTTAAAATAGAACTCTTCATTTCATATGGTGTGGGTTGGTGTATTTCGTTAAAAAGCTTTTAATTATGCAGTTAATCTCGGAAAGATTTCATCTTTAATGAAACTGTGGCTGGGTTTTTTTTACGTTTAGTATTAATATAGTATAAAAATGTGAATTTTAAATATATTACGTAGAATGTTAGAGAAAAAACATGGATGTTCTATTTGTGAGAATTTTTGAACGAATAAAGAAAGTAATTGTTATTTATTTTTAAATTCGAAAACATTTTTGTCTTTTAAAACTAAATTAGACATTTTAATCAATAGAATATTTTTGTTTTTCATTTTAAAAATAAATTCGAACTTATTACTAACAGACCCAATGCGCATGCGTGCTGGATAGAAACGGAAACTTTTCCTCATTTTTCGACGCTCGGAATGAACTCACAGAACAAATACGTTTTCTGGGAGAACAGAAATTATTTGTGAAAAAATAACGATAACTTAGTGTATATTGACGAATTTTTCTGACAGTGTAGCTTAATTACAGGGACAGTCAAAAAGTATTCCGTTACATTACGACCAATGGAAATAAAAATAGTTTTTCCCATTTTCAAGTGCATTTTAATGGTGTTACATTCTTTCGAACATCATAAAAATTTATATGCATCTATGAAGCATATATGCTAAAATATACATTCGGTACAATCTGTAGTGAAAAGAATATGTCTTATTAATTTACAGGGCTACACGAATGTATTCAATTACATAATGATATTGTGGGAAACATTGTTTGAGGGGCGTTTTAATAATATTAAACTATTTCACATTTTCTGAAATTAATATATGTTGCTGAGGTTTGTTATGATTTACTTCCAGTATAATAGAAAACATAGTATTTACAGGGATATACACAATATTTCGGCCATTATACTCTATCCGATGTATTGTATACTATTATAACAAGATCTGAATACTTTTAAAACTTCCTTATAATACGAACACACCTCATTTGTTACGCTTGACGTGCAATTTCGAACTTGTTTACAAAATATCATTTATATATATATTTGATATTTTCACTCAAAACAAGTGTAAATAAATTTTTTAACTCTTATTGACTATGACATTTTGTAGATAAATTTTTGCCTCTATTAGAGAATTAGTTTCTCCCCTTTGTCCGCCCCCAAACAAATTTTCTCCTCGTTAAGCTTTCAAATGTGGAACCAAAAATTACGAGGTACAGTTTCAATTTAAAACAGCCGTTAAAAGGTAAACTGCCTAATTTAGATATCGTATTTAAAATATTTTCTTGCTTTTAATATGCAATCATTTAATTCTAATTTGTAAGATTTTTCTGTTTATAACAGTCACAAGTAAATAATTCTTTTTATTTGAAAGAAATATTATTCTTTGCGCTGTTTTTACAAATTGGAAACAAATTAAAATAATAACCTTTTCTAAAATATGTGAAAATATCTTTCGAAATGCTGAAAATTTGAATTTAAAATAAAAATAAAATGTCAAAGAATTAGATTAAAAAAATAATTTTAGTCTGCACACCAGAAACTTCTGATGTATAAAATGATCTAAAAATAATTAAGTTCCTATGTATAGGTTTTGCTCCGATAAAACTTTTTAAAGGACCGATTTTAACCAACTTTAGCATTAAATATCTCTTTAAAAAATTATTGTCTGCACCAGCGTATTTATCAAACATTTCTCTGCAATACTACTTATTTTAATATTTTTGTGTGTAGTAGTTTTCTTAATATTAACAAAGAAAGACCCCCCCCCCCCCCCCAGTCACAAAAAATTCAATGTCAGCAGCGATGACAGATTGGTTACTTTTTTTAGAATAGAGAGATAAATAAAATAAAAATTGAAAAAGTAATCTATCCCCTTAAAGTATTTAAAATGCAATAACTAAAAATATTTTCAATATTTTAATTTCAAGTTTTGTGCATATGTCTTTCAGCCTGTTCGTTATAACTTTGCCAGATTTCAAGTGAATCTATTAAAAATGCAAAAAATTTAGTTTTCAAAGTCCAATTATCGCCTTAACCTTTTATAGGCCAATGTTTCCTATTGGGAACATAAGTTAAAAAAAAAAAATTAATTAAATTTAATCAAAATATACTTGAAAAAAGTAGCAGAAATAATAAAAAGATGACTTGTTTTTTTTAAATAGAAGTTACATTCCTATCATTAATAAAGAAATATACAGAAAATCATAAAAATGACCAATGACCACTTTAAAATGATCAGTCATAAAAATGATTTTTTGAAACAGATTTATCGAATTATATAACTTGATTTTTTGAAATAGAAGTTACATTCCTATCATTTATGGAGAAATGTACAGACAATCACAAAAATGACCAATGACCACTGTAAAATGATCAGTCATAAAAATGATTTTTTGAAACAGATTTATCGAATTATATAACTTGATTTTTTGAAATAGAAGTTACATTCCTATCATTTATGGAGAAATGTACAGACAATCACAAAAATGACCAATGACCACTGTAAAATGATCAGTCATAAAAATGATTTTTTGAAACAGATTTATCGAATTATATAACTTGATTTTTTGAAATAGAAGTTACATTCGTATCATTTATGGAGAAATGTACAGACAATCACAAAAATGACCAATGACCACTGTAAAATGATCAGTCATAAAAATGATTTTTTGAAACAGATTTATCGAATTATATAACTTGATTTTTTGAAATAGAAGTTACATTCCTATCATTTATGGAGAAATGTACAGACAATCACAAAAATGACCACAGGAAAATGACCGATGTTCCCAATTGGGAACATTCTGAAAACTACGTATAATTTTTTTTCTATTGATGATAAGATAATTTAAAATATGCCTGGATCTGAATTTGGCTTGTAAAAGGTTAAGGGGGTCCGGGACACAAAAATCTTCAAATTTTCTACAAAAACATTTATTTTATTAAAAATTTCTCTGTTTTTTAGGTGCGTTGGTAATTATGTAAATACGTAGCGCCTATAGTTGCCGTTCAGTCCGTCCATCTGTCTGTCCGCCCGTCCGGATATAACAACGCAAAAACTACCCAACCGAATCGTTTGAAATTTAAAATATATAATTATTACATATTGCTGTCGAGTCTTTCAAATTTTATGAAAATCGGATGCATAGATCAATTACAGTGACAATCAAAAGTATTCCGTTACATTAAGGCCAATGGGGGAAAATATTTCAAATGCATTTTAAGGGGGCTCAGGGGTTGAAAACTTTTCAAAAAATCGATTTTTTTATGATCTAGTTTGATTATTCAATTAATTCTTAACTCAATGCAAAAAAATCACATAAAAATATTAGCATTTTTAACGGAGTTATAAGCATTTATGTATCAATACTTACATAGCCGCATCCATATAATTTCAACTTTAAGTCTCGTTTTCTCAAAACTTGATTTTTGACGACTAACACCAAGATTTAAAAAAAACTATTTGATGGAATGGCTTATTTTTTTTTCTTTTTTGCATGCATATAACATCATAATCTAGATTATGAATTAAGGATATAACTATCACTTAATAAAAACAGTATTAAAAAATCTCTCAAAGTTGAAAATTTAAAAAACCCTAAAAAATACAACTTTTTTCCATTAAAAATACTCAAAATATTAAACTATCTAAAATATATTAATTCATAATCTAGATAATAATGTTATATGCATGCATGCAAAAAAAAAAAAAAAAAAAAAAAAAAAAAAAAAAATTGAGCTATTCCATCAAATAGTTTTTTTTTAATCTTGGTGTTAGTCATCAAAAATCAAGTTTTGAGAAAACGCGACTTAAAGTTGAAATTATATATGGGTGCGGCTATGAAAGTGTTGATACATAAATACTTATAACTCCGTTAAAAATGCTAATATTTTTATGCGGTTTTTTGCATTGAGTTAAGAATTCAATGAATAATCAAATTAGATCATTAAAAAAAATCGATTTTTTGAAAAGTTTTCAACTCCTGAGCCCCCTTAATGGTGTTACACTCATTCGAACTTAATAAAATTTATATGCAACTATAAAGTACATATTATAATATACATCTTACATAATTTGTGGTGCAAAGAACATTTGTTATTGATTTACAAGGTCACACAAAAGTATTCCATTACATAATGGTATAGGGAGAACACTGATTGGTGCGCATTTCAGTTGTAATTAACTATTTACAATTTTATGAGACTGATATATGAGAGTGATATTTTTAAAACTTCGTTATCGTACTAACGCACTTCATTTGCTACGCTTCACGTGCAATTTCCAACTTGTTAATTCTTAAAATGACTCTTAAATCATGTTTCTATCTTAATTAGCAGAGAATTTTTCTTTTGTTTTGGTTTGTTTTCAAAGTCTAGCTTTCAAGCAATGGTTGATATAAAAATGACTTCTTGTAAAAATGCGTTTTTCTTCGTGGTGTTTTTTTTTTTTTTTTTTTTTTTTTTTTTTTTTTTTTTTTGACAAATTCTCGGATTTAAATCGTTGTAACTCAAGATTCGTTAAAGATAAATGCTTCAAAATTGTAACGTGCCTTTTTTATTGTTTTACTTTAATTTTGATTCAACAAATTCGAAGCAAAATGTTTATTTTTGAATTTATGATATTTTTTAAAAAATTACATCATTTTTTCTTAAATTTTTACTTTTAATATTTATATAAATTAATATTTTTACAAATTCTGGATCAAAATTAAAGCTTATATATTACTGTTTATTTAAATGAAAAAAAAAAGTTTAAATTCTACAAATAATATTTGGAGTATTGATTTTAATTTACCACCCCTTTTTTAGTAAATTTTCAATTTTAATTTTTTTGTTTAGTTATGAGAAGTTTTATCATGCGATTTTGTTTACAAATGATACAATTAATCATAAAAAATGAAAATTATTTATTTCAATATATAAAAGTTACTTAAAATGTCTCGCACCCCCTTAAAAATAAAATAATTACAAATGTTTACATACCTAGAAATCTTTTTAAATATGACAACACAGATAATATCAATTTACACGAAATTCACATTCAATTACTGTTTCACTTTTCAACCTGAAAATGACTGAACATAATTTAATGAAGTCAACAAAAACTTCATATCTATCTTTAGATAAAATTAAATGACTCAAATTAGGGGTGAAAAAACGACGCGTGATAAACCTAATGACGTTGATTCTCTCTCACTTTTTCTTTTTTCTTGCAAATTAGAAAATAATTACGATAGCAGTAGAATTAGTTAAGGGGACAATGGTCATTAAAAACCAAATTTCTTTATTTTCAGTGGATTCATTTGAAAATTTGCAGACGTGTTCATGGCAAGCTCGAATAGTTATTTTCAAAACTTCGTGATAAAATAATAAAAAGTTTTAAAATTATTCAATTTTTCATTTTTTAAAATAACGAATAATTGTTACATTTTAAAATTCCCCATGCTCATATCTTCTGCATAAAATACAACACTATTTACTAGTGAGATACTTTTTAGCACTTTCGAGTAAAGTTGAAAAGTGCTTATACATTCAGTTTCTCTGTCCGTCTGTCCACGCTCTAACTGTCGTAAATATATTCGGATTTTCATGAAATTGATAAAGTTTGTTTAGGGTCATCGAAGCATGTTTGTTAGTCATATGTAGTATGTACGATTAATGATTCATTTGCAGGGACACTTAAAAGAATTCGATTACATTATGGTATAAGGGGGGGGGGGATCGTTTGGAAAGTATTTTAATTACATTACGCTATTTCAAATGTATTGAAACTGGTATAAATCACTGAATTTCACTATGATTACTTTCTAACAGAACATTCATAGCATATTTTATCAATTTACAGGGGTGCACAAAAGAAATCGGTTTCAGTACTTCAGTAATAATTATTGGAGTCCGTTTTAAATTCAGTATGCGCTTTTTAATTTAATTAGTTTTTTGCATAATACTCTTTATAGATATAAATTCTATACCTCATATATAGGGCTGCCCAAACGTATTCGCATATCATTCTCCTTATTAGAGAAAATTGCTGAAGATGGATTTTCTGGAATATATGTATACCTTAAATGAACTAATTTTGGAATGCGTGTTGTTAATAGATACAAATCTCTATATTATATAAAGGTAGGGATTACAATCCCGGGATCCCGCATCCCGGGATTCCGGGATCCCGGTGTATTTTTAATCCCGAAAATCCCGGGATTTGTCAGAAAGAAATCCCGGGATTTACGGGATTGTCTGGTTTTTTAGTTGAATAATATTCAGGTGAATTTAAAAAAGATATTTATAAACTTTCGCTTTTTATTGGGAAAAAATTAATTTTCATGAAGTTTATACATGATTGAAAAAGAATATATACCTCAAATATTTTTTACATGTATTTGTAAGCGAGTAAATCTTTTACAGTAGAAATCTTTTGACTTGCAAACAGATGTAACACACACAGCTTTTAGACAGGAAAAATGAAATCATTTGTTTATTTCCATTTTACTGTGTTTGTCGAAATTTTCTTCACTTCGTCGATCATTTTTGAATTAGCTTTTACTGATAAGCGTCGCATTTGTGTATGATAGTCACTATGGGCTAACTTCTTTGCTTTTCCTGAATTCAGGCTTACTTTGCTTTAAAGATGTCGAATGAAAAGGATTCCGTAACTCATCAGAAAGACAATGATACATCTTCAATATGGTACTACTATTTAACGCCAAAAGATGGAAAAAGCGCTAAATGTAAAAGGTGTAGCGCAGTGTTTAACCCTTTCCGGCGCGGAGTAAGTTTAATTGAAATAATTATCTGCCACCAGAATTTATAAACGAATTTATTAGAGAATACGAACTTGCTTATTTTCAGGCATTTTATCAAAGGAAAATTTTAATTAAATATTCTTGGTGCCAGTAAAATTAAAATTAGGTGTCCTTTTTAAGGGACACCGCGCCGGAAAGGGTTAAAACATTTGGTGGATCGACTAAGGGATTGCAGAATTTATTACATACTCTATTCCTTCCACAAGTCAAGATTGCTCAGAAAATAAATTGCTTTCTAAAAAGTTGAAAATAGAGGACTATTTTAGTAGTGATAAGGAATCACTGGATTTGACTATATCGAGAATGACTACTAAAGATGGTTTTCAATTTAACGTTTTATCGCTTCAATTGATTTCAGAAATTTACTGATAGCTAAAGGCTATAATAATTTGCCAAAATCTGCAGTATCAGTTCGAAATCGTGTAGTGAACCATAGTTTCATAATAAAGATGTTAATTACAAGAGAAATACAAACTTTTAAAACTTCGGGGAAAAAATTAGTTTGATTTTGACGAATGGACATGTACTGCAAACAAGCGATTTGTGAATATTAATGTTCATTCAAGAAATATAAATTTAAACAAATTCTTTAATTTAGGGCTTGTGCCTATACGTAGATCTTCTATTGAAAAAAAGTATATCGAAATTCTAATACTGCGCCTAAAACAGTATGACATTTCAATGAAAAAAGACGTTGTTGCTATCGTAACTAATGGACAAAATGTAATGCTGAAAGTCGTAAAAGAAATGTAAGCTGATCAACAGCTTTGTTTCTCTCATGGCATTCTTTTAACAGTTTGTGATGATTTATATTGCAATCAACAAAATACAGAACCAGAAACTTATTCCAATAAAACAATTGCTGAATCATGCTGCGGAAGTGAAAATTTAGCCCAAGAAGAAGATGATAAAGATGAAGATATTGAATCTTCCAAAAGTTTAGAATCGGGGTTTGTTTTAATTTTTGAAGATGAAAACGGCTTTACATACTCTGATGAATATATCAATTAACTTATTAAAAAAGTTCAACAATTAGTAATTTATTTTAAATGATCTGCAACAAGTAATAAATTTCTTCAAAAGTATGTTAAATCTGAAAAAAAGAAAGAATTTTACCTTCTTTTAAATTGCAAGACTAGATGGAATAGCTGGTAACTATACTTGAACGATTTTATTTCTTGAAAAATAGCATACAGAAAGCTTTAATCGATTTAGAGCATAAAATCTGAATTGACGATTCCGATTTTCTACTTATAAACAAAACTGTTGAAGTCCTCAAACCAATACAAATCACAGTAGAAGCAATCTGTCGCAGGGATTCTAATTTGTTAGTCGCAGACGCAGCTTTAAAAATTCTTTTAAACGAATTGTCGGAGAAAAAAAATCAAAATTTGCTTATAAAATGACAGACGTGCTAATGCATTAGAGAATGACGACGTATGGAATTATCGGGTGTTTTAAATTATTTGCATAATCCTAAACGAGATGACCTGAGTACAAACTAGAAGTATGTTTTCCATTCCTAACAAAACTGTTATTAAGAAGCAAGTAAAAGCAATAATTGGAAGGTTGAATAACAGTGTTGACAATAGCAAGTCTGAAGATATAGAAATAACGCACATTGAGCCCACTGCGAAACGTCAAACATATAACCCAACATTTAAGCAAAAATTAGAACAAGAAATAGAAAAAAGCATGCGAACTGTCGGAACCTGAAATACAAAAACAAAAGGATTTATCAATACAAATTAGAAATGAGATGTCTCTTTTTGAAAATGGAGGAGTACGCTGTCATCATTTAAAATTAGTTTATCAATATTTGCTGACAATTCCTCCCGTGAGTGTCGAAGCATATCGAGTAGTTTCGGCTGCAGGATTTGTTGCAAACAGAATTAGAAGTCGACTTGAAGGTGATACTTTAGATGCTTTCATATTTTTTAGATTAGTGATGCACAACCTTTTTGCCAGAAAATCGTTTACCACCAGAATTTTTGAAAAGAGACGTTTGTTTTACTTAATAGCAAAGTTTCTGTTTTCGTTATAAGGACGATTATTCCGCATAAAAATAGTGGTAGCATTTTGGCCCGCGGGCCATAGGTTGTGCATCCCTATTTTAGATCATATTTTCAAAGAAATACCGATAAGTTAAGAAACACTGAGCTATTCAAACTAATGTTTTTTTTATCTTGGTATGCAATAATTTTTTATGTTATGCAATGTTTTCAAATTTTAACAACTATCACTAATTAGAAAATTAAATAATACATTTATTTAAATGTTTATTGTTAAATGTGAGTATGTGTTAAGTACTTTTATTTAAAGAAAAAAAAAGCATTATGTAGAGGAAAATCTTGTGTTTTCGATATCCTAAATTTGTAATCTTTAGTTATTTGGTATTGAGAATAATTCAAAATTTAATTAGAGATATTAATTTTTAATTATCTTTCCATATTGTAAATATTTATCTATTCAAAGACTTTTTCAACACCAAATGAAAGAAATTATATGGAAAATAAAACATAGACTTTTTTGTTGTTGTTGTTACATTGTCAAACATCAACAGCATATTGTTTTTAATTCCAATTGTTGTAATTTACCCTATACTTTTTTATTATTAATTAATAAATTTTGAACTTGTTATATTTTCTTAAGTTAGGCTGTATTTTTGCTTTAATTATTTTTTTACAATATTGGGAAATTTAGCTATCGTGAGAATTGGTAATATTGGAGAAATTTTAATTTTCGTAATCCCGGGATTATCCCGGGATCCCGGGATTGAATCTAAACAATCCCGAAATCCCGGGATCGGAAATTAGTCTCGGGATTGTAATCCCTATATAAAGGTCAAATGAAAAAAAGATTCGGAGAATTTTCCGACTGTAGCTCGGGACAGCTGAAATTCGGTTTTGACATGCGTTATACATTTCCATGGGGTGAAACGGAACATAATATTTTAATTTTTAAAATGGTGCAGTTTTGTTACATTATTCTAAATGTGTTGGAAAGTGCCTCATAATCTATGCTTGACGCATGGTTCTTTTCTTTCTTATTGTATATTACAATGGAAGTTGTAATATACAAGTTGTATTATAATGTTGAATATATAAGTAGAAAAAAAATATTTTAATAAATATGCTTCGTTTTTCCAAAAAAGTAACTAATTATATATTATATATTATATAATTATATATTCACACAAATTTCAACATTAAAATATTTCTGAAATGCAACTCTTTATGCTAGCATTTATTTATTATTGTACAGAGGATATAAAGTATAATTTTTAAGAGAATATGATAATTTGGAATGCGCATGGAACGTTTCAAAGCTTAGAAATGCGCGAAATTTTAAATTTTGAGAAAACACCATTTAAACTTAAAAAAAAGAAAGAAAAAAAGAAAAAGAAAATAAAAGAAAAGAAAAGAAAAAGGAAATATTATTTTTGTATTACATAAATTAGAGCATCTAGTTTCATAAATCTTGAAAAGAAAAAAAAAAACCTATTTCTTTGTCAAATTTCGTAATTTTGAATGTCCACTATCAACTTAAGGAACTACTTCCAGTCAAATGGAAAGACCCTTTCGCTAATGCTAATCTTATGGAAGAAATTTATAAAAAAAAATATCTGGGTTGCATTTCAATTTTTTTTTTTTTTTTTTTTTTTTTTTTCATTTAATAGCTGAGATTGATTTGAATGCAGGCCGTTTTTTACTTTTTCGATTTTTGTTGCAAATATTTTTATGAGGGTATTTCTATGTGTATTCCTATTTTCCTTGAAATTGGTTAATTTTTCATGGTTCTAGCTCAAAGAAACTGTGCCCTTAATTATGTTCCATAGAAATTTTAATTAAATTGCTTTGTTTCAACAATTAAAAACTTCTTTTGCTGATTCCAACTTTATCTGATTCACTAAAATTGTGAAAATGAGAAAAAAAATACGGATGTAGTGGAGGATATGGGTAAATGCTGTGTACCTTCTGATTTTATTTAAGAAGCTCCGTAATATTCTAAGTTTCTCAAATTAAGCATTAGCATATACCCTACATCTACATATGAAGGTTCATCATGTCGGCGTCCACTGCTAATAACGTATACTGTCTGCTTTTTTTTAAGATTATAATACTGGAAAAAAGGGGGGAATAAAGACACACACAATAAATTTACAGAAGTTATACGAAATATTTTAATAGTTCAGTGAAATCTGGGTTAAGATTTGGGTTCACGTCTTCCAGTCAGACATGGAACATGGGAGGAGGTTTGTGTTCCAATCCCCTTTGAAACTGGTGATATTTGTTATGGTTCGACAAACTCAAAGACCTTGTATTCCAAATTAATTTATAATAGAATTTTCCATTAACTTGCAAAGTTTCAACAATGGAAGACTTTTTTGCAGGTTCCAGTTTTATATGATTGGCCAAAACTGTGAAAATGAGAAGAAAGGGGGAATAAAGACACGCACATGACCTTACTCAAGTAATACGAAATATCTGAATAGTTTAGTAAAATCTGGGTTGAGATTTGGGTTCTCTTCTTCCGGTCAGCCATGGGAGGAGGTTCGTGTTCCAATCTCCCAACTTAAAACAAAAAAATATTGAGTGACAGTATTGTCCGATAATCCCGAAAAGCTGTACAAAAACAAAAAAATATTTAATACCAGCTTTAACTTTCAAGGATTTGACTCAAACGTGTTCCGCGGCTTTGAACCGTTGCCATCTTGACAAAGAAAAATAAGTAAAGAACAAATGATATGAACAACAACAATGGCTGTTATCGTTTTAAACCCGTTCTTTCTGGGAGAAAATTTCAAATCAGGTCTTATAGGAATGACGCAATATTATTCTATTTCCTCAGACTGTTTGAAAGAGAAATTTTATAGCCAAAGCGTCAGTTTCACTAGTTTTAGGGCGAAGGTTTCGGGAAAAGAAAAAAAGCACCTCATGGCCTCATTTTTTGACGAATCACGATCTAAATATTCGAAATGGGCGACCATTTGTCGTGTGCATGTTATTTTTTTTCTTATATACTAAACTTTTAAATCGAACAACCGATTGTGTTTAGGTTAAATGAAAAAAAGATAAAGAGAGAAAGTGTTTTTTCTTCAATTTGCTCTAAATTCGAGAATTTCTCGAAAACTGATTAACAGGATATAACGATTCATTAATTAACTGATTGTGGTACACGCGGTTGACAGTTATACAGTGTGAGAGTTCCGGGTCAGGGGCAGCCAATGCAAATGTGGGTTTTAGAACTGCCAAATTAAAACATTTTTCAATAACAGCTTTTTGGACTGCGGGATTTGAAGCTTTTGCTGCTTCTATTATACTCCCGCAAAGCCAAATACATTAAATACGGCAGAGAAAATAAAGACTATAACGAAAAAAATCTATTCTGAATAGATAAAGCACAGTTTACGTTAAATTATAATGCTTTGCATCATGTCACAAAATTGGATGTCATCTTCATTTTTCTGTTTCTTTTTGAAATGTGCAGTAATGATACTCATTGATATAGCAGTTTCACTAGATCAATACAAGCCTAGCGAGGCAACATACGACATTCTAAAAACATCTAAACTTAACAGTAAGCATATTGAGGATACTCGATATCCTCAGGATATTTGAATTTGCACATTATAACTGAAAGCAGTCACAGTATATTAGCTGGATGTCAAAATTTTACACCATGTCTTGCGGATGACTTTTACGACATTTTTTAGATAAATGTAAGGTGAAGGAAGAGGGGAAGATTTCAAGGGAGAAATCGAATTATGTATCTGTGTCTAATAAGAGAATCCACATGCTTTTCTGAGAAGAGTGTGATAATTCGATCTCTGTATCTTTCGGATATCTAGGAAATATTTCTCATAGGAGCAACTACAGGATCTATAGTATTACTATAGAGCGGTTGGAGAAGAGATATAGCTGTCCGAAGTCTTCCGAAAGTCGTACACAGTATATTCGTTGGATGTCAAAATATTATACAATACACGTCTTGTGGATGACTTTTATTAGACAAGTCTAGGGTGAAAGAAGACGTAAAGATGTCAAAATAGGTTTAATTGCGTACTTCTGTCTGATAAGAGAATCCACTTATTTTTCTAATTATATAATTTGATCTCTTTATCTTCCAGATATCTAAGAAATATTTCTGATAGAAACAACTACAAGATCTGTAATATTACCATAGGGCGGTTGGAGGGTTGCTGTAATTGTAAGTGTAATCATAAGTGTGATGGAGAGCATACGGCAGTATACGCTTTCTGCATTTTTTAAGATGTGTATATTATTGTTTTTCAAATAAAGCTATAGCGTATACTCTAGCTGTGAGCGTTTATGATTGAAGCGTATACCTTCTGCCTATATCGTATCAGGGCCGTAGCTAGAAGGGAATAGGGGGGGGGGGTTTCAAGAAAATGTAAAGGGAGCTCATATTATCTCTCTTTTCTCTCTCTCTATATATATATGACGCAGAATGATAAATTAGTGCATATTCACACTCTAGTTACTATGTTTCTCATTAAATTACTGTAATAACTTTTTTTTTATGCTAACAAAAGAATAAGATGAGGAAAAATTCGAGTGTATAACTAGCGTAATATTAGACATTGTGTTAGCCTCATATGTACAAATAGGATTGGCGAGTGTTGAAACACTTAGTTTAATTACAATTTAGTATTCCTGCAAAACTGTGAAAAAGCCTCAAAATTAAATTAGAGTCTTGAACAGAATTTCATTTGGATTTTCGGAACAGAAATTCATTTAGTGACCTTGGAATCTTGTCCAGGGGAGGACCCAAAAGTTTTATTTATTTATTTATTTATTTTAGGGGGGGGGGACTGAGTCGCCGGTAGTACCCCCTTAGCTACGGCCGTCTATCGTATAAATTTCTGCTTTTTTTACGACTATAATACTGAGCAAAATATTCTTGCCTACAACGCATTAAAACCTCATAATCAGGCGATAAAAACAATAAAAATAAGTACAAGGTAAGAAAATGAAGCTAATGGTATAATGAGAAACTCGAATCATAAAAAACAACTTTAAAATGCATTTTGAATTGAATCGCCTTACATAGAAATTACTTCTTTTTATTTATGTACTTCTCTTTCTAATACAATGAGTTATTGTTCCAGCTTAAGAAAGTAAAAAATGAAGTAAAATGATGGATAGCATCAAGTTTCGAAATTCGGTCATTATCACACGAGAAATCTAAATAGCATGATGATAAATTAAGAGCAAACCGTTTTCTGTTTGTTTGCTTGATATGTTTAATATCATGTTAGAACATATAGTTAATTCTAGAATTTTACTAATTTAGAAAAAAAAAATATATATATATTTTTTATTTATATGCATGCATGTTACTAATAAGTATACAAGTCCGTAGCTATAATAGGAGGGAAGGAGACTCAAGAAAATGTGGGAGGGAGGGGGAATCAGAATTTCTCACTCTCTCTCCCTAATACAGAAAGATAAATTAGTGCATATTCACACTGTAAGTACTATGTTTATTATAAAACTGTTATAATAACTACATTTTATGTTAAGAAAAGAATAGGATCAGTGTTGAATTCAGATACTTTTCTCCGGGAGAGACTTCTGTGGTTCCGGGGGGACACAATAGAGTTCCGAGGGGGGAAATTACACTTTTTTACCATTGAAAATACAAAATGTCAAAATTTCCGGAAGGACATTTGATAGCTCCGGGGGGGGGGGGAATTCCCCCCCCCCCTCAATTCAACAGTGAATAGGATGATGGAAAATTCGAATATATAACGAATGCAATATTAAACATCATGATAGTTTCATATACGCAAATAGAATGAGCAAGTGCTGAAGCTGAAACACTTATTTTAGCTACAATTTAGTATTTCTGCAAAATTGTGAAAGGACCTCAAAACTAAATTAGACTTTTGAACAGAATTTCATTTCAGTTTTATGAAAATAAATTCATTTAGTGACCTTGGAATCTTTTGCTAGGAGGGCTCAAAATGTTTTATAGGGGAGGGGGGGGGGGAGCTGAGTCACTCTAAGCACCCCTTTAGCCACGGCTCTGTAAGTATATATGATAATTATAGAGCGGGAGGCAGAACGCAGACAATAACTTCATCGAGCACGGCTGAAATTCCAGAATTAATTAAAACTCGATACACATATTAAAGCGCAATCGGTCTGCCAATTTATATCTTGGTGTAAAAAAAATCTAAAAATCCGATTTTAGCGGATGACTCGTAGATTTGCGCTTTCAAGCATTCAGTCCTCCATGTTTTCATACTTTTGGATGCAAGAAAACACAATGATTAACTTAAAAAGCAACCGCAAAAATCGGATTTTTAGGTGATTTCCACCGAAATATGACTTGACGGACTGTTTGCGTTTTAATATGCGAATTAGGTTTTAATTAATTCTGGAATTTCAGCCGTGAACTCGATGAGGTGATTATCTGTGCTTCCATATCCCGATCTAACTTAACTTTTCGATTTTTTCATATTTTCATGATTTAATTTTTTGCACATTTTAGTTCACTTTAGAAACTAAAATACATTTTTGGACAATAAAATGCATACTTCCTGTTCTAAGCTAGTTTTGAATGTTTAATGTTTCAACTCCGTTTTCAAATTCATTATAAACATTTTTTTTTTTTTTTGGGGGGGGGGGGAGGAGGGGGGTGTTCAGTTTGAGAAACTAACAGTTTCTGCAACAGTGTTGCTATCAAACGATAAAAGCGATATATCTTTATTTTTTAACAATTCAGTTCGGGAAAACGATAGTTGCGATTGTTAAAAATAAATTTTGATCCTAAAATGTTTGTGCTTACATCACATCAAAAACACATTCAGAGTGTATGAAGAATAAATAACATAAATGTAAAATAAAATAATAAAGTAAATGGTGTAATGAGTAACTCCAATAATAAAGAAAAATATTTTAAATGCATTTTGAATTAAATCGGTTTATATAGAAATCATATGTATGTTTTTTTAATTTATCTAATTATTTTTCTATTGCAATCAGAGATTGTTCTACCATAAAACAGCGAAAATTAAGTAAAATGATGGATATTATCACATTTCGAATTTTTGTGATTATCACGCGAGAAATCGTTCTAGCATAAAAATGTAAAATGAATGATATTATCACATTTCGAAAATCTGTCATTATCACACGAGAAATCTAAGTAGCAGTTAGGCATTATTTATTACTGCCGATTATCTGCGCGAGGTATATAGGCCCTTGGGGGAAAGCCCTCCATGGGGGTCTTTTTATGAGAACCTAACCCGTATTTTCGCTAGGTTGCCCACGATTCAAAGAAAACCACGGGAAACTCCGAAAGGCAAGGCCGACAAGCGCGATTGGGTTCGAACCCAGCACCTCCCATCTGCTAGCTTCGAGAGCAGAATCTCTCAGCCACTGGTGGGGCATTATATGGTCTAGCAACCGGTCGGCGAACCTTTCCACGTCCCCTCCCCCCACACATTCTGGAAAACAAACAGACAATTATAAGTGAATTATTTTAGCTCTAAAAATTATTTAAAAAAAATAGTGTCAAAAGCATTTATTGTTATTCGATTTTTATAAATATAGCTAACATATCTGAAAGCAATATCAACATAAGCATTAAATTAAATAATGTATAATATAGAAAGTTCAAACCAAAACAATTTTTCACATGAAAAGATTAATTAATCATAGAAAAAATATAATTACAGTTTTCATTTCATCTTACAAATGTTTTAGCAATACAATTTTTTTTTTCATTAGTTATCTGAAAAAAGACGTAAATTATTAGTTTCATTAATAGATTTTGTCATTTAATAAATTAAAATTTAAATAACAAATTCTAGCAAATGTTAAATAAAGCCACATGCGCAGATCAAAATGCGTTAAATTATGCAAAAATTTCAGAAAGATTACAGCAAATAATAATTTGATTTACCAGATTTCTCGCTTTATATGCGAATTATAAACACCAGTATAACGAAATCTATGGCAAATGGGGAACAGGCAGGGTCGGGTATTTTTAGACGGGAAATTCGGTGGTATGACAAGTACACAAGTATTTATAATTAAAAAAAAATAGTTATTTTCAGTGAAGCTTGTGTATTAATAATAATAATAAAAAAAAATAATGAGATGATGAATTTTTGGAATTTGACTGAATTCTGATTTAGAACTTCAATGAATGTAGAGTAAATCAATATAGTTACTTTTATGAGTAACTTCAATCATAAAAAAGCAAATTTTAAATGTATTTTGAATTTAATCGTTTTATATAGAAATTATGTTTTTTACTTCCTCTAACTTTAAAAAATATTGGATTCATTAAAATTTTCGGACTTTTGGCTTTCCCGTATTTGGCGATTTATACATTTTAGGAGTCAGAAATCCCGAAAAACATATTCTTACAAAATGCCTTGTTTGCGAGTATGAAGAAAGTTTTGAGAAAGTTTAAAAGAAAGTTTTGGATTGCCATATCCGATTAATTTTACTTTATAGAATTCTCTTTCTATTATAATGAGAAATCGTGCTAGCGTGAGAAAGAAAAAATGAACTAAAAATCATGGATAGTTACATTTCGAAATTCCATCATTATCACACGAGAAATCTAAATAAAATCATGGTAAATTGAGAGCAAATCATTTTCTGTCTGTTTGTTATGTTTTATATTATGTTAGAACATATAATGCTAGTACTAGTTAATGCTAAAATTTAGAAATTAAAAAATGTATTTAATTTTTATTCATGTATGCTGCTATTAAGTGTACAATAGTTACATGAGTAGATTTTCCCATATTTTCATTATTTTGTCTTTTTATATACTTTAGTAATGATAATTTAAATACGTACAAAATTTATCCGTCGAATCACAGTACAAAATTTATTCATCTTCTAATCTTCAAAATTTATTCTTTTAAGAATAATCCAAATTCGTACAAAATTTATTCGTCGAATCACAGTACAAAATTTATTCAGCTTCTAATCTCCAAAATTTATTCTTTTAAGAATAATCCAAATTCGTACAAAATTTATTCAGCTTCTAATCTCCAAAATTTATTCTTTTAAGAATAATCCAAATTCGTACAAAATTTATTCGTCGAATCTCAGTATAAAATTTATTAATCTTCTAATCTTCAAAATTTATTCTTCTAAAAATAATCCAAATTCGTACAAAATTTATTCGTTTAATCACAGTACGAAATTTATTTATCTTCTAATCTTCAAAATTTATTCTTTTAAGAATAATCCAAATTCGTACAAAATTTATTCGTCGAATCACAGTACGAAATTTATTCATATTCTAATCTTCAAAATTTATTCTTCTAAGAATAATCCAAATTCGTACAAAATTTATTCGTTTAATCACAGTACGAAATTTATTCAGCTTCTAATCTCCAAAATTTATTCTTTTAAGAATAATCCAATTTCGTACAAAATTTATTCGTCGAATCTCAGTATAAAATTTATTCATCTTCTAATCTTTAAAATTTATTCCTCTAAAAATAATCCAAATTCGTACAAAATTTAGTCGTTTAATCACAGTACGAAATTTATTCATCTTCTAATCTTCAAAATTTATTCTTTTAAGAATAATCCAAATTCGTATAAAATTTATTCGTCGAATCACAGTACGAAATGTATTCAGCTTCTAATCTCCAAAATTTATTCTTTTAAGAATAATCCAAATTCGTACAAAATTTATTCGTCGAATCACAGTACAAAATTTATTCAGCTTCTAATCTCCAAAATTTATTCTTTTAAGAATAATCCAAATTCGTACAAAATTTATTCGTCGAATCTCAGTATAAAATTTATTAATCTTCTAATCTTCAAAATTTATTCTTCTAGAAATAATCCAAATTCGTACAAAATTTATTCGTCGAATCACAGTCTAAAATTTATTCATGTTGTAATCCTTAACAATCCGAGTCTTCTATTAATTTAAGTTGATGCAGAAGTTATTTGCCGAATTCCAATACATATTTTCTTCGCTATCTATTCATTTTATCAAATGACTTACTTTACACACACACACACACAAAAAGCGAACATTCTGTATAATGATTCATGCATCTTCTTGTAAGATATCCTATTATTTTTCCTAATGATTTTCTTGTGTACATAGAATAAAAATCACTGTAAAAATGAAATTCAAGACTTTCAAGTATTAACAAACTTTCATAGCAATTCAAAAAGAGTTACTTGCGAGCAACTAATCGTGAAAACTGTAACCAAAACCTTCATCAACGAGAAAAGAAACTAAAAAAGAAATCGAACGATTGTCGGAGGGAGAAAAAATGGAATTAAAAAGAAATAAAGAAAGCTATTTCCTCGGTTAGAAATGTCCCGGCATATTTCTTACACTTAAGGATTGTATGCCGAGAAAAAGTTTGGAGGATGCTCCACTAGAATATAATAATTTCGAGGCAATGTAAACCAGATGTGAAATAAAATACAACATTCCGTCCAAACAAATTTTTATGAAGAGAAAGGGGGGGGGGGGGGATATTCATTCAAGTGTTTTAGACTTAATGACGTAGCTATGTGGTTTCACCATGGATGTTTTTACGCTTCTATGATGAAACAACATATTCGAAAAGAATGTGTAGAAATTCCGAACAAAAAATAAATAAATAAATAAATAATTAAAATGTCAATCCGACATAAAAATTCCCCGTCGATGTTTAATTTGAAACATTTTTATGGACTTATATCTATAAAGAGAAACATAAATCAACTCTATGTAAAATCCAAAATCGACTCTTTACCTGAAAAATTTCGCCAATTTTAAGTCATTTTAAATATATTAAAAAAGAAAAACTTGTCAACCCGTTACAGAAATTTCAGTTTCGGCATTTAATTTGAAAAATTTGCATAGACTTTTTCGATTTGATTACCATTTGAAAATATACTGAAAAAAAAACTTACAAATTTCAACTTTTAATTTGAAAATTTTCTATGGCTTTAACATATTTTAAATTACTCTTTTAAAAAAAAAAGAAAAATTATCAACCCGATATAAACATTTTATTTTTTATTTTGTAAAGGACAGCTTACAAACACTATGTATAAGATCTATCCATCTTCCAGTAATACATTCTGTGATTTTTTTAACGATTTTCTTGTATACATCTGTAAAAATGAAATTCTGTAACTCAAAAACTTTCGAGTGCTAACAAACTTTCCTCTCTATTCAAAAAGAGATACTTGCGAGCAGCCAACCGTAAAAACTGTAACCAAAACCTTCATCAACGAGAAAGGAGAAAAACTGAAAAAGAAATCTAATGTCGTCGGAGGGAGAAAAAAAAATAGAATTAAAAATAAATAAAGAAAGAAATTTCCGCGGTCAGAAATGTCCCAGCATATTTTTTACTCTTAAGGATTATATGCCGAGAATAAGTTTGAAGAGATGCTCCACTAGAATATAATAAACTCGAGGCAATGTAAACCAGATATGAAACAAAATAACAAAACTTATTCATTATCTAATTTTCAAATTTCATTCTTCTGATAAATTTATTCCAGTACAAAATTTACTTGTCCGATTACATCAGTTATTTAGAAAAGGAAAGCTTACAAACATCCTAAAACATGATGTATCCATCTTACAGTAATATATCTTGTGATTTTTCTAACGACTTTCTTGTATACATCTGTAAAAATTAAATTCTGTAATTCGAAACTTAGGAGTACTAACAAACTTTCATAGCAATTAAAAAAGAGTTACTTGAGAGCAACCAACCGTGAAAACTGTAACAAAACCTTCACCAACGAGAAAAGAGAAAAAAATCTAAAAAAGAAATCTAATGTCGTCGGAGGGAGAAAAAATGGAATTAAATAGAAATAAAGAAAAAAAAAATTTCGGTCAGAAATGTCCCAGCAAATTTGTTACCCGGATTGTATGCCGAGAAGGAGTGTGGAAGATTCTCCACTAGAATATAATAAACTCGAGGCAATGTAAACCAGATGTGAAACAAAATACGACATTCCGTCCTAACAAATTTTATAAAGAGAAATGCGGAAAAAAAAGAAGAAATATTCATTCAAGTGTTTTGGACTTAATGACTTAGCTATGTGGTTTCACCATGAATGTTTTTACGCTTCTATGATGAAACAACATATTCGAAAAGGGTGTGTAGAAATTCCGGACTAAAAAAAAAAAAAAAAAGAAAAAAGTATCAATCCTATATAAAAATTCTCCATTGATGTTTTGGGGCTGCGCAAATATAACATACCAACTTAGACGCTGTACATAAATGATGTCACACTTTTTTTTAATAATTATGACCCCTCTTTTCCCCTTTGTCACAAAGTGTCACACTTCACATTACACCCCCCCCCCTTCTTCCCATATATTACACTATATTACGTAAATATATATTTGCGGTTCAGAAACAAAGCATTATGTTATGGATCATATTTCAAACTTTATTTTTTAAACTTTAACTATGTGTTTTAATGGCATTTGTGAGCATAATAATAAAAATGATTCATGTGCTTATTTTGCATGAAAAAATGTCAAGATTTACAGCAAAAAACATAAATAGTATAGAATGGTAATAAAATATGTACATGAAAGAGTGACTAAAAACAATAGTATTTTAGATTTGAAATAGAATTTAACATATTGGGCATTTTAAATCTTATCTTTACTTTATGAACAGAATACAAAATACTTTAATTTTAAAATAACTTCAAAATTTAATCTGCTGATTTTTAATGCTTTTATTTTGACCGAAATGTCTAATGTCATTTCTACTTACCCCCTTCCATCCCCTTGTCACAAACTGTCACAATTTCATGACCCCCCCCCTCCCCTCCTTCAGGTGTGACACCATTTATGGACGGAGACTTTTTGGAAATTTTGGATTCCCTCCCCCCATTTTGGATATCATACGTTATCATCCCTCGAACCTTCCCTTCCTCCTTGTAATGATATCGTTATAAAATGTAAACTATCTATATTATAAAGGCCAAACGTATCTGTGCGAACGCATACGTCATTTTGTGAATGGCAACACTTTCAAATTTTAAGTGAAATTTCGGTATTGCAATTTCTGCTACTACAAATTTTTATACTTATAAATATCGCACATTTTCAATTTTTATACCATCGCGTAGGGAAAAAAATGCACTTTAAAAGGAAATTTGTTTGAAAGCTGTATATTAATTCATTTTTGAAATATTAATTTTTTTGTAGTTTTTAATACCGCTTCCTAATCGTGGCAACAGGAGTACTCCATTTCTATTAAAAACAAAGAAGAAAAAGAGTGAAAAATTGATTACTGTATCTTTATGTTGCCATTTTCTCATTAAAAGGGAAAAAATGAAATTTAAATATCTTCTGTTATAAAACCCGTTGAATTTTGATTTCATGTTTTGAATCAAAATGATCAAATTAAAATGCCAATTTTTTTGAAAAGGTGGATACAGATACGAAATGTGCATTTGTAAATTCTGATATGGTGAAAATGACGCTGGGTTTAGATTTCACGGGAAAAAAAAAAAAAAATCTATAATTGAGTCAAAATTGAATATTTTGCTTTTTTTTTCATTTTGGAATACTAGCATAAGAACCTTAATTGATAACTTTATCATAATAACAGATCTTTGTTATCTTTTACTGCTTACATGTACGATTAAAGTTTAATTTTAACAATTTCTACAACTGAGTTTTAAAGAAATAGTATTTTCTTAATTTGACGTTAAATATCGTTTGTTTAAGAGTTAGGCTTACCAATATAAAATGCATTTGTAGGTTTATTATAACTCAATCAAACAGTTCCTTTTTAAACATTTTCTTTCGTCAAAATTTGACGGGTTCTACCTTGTTATTATTATTTTTAGAATTTAATTCTTTTGCTTCAAGTGATGTACAAAGCTGGTTACATTTGTTTTTCGCATGCTTTATTGATTCAAATGCAGAGAAGTCATTAAAATATCGCTTTATATCAAATCACCTGACGCTTTAACGCTTTAAATCAAATAGTTACTATTTAAAAGTAATTTATTTTAGCTTTTTGCTACATAATGAATTCAACAGTAATAGTCTTGTTGCACTTACACCGAACGGAGAAGGGGTGGGGATAAGATGAGCATTCTTATCGACAAAGCAAGTGTTCAACATTCTTTCTCTATAATTTAACTTTATAGTTTATTTTAGCAAACACAAGTTTCATTCAAATGAATTTCACAAATGGCTTCTCAAACCGTAATTATATATGTATACACATATAAAGAACAATAGGAATGTCAAACACTGGAATATTCTCTATTTTAGAATGAAATAATTTTATAATAATTCAAGGATTTTAAAGATAACTTTGTATTTTCATAAAAATAGATAACCGACTAAAAAAAGGTAACATACTATTTGGAACTAAAGATCATGTTACAAATAAAAAGAAAAGATTTTGACTGAATCAAAAATGATATCGTTATCAAAAGATAAATCCCCTCCCCCTAGAGATATCTTACGATATCATGTGTTGGACTCCCCCTTTCCCCTAAAAGGATAACGTTATATATGCGCAGCCCCTTAATTTAAAACATTTTTATACACTTTAATCTACTTGAAATTATACTTAAAAAGAAAAACGTCAATAAGTTCTATGTAAAAATTGCAAATCGACATTTTATCTGAAAATTTTCGCGGGTTTTAACCTATTTGAAATTATATTAAAAAAGAAAACTTATCAACGCGATACAGAAATTTCAGTTTCGGCATTTAATTTGAATAATTTGCATACACAATTTCAAGATGATTAATGTTTGAAATTACACTGAAAAAGATAACTTATGTGAACACGAAATACAAATTTCAAATTTTAATTTGAAAATTTTCTATGGATTAACAAGTTTTAAATTACATACAAAAAAAAGGGGGGGGGGGGGCGGAGAAGAAGAAGAAGAAGAAAGAAAGCAAAGAAAAAAAAAGTTATCAACCCGATATAAAAATTTTCATGCGAAATTTAATTTAAAAATTTTTCACAAGCTTTAACCTATTTAAAAAATATACTAAAAAAGAAAACTATATAACCCATATAAAGATTCCTAATTAACATTAAATTTGAACATTTTTCAAATGTGTAATTTTTTTCCATTTAAAATATATTCTAAAAGACATATTTGTAACTTTTTTACGTTTTTATTTCGGAAATTCGAAGTAGCCTGAACTCGATCCGAAATAGTTGAAACCTAACCCGAAATATTTAAAGCCAGTACGAGCTGAACCCGAACCGCAATGGTTCGGGTTAAAATAATTATTGCCAACCCGACTCGACCTAAACTCGAACCGCAACTAAAATAGTTATCACCAATCCGACTCGACCTAAACAGCGACTCGGGTCAAGTTTCGAAAATCGAGGTGCTCAACCCGAAGCAAAACTCTTACTTGAGATACATGAAAATTTGAATGCTTCCAGGTTTTGGTTTGGTTTAGTTTTTTTCGGCCGATTATCTACTCGAGGGATACAAGCCCAGGGAGAGTGCCCTTCGTGGGGGGGTCTTTCTAAGGGAACCTAACACGTATTTACGCAAGGTTTGAAGAAAACAATGAAAACTCCCAACGGTAAGGCCGACGGCCGCGACAGGGTTCGAACCCAGCACCTGTCGTCTACCAGTTGAGAGGTCAGAACCTCTCAGCCACTGGTGGGGCCTTGAATGCTTCCAGTAAATTAGAACACCTGGCAAAATTCTTAAATGACAATAGGGCAATACCTTTTATTGTCCTATTGATCATTAAAATTTAAGAGAAAAAGAGAACACCATAACAATTATATGAGTACATTTTATTGATATTCACTTCAATTAATAAAAAGTTTTAAAAAAGGTCCGGGATACAAAAATCTTCAATTTTTTTTTTTAAGTTTTTTTTTTTCTTATTTTTTTAAAGACGTTTAAATTTTAATTGGAAAGGGAAATATTATTATTTTTTCGTTTTGGTTAGTTATCAAAACCTAGCTTTCAAGCAATGCTTGCCATAAAAATGTCTTCATGCAAAAATGCGTTTTTCTTCATGATTTTTTTTTTAACCATGTCTCTTGTTTAAAGTGTTATAAGTCAAGAACCGTTAGAGATAAAGGGTTCAAACTTGGAACATGTCTTTTCAATTGTTTTACTTTAATTTTTATTCAGCAAATTTGAAAAAAGTATTTGCTTTTGAAAATATAATTTTTTAAATAAAAGTTACATCTTATTTTTTCCAATTTTTAATTTAAATATTTTTAATTAAAAAATAATATTTTTAAAATTTTTGAATCAGAATTAAAACTTAGATATTTCTGTTTACGTAAATGTAAAATAAAATAAAATAAAATAAAATAAAATAAAATAAAATAAATAAAAAAGAAAGAAAAATAATTTAAAAAAAAAGAAAGTTTACAAATAGTATTTGAGTTATAACGATTTTAAATTACTCCCCTTTTTTAATAAATTTTAAATTAAAATTTAAGAAAATAAAAAGTTTTATCGTATGATTTTGTTTGCAAAAAATATAGTTAATTACCACAAAAAATTTAAAATTTTAACACAATAAATAAAAAATTATTTTTAATTCCGATTCAGATCCCCTTAAAAAAAAAAAACAAAGAAAAAAAATCTAAATTTCGCATCTAATGAAAAGTACAAATAAATAGCTTCACGTTTCAAATAGTATTGTTCCACTTTTAATTCAGTAATAAATAAATAGATAAATGAATAATAATAATAATATAACAACAAAATAATAATCCCAACCAAATGTTATAATTGAAATGCCGTTCATGCGGTAAAAATTACACAACACTACATTGCAATTGCCATTTTTTCAATTAAGGTAAAATTTTATTTTAGAAAAATTCTTACCATTGTCTTATAAATTGAATAACAGCGATATTAAAATACATATCTATACAATCATGAAATCAAATATATCCTGCAGCTTTTACACTACATTTTTCTATTTTTCATAAAAAGCATTTTTTTTTTTAAATCTATTACTTTAAGCTGTTTTCTTTATGAGAAAAGTTATTCTAGACAATTGTTAACGGTATTCTCATTTCTCCATGTTTCATTAAAAGAAAGATAATATACTTGAGCAATTACAAGAGTCTTTATTTTGTTATTCAATTATTATATGGTTTCGTAAAACAAATGTTTGATTTGTAAATGGTTTATAAATTAAAAAAAAATTCCCGTCTACATAATCGTGAAATCCATTATCTCTCACATTCAAATTACACTAATCTACTACTTATTTATTTGTTTTTGTGGAGCATTTTATTAAACAATAAAATAATAAATCAAGCCAATGTTGTACAGTAGAACTTCCCTTTAATAAAGTTTTCTGCTGGATCTTGACTTTGAACATCATTGTCATGTAAATGAATTCCCGTATTACGAAAAATATATTCTATATGATGAAGTTTATACCACTTTTGTGCGTGTATAACATTTCAATGGAGAATTTGATATTGCGATGGATGTATAGATTTATTTCAACTGTTTAAATTGTATGAAAATGAAATTATTTATTTATTTCATCATTTCTTTTAAATATATATATATATATATATATTTATAAAAGTTAAAGCTCATTTTCATGAGTTTGATCCACAAAAAATTGAAATTGTTACACAAGATTATCCAAGATTCTAAAAAAGTATTCAAACAACTAAGATATTTCACACGCTCTGCATCAAAGCTAATATCATAAAGAATAACTAGCACATTTTAAAGAAAAACTTTAAAAAAAAGTGAAAGGAAAAGAAAAGAAAAGAAATCATTCAGCATAATTAGCATTCCCACTTTATAGTAAAAGAAACTTTGTAAATATTTTTATTTAATGAATAGGAGTTTATGTTCTTTCTTTCATTCTTTTCTTACTGTCTTTTTTTTTCTCTCTCTCTCTCTCTCTTTTTAAAAGAAGAAAGTATTGGATTAGAGAAAAATTTCGACTTCTGGTTTTCAATTGATTTACACGTCTTAGGAGTCGGAGATCATGAAAAAACATGATTTTTCAAAATTTCTGTTTAGGAATCTGTGACTCTGTATGTATATGGCACAAACTTTGTGAACGCTCTATCTTAAGAACTAATGCACGGAATTTGATAACATTTTACATTTAGGTAGTCCCTGGTATGTTGGTGTTTATTAGTTTTTGTTGGAAATCGCTTAACAGGTGGCACTGCTATGCTGAATTATTCCTGATTTCCACAATAGCTCTATCTCGAGAATTAATGCACGGATTTATATTAAACTTCAGATCCTGTTAGACGTTGACACAAGTTGTTGCTGATATGGTTTTGATGTTAATCGCCCAAGAGGTGGCGCTGATTTGCTGGATTTTTTACGATTTTCGTAATAGCTCTATCTCAAAATCTAATGCACGGATTTTCAGTAAACTTCATATTTTAGACGTTGAAATAAGTTGTTGAGTAGGTTTTAGTGTAAGTCCCCCAACAAGTGGTGCTTCTGTGCTGATTTTTTTAGAATTTACTGGATTTTATCGATAGTTCTATCGCAAGGACTATCGATATGAAAAATGCAAGAGTTAATGTACGGAATTTCATATCTTTAAAATTCTCATGATGATCATAGACTGTCATTTTTTTTTTTTTTTTTTTTTTTTTTGGCTCTATGAAAGTGAATTTTGAATTATTAATATCTAGATTAAACAGAAGAAAGTTTTGGGATTGGTGCATCCGACTAGTAGTTAGTTTGTTTTGTTGTACACTTTCTATTCCAACACCTAATATAAACTATCATTCGTTTATTAGCCTCCGATGCTATTTCTTTCAGGCAAGCTAAAAATGTCGTGTTATCAGCCCTGAATTTTCTACTGAACCGATTTTGATAATTATTTTTTTTTTAAATGAAAGCTATTTATTTGTAGATGGGCCCATTTTATCTATTTTTTAATTTATTTCCATTTTTATATTTTATTTTTAATTTTAAATGCTTTTTTACGGTATTTCTTCAAAATGGTGGCAACTTAGTTTAGCTTTTCTCTCGATAATAAAAATTTATTTTCCATTATTACTTTCCACAAGTCAGAAACTTTATTTCATCAGTGAACATGTCCTCGCATTTAAAAGAAAAAAGTTAATTGTTTTCGCAAAATTTAACCACAGTAAAATGATTGCATATAATTATGCACTAATTAAGGTAAAAAAATATATTTACTGAGAAATAATATTAATAATGTAAATAAAATAACAGAAAATAATTTATGATAAAAATTAATGTCTAAAGCAAAGTAAGAAATATTTCAAATGAGGAAAATGATGGCATTCAGCAACCAGATAAAATGAATTTACAATATTATTACGGACGCCTTTTTCATATTACTAATAACAGTAACTTTTAAAAAACATTTGAAGAGAAAATGACGTCATTATTTAAAACATGGCATTTTTACTCATAACGATATTACATTTCAATATTTCTTTTCATTATGGACACTGAGATTGAGATTTTACTTTCAGATGACTTCAGTTAGCGAAAATAATGTCATAGTAAAAATGTTTCAAATATTTACATGCAAAATTGTAACTGGAAAACTTGACATTAAGTTTGGAAATATATTTATTACATATTGATTACATATTTATTCAATAATGTAATTACTTTTGCTTTTTTTTAAGCCAAATCGATCGGGTCTTTTAAACATTTCATTCGTCGAATTCAACGGGATTCCACTCGTTTTATTGTTAAAATGCATTTCCTTTTCCCCACAGTCTATAAAAAAGCGTTTAAACTAAAGGAAAAATCCGTTTTTGATGAATCTAGTCATTGAATTAGTAGCACGTCAAATTATATCTCTTTATTATTCCGCAATTCCAAAGTCTCAGAGAGAAATTGCTAATCAACTGGGTATTTCACGCCGTTCTGTTTGCTATTATATTGATAAACACAAGAAAAATGAAGTTAGTTCATTGCATTCTAAACGGGGTCGCCCTTCTAAAAAACCTCTATCGATTATTATTTTTATTTTTTAATTTTTTTTTCTAATCGGAGGCGAAACTGAATTCTGCAATTTCAGTATCTACATTCAACTTGTTTCTTTATTTTTTCTGGAGCTTCAAGACGCTTTTACTGAAACATTTAAAAATAATATATTTTAGCATGACCAGATAGCTAAAGATAATAAAGAATTGAATTTAGTAATAAACAGCTAATAATACTTGCATAAAAATTTAAAAATACAGTAAAAACATTTTTTTTTTTAATTTCAAATAAATAACTGTTGTACTTTAAAAGAGCACGGCGTTTGATTAACTAGCTGTCCCGCCAGGCTTAGCACGGTTCTGTGATAATAACCTTAAATGTATTTAAAAACAGTATGAATGGTTCTAAATTTTTAAATAAAAATGTTTCCAAACGAACTTAATGTTTTGTGCCTCACTGCCTTCAGCAATGTACACCCTCGAATTTCTATGATTTTATATTTTTAAACGAAAATCTACCCAAACGAACAAAGAGTTTGGGACTCCACAACTATCGCCAGATGTATCCTCGAATACGTACAATTTTTAAGTTTTAAAAGAAACTCAGTCTAAAAGTAACTAGATTTGTGGACCCCGTTGCCTTCGGCAGCGTACACTGGATGTGCTTATGCACAGTCCAGCCTGTTTTTGCAAAAAAATTGACATTTTTAAATGAAAAATCTTTTCAAACCAAATGCTGGGAGCTATTCAGTGCTCATGCCAATTTAATGTATTGTAATAAAAATGTTTAGGGAAAAACATGAATCGCAATCAAAAGATAAAAATCAAATGCTCATAAAAAAAAAAAAGTTTAAAAAACTTTTATATTTAATTTTACTTTAATAAATTATTACCTTCGACTAATTCCGACAAAGTTTGGGTGGGGGAAAAAAGGTATCCTGATATACTTGATCCACATAAATCTACATTTATGCATGATTCTTATTCAAAGTGATAAAGGCATTCAAATAACTCTAAGAAATTTCACACGCTTTACGGAGTGCATAAATACCGATTTCATAAAGAAACTTAATCACTGCTGTTAAAAGACAAAACTTAAAAAACATCACCCAACACAATCAAAACACTCCTACCTTATACCGCAAACAGGTTTTATTAATGTTTAATTAACAGGAATTTATTTTCTTTTTCCTTTTTCTTGTTAAGCTTTGTTTATTTATTTTGTGTTCTTTCCGGTACCGGCACCAACATCGAAGGTTAACTGCAATCTCGAGCTTCGAGGGAAAATGTAGCCTATAGCCATGAAGAGAACGTGAGCAGAATTGGACATGGCGGTGTTTGTTTACTTTTATTTTTATAAAAGTTGAGATTTGTTACTGAAGACAGGGAGAGAGGTCAGAGTAATTTTCAAGTTTAATACCTTTGCCACTACTTTCCCATCAGCAATTCTTTGCCTTTTTCTTAGAAAACAGACTTTGACATTAAATAATGCAGAACAAGAAAGAAAAATCCTGCGTTAGGAATACATTATGAAACACTTTTCAACACATTCAGAATATTGTAACAACACGAATTACAACGAATTAGCAACGCTAAATTAGGGGCTGTGCAAATATAATGTTATCACTTTAGGCGGAAGGGGGGGGGGGGGTCCGTCGTTTGAGTGCATATTCTTTTTGAGCCGTCGTTTGAGATATTCTTTTTTGATCCAATCAAAATTTTCTCTTTTCCTTTGCAACGTGGTCTTTGGCTCAAAATAATATGTTATCTTTTTTTTTTTTTTTTTAATCGGTTATCTATTTTTATGAAAATTCAAAGTTATTATTAAAATCACTGAATTATTATAAAATTATTAGGTGAAATTAAGTGAATTCAGCAACTACATCGATAGACCGAAAAATATCCGAATTATTTTGTGCAAAGATCTTTTGACGTTGACATAATATGCAGAGATTTAGTTCAATTAAAAAGCATACGGTTAATAATTCAACTTCAGCAATTTCCGACAATAACCAAAAATGTAGTCTAATTCATTTTTTTTTTCAGTTCTGTATTCCCATCTATATGCTTTATACACACGCCGTAATATGCAAAAAGCTATCTAAACATATAGATGCAAATTAAACATGTAAACGTTCTTCCAGAGCTGATTACTGATAGACACTATTGCAGCCGAATTTTTATGTCTACCCTTGTCTATGAATGATACATGTAATGCGGACCATGCTTTTCGCTAATCAAATTTATAATGCACCTCAGTCATTCATATCAATTTCATTATATTTGAAATATGTAACATTATTAAATTACACTGCGAACTATTATATTCTCCGTAAACTATTATATAACGAAATTCTTTTGCCAGACATTGTAAATGAATAATAAATGCTTTGCATTCTATAATCGTCTGAACTATGATGTAAACCATGATTTTGTAATTTTGCTGCTTCTTAAAAGAATGGTAGAGGTTATCACTCTTTAATTTCTCTGAGATATAATTTACAAAATTTTACATTGTGGCAATAACACCCATAACTTTTACTCCTGCGCTTATACTGGAAATAAAAACCTTTAACTGGGAATATGTGATTTGTGATCTAGATATGAAGAAACAGATGTATCAAAGAATTATTCAATCTTTTCTCAAATGGATTCTTTATTCTTGTTCTCAATCAACGAATTCTCCAGCCCCTATTTCTATTAATCATTTGTATTTTTTCTCAATGTAATTTTTCTCTTTTTGGATCTTTTCATCATTGAGGTATCCCGCTGGTATGATTCCTCTGGTATTTCTCATTTTTGCATAGTTCCTTTCATTACCCTATATGCATGTATGTTTGTATACACACAATTTATATACACAATAGGTATAACGGCTTCTCTTTTTTCCCAGCAGTTAAAAGTAATAGCAATTAAATCTTCCATAATCTTGATCTATCAAAACTCAATAAATCTAATAGCTGATTTCAAAAGTTTACCGCGTATAATTTTTATTCGAGACGAATAACGTATGCAAATGAACCAATAATAATGGATTCACTTCCGAAATATAAGTGCTTACTTCCACGATTGAGATGCTTTTACATAAATTGCGTTTATCGGCAAATCCAGAAAGAGAGTAGTAGTAGTAATCAAATCGGCCTTCGTCTGAAGCAGGTTAACCTTTTGAGGGCCAAGCAATTGTGTTTCTGTAATGTTGAATTCCTGCTGGAGAATTAGAAAAATATAATTTTTAAAATAATAGACCGTGAGGCGACCGCAAAGACATTTACAAAACATATTACTATTATATTTTCCTGCTCCCAGTCCTCCATGTTTTCATATTTTTGGGTGCAGGAAAGCATAATGGTAAACCTACGAGTCAACTGCTAAAATCGGGATTTTAGGAGTTTTCTACCAAGATATGACTTGTCAGACCCATTGAGTTTAAATAAGCCAATCGAAATTTAACTAATCCTAGACTTTTATCCGTGAATTCGAATGATTGACGGTGCTGTCGTCTCCCGTTCTATAAGAATAAGCAATTTTTCAGCTTTTTTTTTTTTTTTTTTTTTTTTTTTTTTTGTTACCAAAGTTATAAAAATAAAACTTAATTGAATTTTTTCTGGTGCTAATGTGAATTAAAATTAATTGGGATATAACATATCTCACCTAAAATAGTTAAAAATACGGATCCTCGTGGGAAACTGCTGTTCAAATCACGATTATTCTGCTGCTTCTAAGAAGACCGCTATAGGTTATCATTCTTTAATCCATACTTAGATGCACTTTACAAAATTCTACACTGTAGCAATCATACCAATAACTTTTAATCCTCATGTCCTACACCGGAAATTAAAAAAACTTTCACTGGGAGAATGTGATTCGCGATCTAGATGTGAAGGAAGAGTTGCATCAAAGAATTATCCAACCTCTTTTTCTATTGTTCGAAGGGAATTTCAATTCTTGTGAGACAGAAATAAAAATTCACTCCAGTTCTTACAAAGACGCATTGTTTTTATGGCTTAAAATGTTAATCTGCTTATTCACGTGGCATCCCAATGCGCGGACTGTATTATGAAAGTGACAACACTTTTGATGTATAGTGTTGACTTATTTAGATTCAGAGACTTTCTATTTAAATTTCTTTTGAATGTTGTTTTCATAGAAAATACTAGAGATTGACCGAAGATTCGGTTTTATTTTCTTTTTCAGCGCAAAATCTGAGTTTCGCTGAAAATTCGTTTTCAGCAAAAAAATTGCCAAAAATTTGGGAGGACCGATACTCGACTATTTGTACTCTAAAAATTTAGTTTTTTTCCTTCGGAAATTTTCAACATGATTCATTGATTTGAGTTGTACCGGTTCAAATGACATACTGTTTATTGATTGCTATGAACTTCACTGTTTATGATTATCAGTCATGTTCACAAAATTTGAAATGACTCGACAAAAGTATGTAACAATTGTATATTTTAAATTCTGAACTATTCGGTTGGGTAGTTTTTACGTTGTTACATGCAGACAGACAGATGGAAGGACTGAACGACGACAATAAGTGCTACATATTTATATAATTACGAACGCACCTAAAAACCTTAGCATTTTTTAAATATGAAAGTGAAGAAAATAGGAACATGAAGAAAAAGCGGTTTAAAGTTTACATTTTTGTGGGTCATTGCGTTGATTGTATTAACAATATTTATATTATCTTGCGATATAATAGGCATATGGATAAAAATTCACAATTAAACAAGCTATTGTTTAATAATCAAATATATATGTATCGAATTTTGACTAATTTTGAGGTAAACTGTCCACTTAAACAATGATCGATAGATAGGCTTTATTCGTACCAGTTGTGCATAGATAATATTCGAAGAAAGTTGCATTCTTTGCAGAGAAAATTAAGTAAGTACTCTTTAAAAAAAAGCCCTTTACCACAATCAATATGAATTCGCGAGTAAAAGATGGCCGTAAAGTATCCTTAACCTATTTGTGTATATGTTGCGGCCAATACCCGGAGCCTGGCCAATTCTAGAACTGGCTGGCCAATACCCGAACTGGCCAAGCTTCCTGGCCAAAACCCGAAATACATGAAATGAATAGCGTATTTCGGGTTTTGGCCGGCCAATTCGCGAACTGGCCGGGAAGTCTTGGCCAACATCCGAACTATGATGCAAAGGTACCAATTTTTTTGTAATTAAGGTAATGTAACATTAAAATGTACAGTAACAAATATTCCCATTGATTATATTGAAAGGAAATATTTTTGTGTACCCGAATAAATTAACCAAAAATATTACACAATTCCCTTTCAATATCGAAATTAATTGATAAACCAAATACGGTGACAATTACAAGTTAACCGGAAACTTTACTCGAGTTAGATCACAGACAGGCTGACGTCTAGACTATTTGATATCATAGACACTTTAAACTATGTTAGGAAGGATTAAGCCGAGTACTTATATCCATTTCGCGAATTGGCCAATCGTATCTGGTCAGTTCGGGAATTGGCCAATTGCATCTGGCCAGTTCGGGAATTGGCTGGCCAATTCTAGAATTGGCCAGTCATTTTTTAACGTTGCTGGCCAATTCGGGTATTGGCCGGCCAGTTCTAGAATTGGCCAATTTCGGGTATTGGCTGCAACATATACATGACGCATAAAGTAAAAGGATCTTTCATTATCATTATTACTACCAATAATTTGTAATTGGAATTTTTACCTTATTTAATCAAAAAAATCCTGCGATTGAATTTGGCAAAATTTCTACTTTGAAAAACCAATGACAAAAAATTCAAAATTCCATAAAGGACGGTCGCTAAACACGAAAGGATTAAACGCCTTAAACCAGCCATACTCAACCTTTTATCTTCGCGGGCCATAAATATTCGTTTGCGACCTTATGCGCATCGCAACACACTTTACCCCTTTTAAAATAATGTAAAAAGAGGGTATTTAAAATAATAAAGCACAAAAGTAGCTAACAAAAGCAAAAGAAGAACGGGATAAAAGTTACTAAAACATTTAAACGTCATTACTTCCAAATAATGTATTTAAAAATAGATTTCTAATGAAAATATGCCATCAAGATTGTTATCTAGAAATAGCAGTGTAAAACTTTTTGTTGGCACTTTCCGTGACAACCTGGACAAACTTGAGTATGGCTGCCTTAAACAATTAACTAACCAATCTTTGGCCACAACAAATACGTAAAAAAAAAAAAAAACTTTTATTGCATTTGAAATATTTGTAAGCTGACAAACTCTTCAATAAACATAAAAACATTATTTCTATACTTTATTTGCCTGTTGTCGCCATAAATAAAACTCACTCAGTAATATATAACATTCGCAGAATTGGAGAAATACATATTCCATAGCTTTGAAAAGTTATTTTTTAATCTAAAAGCAGACAAGTTTTTAAAACAGCAATATATTTTAAAGGAAAAAGCATTAAAGTGATGAATTTTGTGTAATAAATCTTTGCGTTTCCATTATTACTATGCACATTCTATCTGAGAAAAATATCGCCTATTAAAGAAAAAGTAGAACAGAACGGCATCAACAAAGGAAAATAATAACAAGCTTTCCCTATCACAATGAAACTGTATAAAAATAAAATAAAAAATAACGATTCATCTTTCCCATTATGGCAACAGATTTGTATTACGTATATTCACCCGGTAAATTTGAATTTGAATGCTTTGAGATTCTTAATCTTTAAAAATTATAATATAGAAAAATACAGCCATTTAATTATTATGAAAGATTTGTTAAGGACTTACTGTTTCTTTGTAAATTTTATGGCGTGGATTTAAGTTATACATACTTTTATGCAGCAGGATAGAAATGTTATCTTGAAACCTACCTGCCTTTGAAATTCTGTGATTGAATTGGATAAAATTTCTACTTTGAAATACTAGTGACAAAAAACTCATAATTCCATAACAAATGCTCGCTTAACGAGGAAGGGTTAAAGGCCTAAAACTATAAACTAATCAATATTTGACTACCACAAATATGTAAAAAACAAACTTTTATTGCACCTGAAATATTTGTAAGTCGATTTTTAAATAAACACAAAACATTATTTATACTTTATTTGCCTGTTGTCATAGATAAAATTCACTCAGTATATAACATTCGCAGAACTGGAGAAATACATATTCCATCGCTGCGAAAGTAGCCCATTTTTTAATCTAAAAGCAGACGATTTTTTAAAACAACAATAAATTCTAGAGGAAAAAGTGCTAAAGTGATGAATTTTGTGTGATAAATCTTTGCGTTTCCATTATTACAATACACATTGTACCTGAGAAAAATACCGCCTATTAAAGAGAAAGTAGAACAGAACGGCATCAATAAAGGAAAATAATAACAAGCTTTCCCTATCACAATGAAACTGTATAAAAATAAAATAAAATAACGATTCATCTTTCCCATTATGGCAACAGGTTTGTATTACGAATATTCGCCCGGCAAATTTGAATTTGAATGCTTTAAGATTCTTCACCTTTAAAAATATAAAAAATACAGCCATTTAATAATTATGAAAGATTTGTTAAGGATTTACTGTTTCTTTATAAACTTTATGGTGTGGATTTAAGTTAAGCTACATACTTTTATGCAGAAGGATAGAATTGTTAGTTTGAAAACCTATCTGCCTTTGTTCTACTTTGCAATAAGGAAAGGGGTTTTCAACTGCTATTGGATAATACGTATAAAGACAAATTGCCTTTTGTTGAGTTGGTTCAAATCTTTTCCGGCTCAATTAATGCATATTCAGTGCTGAGGTCAAGTTGTACAAGCAATAAAACGAATGAGCATTCAAAAGCGAATCAAAGTCAAAAGAGAATTAAAGTCTAGCTATAGCCAGATTAATTACAATCTAGTTTTCCAAACATTTTACAGATGTTTAACCGCTTTCCTGATTTGCCGGTACGTCATACGGGCATCGTGATTTTGCCAATCATGATTTGCTCGTACGATGTCACAGTGGGGCAAAAACCCAAAAAGCTGGCCAAAAGTCGAAAAATGAAGTTACGATTCAGGGATTTTTTATTATATAGTTGGGTAGAATAATTTTTGGAGAGTCAGAATCTGTATTTAAAAAATATTTTCGCTTTGCCTTTACAAGCAGCATAATTTAAAAAATGATGCTTGAAGGAGTATCATTTAGAGCGAACAAAAATAAGTAAACAACAGTTTCTCTAAATGCGCGCTACATTTTATATCATCCGATTTTAATGATTTGAAATGGATTCGAATTATGATAGTGTGTACTTTATTTGCATGTATTACAAAATTTATATCCTTCTATAGTAAAAAAAAACTAGCCTTAAAAGGAATGACTCCTGGAATGATGCTGATGTGGAAGATTTCCGGAACTAACGAATCCGGGTTGTCCACTCCTTCCATTAGTCGAATAGACCAATCAGGAAAGGGCTCCGTCTATGCATCGCCGTATGGGTTACCATAAAGAGAGGAAAGATTACCATCGCCAACAATCGCCAAGTTTGTCGCCAACTTGGCGATATATCGCCAAATTTGGCGACCAAAATTAGTTGTCAAAAGTGACGCCAACTTGGCGATAACTGTAATATTTCGCCAAATTTTTAATTTATTTACAACACCAGTCGTTTGATACATCATTTGAGAGGTTTGCAACTGCTTATTCATATAATGGATGTCTTGTGTGTTATCCCCCATTCTGCTCCCCAGGGGGGACACATTTTTAATTTCTTTATAACACCAGTCGTGTTACACAAGATTTGAAAGGTCTGCAACTGTTTATTCATTTTATGGATGTCTTGTGTGTCACTCCCACTCTGCCCCCCAGGGGGGCGCATTTTTAATTTCTTTACAACACCAGTCGTGTGACACATCATTTGCAACTGCTTATTCATACAATGGGGTATTGGCGAGCGCAGCAAGCAGGGGTAGCCAATAATTTGGAACCGCGAAGTGATTACGCGGGGGGTTGGCGAGCATAGCGAGCAGGGGGGCGGGGCCCCCCCTAGTTAAGTACATAAAAATTAATAAATTCATAGTCTTTTTTAATAAAATATTTTAGAAAATATTTTATTTTTTTGCTTTCAAACATCAAAAAGTTTAAATGTTCCACAGTGTTCCGCAACGAAATTTAATGGAAATAATAACCTGAGCTATTGTCTAATGATTCATCAAAAATCAGCTGCCAAAAACTGCCTTTCTGCATTTCACGCATATTTTAGTAACCGCAAGCAGAAATGCCACTTTTTCGGCAGCTTCAAAAATTCTGAAATTGAGTACTTTTTAGATCAATTTAGCTGATAAATATTTTTTAGATTTTTGGATTATTCAATTTTGTAATAGTTTATTGCCTATTATGTTGTAAATAAGTACTATAATCATAAGATTAAAGTAATTTGATAAGTAAGCTTAGTATTGAAAAAAATCGAAATAATTCTCTATTATTTATAGATAACATTTATCCGATAGAATAACATTTATTTTTATTTTTATAGGTAGTATTTTTGTTTGTTCTACTGTAATTAGAAGAATTATTTTGTCAATGGCAATATTTGCTAGATCAAACTACTGAGTGTATTTCATTAATGCGAGTGAAATCATTATGAATATGACTTTCCCCTACATGAGCAGTTTGGATTTGGTTTGCAAGTGAGGATGTGATGGCACATCAATTCTAAGTAAATTTAAACAAATATTTAGCTATGAAAATTGCAGGAGGTTGTAATATATTTTTCACTTCTCCCGTACTGCTAGAATACATAAAAGTTGCGAATAATTCATGAATCGTCAATTTGAAAATTCTGAGATCTTCATTTCACTGATTTTATCGACCCAACCAAGATCCATTTTTTTTTTTTTTTTTCAAGAAATACAGAAACTACTGTCAATGAATGGAATTGTACTAAACACCAGGAGAATTAACTTATTTCTTTTAATACAATCATTGATACAGAAGAAATAGCCGTTAATAACGAATTAGTGTAATACTCAACGTTGCTGTACCTATGTCATACCCAGTGTTCTCGCTGTCGCTCGCCATTGCGACTAAATTCTTCATTTGGCGAGTAAACAAGCGATTAGATTCGCCAAATTGCTAGTGCTCAATTTTTGCTTTTTCTGTTTTGCTTTTCATACATATGCATATATACATATTTTTAATATATTTGTAGCGAATAGTTGAAATTAGATTAATAACAATCAATTATGAAAACTTTGGTTATTTTAGAAGATATTGAAAAAAAGGGGGTACATTAAAGGATTAAGGACGATTTTTTTTTTTTTTTTTTTTTTTTTTTTTTTTTTTGTGCTACACGGAGAATCTGTTTGGCTAATACTTTTTTCATTTGGCGAATGTTTTTTATTTTTAATTAGCCAAATTACTAACGTTGGTCAAATGTCAGCGAGAACACTGGTCATACCTTACCGATATGACATTTTTTAATTAAAAGTGGTTAGAGATAATTTAGAATTCAGAATATCTACGTTACATGCTAAGATGTTTAGAGAGGGCTTAAATCTCGCAAACAAACCGGATAGAAAAAATGGAAAGCTCGTACTCTGCATGAAAAGAAGAACACTGAAATTGCAAAATAAAATATGAAAAAAATATTTCGTTTACAATTAAGACTTAACGTCGAGAAACCAATTCCCAGATTTGGAAGCACAAATGATGGCAAAACAATTCAATTGTACTTTGAAGACGCAACTATTTGTGCTTCTATAACAAGCGTATACGAAGATTTGATTAAACGATTCTATGTGATAAGTAATTGCTTGTAGCCATGTCATTTTTTTAAAATCAATTTCGAAGATTTTTCCTTACAAACAGCTCGTAGATTTGAACTACATCCCTGGTTCTATATACCTACTTCAGTGCACAAACTACTTATTCATAACAAAGAAATAACATTATCTTCATTACTGCCAATTTGTCAAATAGCATAATATACTCAAGAATCATGCAACAAATAATCAAAAGGCATCGAGAAGATTTATCGCAAACATGCAGTAGCGCGAAAAAAAGAAAAATATTTTTACGTCTTTTAATGTCATCAGATTCTTTCATTTCCAGTTTAGGTAAATTATCGTAGAAGAAATTAAAATCATTGATCCTAAGAGTCACAGGATCTTCTAATACCGCCAACAAGTTCTGCTAACTATTTCGACACCTTGCCCTCTGAAGAATCTTTTTATTATATTACTGCTGATTCTAAAGGGAATTTCTGGAATATATTTTCATTTTTATTTTAATAATATAAAAATTAAATTGCCTAATATTTTACTTTCCATTAACGTACTTAAATTTCGATTAAATATGTCTTGTTTCCTTGAAAATTCCTTTTTAAGTTTAATTTAAATCTAATTGTTTTTACTTTTAATTTGTCATTTTATTTATTTATTTATTTTTAAAGTTGAACTTTTGAATCCTAATTAGCATCCTGAAAAGTTTGCGAAATTTCATACAAATTGAATAACTTTCGAGGCATTTTAATTTTTGTTCCGCCATATTGTATCCGCCATTTTTTAAATTTAAAATTTATATTCTTACTTAGCATCCTCAAAAACACCTGTAATACAAATTTTCGTACAATTTGAATAACATTTTCATATTTTGGCCAGCTTTTCGGGATTTTGCCCCACTGTGCATGTGCGGGCATACATATTCCAATCATAATTTATTATTCTCACCAATAAATTTTTATTGTAAATTTTGTGTTACTTAATCCGAACATTTAAGCAAAAATTTCTGCTTCGAAAAATCCGTGATAAAAGATTAAGAATTCTGTAAAAAAAAAATTGAAAAAACAGAAATTTTTTGAAAGATTTTTTCCAAAAATATTGATGAGTTAACTGGTTAAGAACGAGATGGTGACTTACGATAAATTAATGTGCCTAAATATTCCATTTCGTTGAAAAAGCGCAATTAACCTAAATGATCAATATTTTTGAAAAACTTTCAAATAATACCTATATTTTCCATGTCTTTTACAGAATTTCTAATCTTTTATCACAAAGAAAACGTTTCGCAAGTTTTTCAAAAAGAAACATATTTGCTTAATTGAATCGGATAAATGCTCGGATTAAATACCGTATTTACTATTGTATAACGCGCACTTTTTCTCCCAAAATTTAGGGCAAAAACCCTGGGTGCGCGTTATATACGGAAATGTTTTTTTTTATTGCTTTATGTAATCACACGATATACCTATTAATCAAGAAATATATTTATAGAGGGAATTAAAACTGGAATTTTACTGAATAGAAATATTCCTGCATCTTTATTTCACTCCTTGCACTTTTTTATGCAAAAGCAATAGTAACATTATTTAAACACTGCTTAACAATGCTCATTGCCGCTACTGCTTTTTATGTAACTGTAACAGCAAAAATTCATGCAATAGAATACGGATTTGCACAATAATTATAAAAATCTGTAAGGTTCATAAGATTCAAAAGAAATATTTTTAGGAAACTGGGAAGCCAAGAATTTTTTATCTAATTGCTACTCAAGTAATAGATAAAATATTAGTAAGATTATTATAATTTTAATAGATTCATTTGTAAAGCTAAAGATATGTATAGGTTTACAAAAACTAGCTTTATAAATTTATCTCTGTCTTTTTTTTTTTTTTTTTTTTTTTCAGTGTACACATAAAATTTTAGCAAGAATGCAGATTTCTGCAACTTTACATTTGTAGAATTACATTTTTTTTTCTTACAATGTAGACGTTTTTAAGTATTTCGTTCGCAAGTCACATCACCATATCATGACAATCACTCCCTACATGAAGTCTAAAAATAAGAATTTTGACTTCTTTTTTAGCCTGAAGTAAAATTTGTTTCGATTTTCTTTACTGAAATTCATTTGATCATTCATTTCCTAGCATGTCATGTTTATGGTGCGTGTTATCCACGAGATAAAAAAAAATTACCATTTTTCATTCTAAAATACTGGGTGCGCATTATACACGCGTGCGTGGTATACACGAGTAAATACTGTAATGCAAAATTTACAATAAAAATTTACTGGTGAGAATAATAAAACATGATCAGAATATGGATGCCCGTATGTGGTACATGATTAGCAAAAACACGTTGCCCGTATGACGTACCGGAAATCAGGGAAGCTGTTAAAAGCTTGCTAGTGTTGCCTTGTAAGCGTACAAATTGATTAATACATATCAGAAGGCGATGCAACGGCTATCGGGTCATCGTACGTTGATGAAATCAGAATCAGTTTTGTGAAGGTGGCTCGGTAAAATGCTGTTACACACGTATTTATAAATGCAGTCAGCTTTTAAAATAGCCTTATGAAGAGACAAAAACCGGTTCAAGGTGGTCCTGACAAACCCGTAGATGAATCACAATTTTCCTTTCGTTTAAAAAAGATCTTGTTTTACACGAACGTCTTTTACACAAATGCAGATATTATAATGATGCCTGGAGGATTTTTTGGAACATTTCTGCTGGTTTATATAAAACCAGCTATTAACCAGTTTATATAAATGAAAGGATAAAGACTAAACTCTTTTTTTAAACTTAAATTTAATATTAAAATTCAAAAGTTTTAAATTTAAAGTCCCAACTAATATTTTTAACTTTAATTCTGAAGCTTAAAGCTATTTTGCTCTGATAACTTTCTTTCCCATTCCAACATTTAGTATTGTCAGACTGCATTTTAGGACAATTTTTAAGTTTAAAATTGATGAAAAATGATGCTTTTTGTAGACATTTGTGGTTAAGGATACGTCACAGAACCCAGGAATTGTGCGGGCCTTGACCACATATCAATGAAAAGCTAACCAACCAATTAAAGAACTGTTCCTCCCAAATTTAAAACTGTGTCCTCTGCTGGAAAATATGACAAGTCCCATGATATTAGCACGGCCAAACTCGATTCCCATTATAAGCAAGTGAAAGAATCGAGTTTGGCCGTGATATTAGCAAGAACGCACGCGAAAAACGAGAGATTTTGCACATTTGAGATGCTTAAAAAACCTACGGCCTTGTAATTTGTATAAATCAACGTATATGGCTCTGGGATCCTCCGACCGGACTCGAGGATCCACCTGCAAGATGAAGCGGCGAAATAAACGAGTCGATCCCCAAGAGGTTCCCGAGTCTTATCCACGGTTGATGTTACCCCAAAATTTTGTCACATATATCCAACAGCTCGAAATTTAAGGGACAAAAATTTTAAAAATATTTTACAAACGAAAACACGGATTTTTTTTTTTTCTTCCTGATTGCAATTACAGTCCACTCTCGTTAATTCGAACTCGTCGGGACCACAAGAAATGTTCGAATTATCCGAAGTTCGAATTATGGAAAGTATGAGAGGAAAGCATGCTTAATACGGTATATTACAAAGAAATTAATGTTGTAGTGTTTTCTAAATTTATTTCGTTTGTTGTCATTAGAATATGACTTAGTATTAAATTAGAATGGATAAATACATAAACTAATTAAAAGATTAGAAACAAGCACCTATGGAAGTAAGATTTAAAGCGCCACTGAAGAACAGACGGGGCATTAAGAAAGTGGATATCAAATGCATTGGATTATATGTCGACTTGTTCGAAACAATTTTCATAAAAATCAAAGAAAGAAAGTTATTCAAATGATCTGAAATCCGTGAGAAAGAAAAGAAAAATGAAAAATCGGAATTCTTGTTAGTTCGAATTAAACAAAGTCGAGAGAAAATGAGTTCAAATTAATGAAAATTTTTAACGTTATTCTGCCATTGAAAATTTCGGAATTTCATGTTGAGTTCGAATTAAGCAAAGATTCGAATGATCCGATTTCGAATTAACGAGAGTCAACTGTAAATGATTTTATGAAACCCATAATTAATTAGAGAGCATCACTGGAAAGGCCAAGAAATTATCTGTCTGTCCAGGGTCAAAAGATTCAAGTTAAATACTTATGAATATTTATCACTTTCTTGGTCACGCTGTCTTTTGGACATTTTTAGGCATTTTGCAAACTCATATGAAAATAACATTTATTTTATGAAAGATTCAGCTTAGATGCAGGCATTTATTCGTTTGCTTCCAACGCAAAAAATATTCAGCTATTAAGAAGTGAACGTAAAAATGTCAAAAAATCAGACATTTTAGTTTTTACAGGGAAAAGAGCAGAGGTTATCGAATGTGGTCCCAGGGACCGAAAAGGTTAATTAAATTTGTTCCAATTTCTTGGTATTGAAACCAGTTCCGTAGCTGGAACTGAACAGAAGGGGGGGGGGGGCTCATAATTTCTCCCTCTCTCTCTCTCTCTTTCTTTCTCTCTCTCTCTCTCTTTCTCTCTCTCTGACGCAGAAAGATTAATTAATGCATACTCACGTTGTAGGCTCTATGTTTCTTATTAAATTGCATAATAACTTCATTTTAAGCTAAGAAAAGAATATGAAGAATGAAAATGTTGAGTATATAACTGGTGCAATGTTAAACATCATGTTAGCTTCATAGTATGTACAAATAGGATGAGGGAGTGTTGAAATGCTTATTTTAGATGCAATTAAATAATTTTGCAAAACTATTAAAGGGCCTCAAAGCTAAATTAGATATTTGAACAGAATTTCATTTTAATTTTCGGAACAGAAATTCATTGATTGACCTTGGAATTTTTTACAGGGGGGGGGGGGGGCTCAAAATATTTTAGGGGGAAGGGCTGAGCCGCCCATAGCGCCCCTTTAGCTTTAGGCCCTGACTGAAACGATTAAACAAAACATTGTACTGTAGAGATTCTCGTAAATTTGTTTCTAATGTTTAACATTTATCCATAGGTAAATCAATCTGTTTCCTGTATCTTACTTATAGATCAAGGTAAAATTAGACTAAGTAATGCAAGTAAACTATGCTATCAACATAGCAGGTGGTGGAAGAAAATGCATATTTACCAATGGATTGAAAAAACAGAATTTTCCAAGGTTAAATTCGCTTTAGCGGTGCCGCACAAAGCATTTCACTCGCTATGCCATCTGTTAGCGAGCAGAAACCATTTTGGTTTGAATGTTATCAGAATAATTTATTTTTTTACTTCTATTTATTTTTTTTAATAATTTATTTTTTATTCTCCTTTTTATTTTAATATCAAAACAGTTTTAGAAACGCAGCTGCAGTTTTTCTTTTTCGGATGTTTCTTAAGGGGCTGTGCAAATATAATGCTATCAACTTTCATATTTTATGAAAATCGGATGTATAGTTTAATTACACGGACAATCAAAAGTATTCCATTACATGACGGCCAATGGAAAAGTATAGTTTCAAGCACATTTTAATGACGTTACACTATTCCGAACATAATAAAATTGATATGCATCTGTGAAGTCTGTAGTAAAATATATATTTTGTACGTTTTGTGGTGAAAAGACTATTTCTTATTTATTTACAGGGCCGCACAAAAATATTCCATTGCATAATGTTAAAAGGGGGAACATTGTTGGGGCGCGTTTTAATAATATTAAACTGTTATTGATATACGTTGCCGAGGTTTACTACACGCTACTTCCGGTATAGTAGAAAGCAGATATTATTTACAGAGACACACAAAAGATTTTGACTACTACACTACATCCAAAGTATTACCAAGATCTGCATATTTTTAAAATGTTGTTATAGGGCAAGCGCATCTCATTTGCTACTCTTGTCATGCAATTTTCGACTTGTTTATAATAACATCTGGTTTAAAGCAAGGGCAATCCACAACATTCATATTATTATTCTAATGAGGTTATATCCATTTCAAAGTCGGGTGAATGAAAAGAGGTTCATTGTTAATTCGACGACGGTGTGAACATACCATTTGATACAATGTCATTATAAAGATCCTCTTCATTTCAAGTTCATTAACATGAGCGGCGGTCGGTCAAAGAATATTTGTTTTCATCATCAGCTCATACGCATAACGATTACAGAGCATGGTATTTACAGGGACACACAAAAGATTTCGGCTATTACGCTGTATACTATTACACCAAGATCTGCGTATTTTTGAAATTTCGTTATAGGGTGAACGCACTTCATTTGTGACGTTTGTCGTGCAATTTCCGACTTGTTTATAATAACATCTGATATAAAGTAAGAGCAATCCCACAACATAGATATTGTTATTCTCCATATTCTAACGAGCTTAGATCCATTATAAAGTCTGTTGAATGAAAAGAGGTGCATTGATAATCCGACGCGACGGTGTGAACATATTATTTGATAGAATGTCATCATAAAGGTCCTCTTCAACTTCAAGTTCATTATCATGAGTGTCGGTGGGTCGAAAGAGTATTAACTTTCATCATCAGCTCATTTGCATTACGATTACCCTTACCCTCTTTTTCTCGTCCGTTGGTTGCAATAATATTTTTCAGTCGTGAATGATTGCAATATATAATTACTGATACACATGCACAAACAGTACTTAATTTGCAAGGAGTTCACATAGCACAGGGAGCTCGGCTCCAAAACGTCTTTAATTTTTGTAAATGAAATAGTGATTAAATAATAAAGCTTTGTACAAATCACCACAAAAATATAACAAGTCGAAAATTACACGCCAAGCGTAGCAAATGTGGTGCGTTCGTACCATAAGGAAGTTTTTAAAATATTTAGATCCTGGTGTAATGGTATCGGATACAGTATAGTAACGGAAATCTTATGTGCGTCCCTTTAAATACTGTCTACTTCCTCTTATACAGAGAATTACTTGTAGTAAACTTCAGCAACGTATATTCATTTCATAAAATGTGATTAATATAATAAAGACGCGCCCCAAACAGTGTTTCACCCCCATACTACTGTGCAGTGGAATACTTTTGCGTGGCCCTGTAAATCAATAACAAATATTCTTTGCACCACAGATTGTACAGAATGTATATTTTAGCATATCAATTTTATTATGTTCGAAAGAGTGCGACACCATTAAAATGCACTTTAAACTATTTTGTCCCATTGGCCGTAATATAAAGAATAATTTTGATTGTCTTTGTCATTAAACTACACATTGGATTTTAGTGAAATTATATAACAATTATCTATTTTAAATTTCAAATGATTCGATTGGATAGTTTTAGCTCTGTTATTTGCGGACAGACGGACGGATTGAACGACGACTATAGGAGCTACGTATTTGTATAATTACAAACGCACCTAAAAAGGAAATCGTTTTAAATCAACATAAAAAGTTATTTTAATTAAAACAATCAGGTTAAAAAAATATAATATTGTTCTCAAAAAATTCTCGAAAGTTCGTTTTTTTTTTTTTTTTTTTTTTTTTTTTTTTTGTTAAAAGAAAAGTCACTAAAGAGGTTTTTGTTAAAAATAATACAGCGTTCGCTTTCTTATTTCTAATACTATCAAATCATTCGAATGCAAATTATGACTTGCTACCTACAATCATTTCAAAAGAAGAGGAGTAAAGATGTTTACTTCCTGATAGATCTGTGTTTTTTATAGCTTTTCCTAACGGAGAAAGTGGATGTAAAAAGATATACATTTTCATTTTATTTTGTTGTTTAGTCTATCTTCCTGATATTTCGTGAATAAAATTAAAAAATATATATAACTCTGACAACAGGAAGTCTGTAAGTAATCGATAAATAGTTCTACCTATCAGGAAAATTAAAATTCTAGTCGTGATATAACAGTTCTTTGTTTATGATAGATATCGTTCTGTTTTAATTTTTTTTTCTAAGAATATGATGTTTTTATTTACCTGCGTTGGAGGTTAAAATAGTTAACTTCCTAGAGAGATAAAGAGCATAATAGTTTAGGTAATCAGATTGTTAATTGGTTCCTTGAAAAATTAAATGTATTCGATTAACAGTATCTCTAAAAAAAGGATGAAACCACAGCAGGGCCGAATTTAGAAGTGAATAATAGGGAGAGGGTCAAGAAAATGTATAGGGGGGGGGGGGACTTATATTTTCTCTCTATGACGCCGAAAGATAAATTAGTGCATATTCATATTGTAGGTACCGTGTTTCTATTAAAGTGTTGTATTAATTCATTTTATGCTAAGAAAAGAATAAGATGATTAAAAATTCGAATGTATAACTAGTGAAATATTAAACATCATATTAGCTTCAAAAGTGCAAATAGGATGAGCAAGTGTTGAAACACTTATTTTAGTAACAATTTAATAGGGTAGATGCGCCAGTAATGGGCCACCTTAAGGAATTTCTCTAAAAAATAATTTTTTATTAATAGTTATAATTATTGTATTCCATTTTTTTTTCATATTAGATTAATCTTTCAACAATATTTAACTAATCCCACAGTTACATTTCCCAATAGAAATAAAAATTTAATTTTAAATAGTAGAAATATGTCTAAACACCCAAAAGCCCAGTAATGGACCACCTATGTTCCAGTAATGGACCACCTATGTTCCAGTAATGGGCCACCCTACAAAAAATAACAGATAATTGTTTTTAGGTGGTTCGTAATTATGTAAATACGTTGCACCTATAGTTGTCGTTCAGTCCGTCCGTCTGTCTGTCCGTTTGTGTGTTCGTCTGTCTGTCCGTTTGTCTGTTCGTCTGTCTGTCTGTCAGCATATACCAACGCAAAAACTATCCAACCGAATCTTTTGAAATTTAAAATACATAATTATTACATAATTTTGTCGAGTCATTTCAAACTTTATGAAAATCGGATGAATAGATCAATTACAGGGAAAATCAAAAAGATTCTGTTCCATTACGGTCAATGGGGGAAATAGTTTAAAATGCATTTTCATCGTTTGAAATTTAAAACATATAATTATTACATGATTTTGTCGAGTCATTTCAGGTCTTATGATAATCAGATGCATAGATCAATTACAGGGACTATCAAAAGGATTCCGTTGCATTACAGGCACTGGGGAAAAAAATTGCAAATGCATTTTAATGGTGTTACACTCATTCGAACATAATAAAATTGACATGAACCTATGACGTATATATATAATAAAATAAAAATTCTGTACAATCTGAGATGCAAAGAATATTTATTATTAAATTACAGGGCCATACAAAAGTATTCCACTACATAATGCTATATGGGGAAACATAGTTTAAGGCGTGTTTTTAATTATAATAAAATACTTCATATTTTATGAATAAGATATGTGTTGCTGAGGTGTAATAAAAATTACTTCCTGCATATTTACAGGAACACAAAGATTTCGACCACTATACTGTATCCGAAGTACGCTGTACTATATCAGCAAGGTCTGATTATTTTTAAAATTTTGTTATTGTACGAACGCACATCCTTTGCTACGCTTCGCAATTCGGAAGAAAATATTAATATCTTCTTCCAAATATGATTTTACATTTCTGAACCAACTTAAAACAACTTCTTTTGTAACGGTACATCTAGATTTTGTCAAATGTTCTGCTTGTGTTTTGTACCAATTTTGGATGACTTTTTTAAAACAACTATTTATAAAGAAATTGCCTCTATTAAATTCTAATAGATAAAATTTAAATATTAAATTTGATTATTTAGCTTTTCAGTTAAATCAAAATATTTTATCTCTACTGAAATAGCACTTTTTGTATTGGTCACTTGGGTGGCCCATTACTGGAAAATCACGAAATAAGCAATCCAGTAATGGGCCACCCCTCCTAAAATCTTAAAAATAAATAAAATTTTGTAAATGGCCATTGGTATATTAAATTCAATGTTTTATACTGCTAACCAAACAAAAACATTCAATTTTTACGAAAAAATAAAAAAGATATAAACTAAGTAAGTTAAGTCTGCTCTTAGCATGTTCATTAAGATTTTCAGTGAGAAACAGAAAAACCGTGAAACTTTATTTTCTGCTTCCTAATTGTTTTAACGAAAAGTGTAAAAAATTAATCCAGCTTATAAAGCATGCAAGGTAGACTTAAGAAAAAAATAATAAAAGCTTAATTATTATTTATTATTTTTTTATAAACCAAAAAATGCGAGGTGGCCCATTACTGGAAGGTGGCCCATTACTGGCACATCTACCCTATTTCTGAAAAATTGTGAAAGGGCCTCAAAACTAAATTAGATTTTTGGGCAGAATTTCATTTGTATTTTCGGAACAGAAACTTATTTAGTGACCTTGGAAATTTTTCTAGGGGAGGCTCAAAATGTTTTAGAGGGGCTGAGCTCCCCCCCCCCTCCTCCAACTACGGCCCAAATTATAGACAGGTACTTGGTACTTTCAAAGAAACAGTGAAGTCCGATACACACTGTACTTATGATACTTTAGAGAAGCCCTACACATCTTGTGTACATACAATCGAACTGTCATGTACATACAGTCAGAAGTTGTCAGTCCCTTGTGGAAAAAGCAGGACAGAGACAGATAGACTAAAAGAGTGGGACACTATTTAAATTGGGACATAAAAATGCAGAAAATTTCCATTAAAACAGAACCTGCCTATAAATTGAAAATATTCCTCATAAAAAGAAATGCATTACAAATATAGCTGCTTAGACGGAAACCTCCGTAAAACGAAGTGTGCCTCGGGTATGTTCTCTTTGGTATGAGAAATTAACTCAGTATCACGGTACGTTGAAAATTCCAATGATCAGTTTGAATTAACTGGTGTGCTCGGAAATAAGAACAACAAATAAAATCGTACTTTAAAACTTACTGTGTATAAGTATTTTTGATTTATGTGTATGTTGCAGATCTGTAACACAGTTATACAATGGGTTAAGATAAAGTCCAATTATTTCCCTAGTGTTGAATATAATATACATAATAGTAATAAATTTTGTATTGATGTATTTTTGCATAAGGATTGAACAACTAGTGCTTCGAGATCGAAATGTTTATAAAGCTAGTTATCGTACAAACGCAATTATTCATATGCCACGTTTCACGTACAGTTTCAGACTTTTTACTTTCTTCTATCTTTATAAAAAGAAAGTAATGGATTCGTGAAAATTTTCGAATTCTAGTTTTCGACGCATTTATACGTTTAGAGGTCAGAGATTCCAAAAAACATATTTTTGCAGAATGTCTGTATGTGAGTCTGTCAGTCTGCCAGTCAGTCTGTCTGTATGTGACATAAATTTTGTTGGCGCTTTATCTCATGAACTAATGCATGGAATTTCACAAAACTTTAGATTCAGTTAGACCTGGATATAAACTGGATCTGATTAGTTTTTTTGGTGTATATCGCCCAACAGGTGGCGCTGCTATGCTGACTTTTTCACGATTTCTACAATAGCTATATTTTAACAACTAATGGACGGATTTTCATGAAACATCAGATTCCGTTAGTTTTTGATATAATATGGTTCTGATTGTGTTTAGGTATAAATCGCACCGCAGGTGGCACTGCTATGCGGTATCAGTGTGGAATTCAGGGGGTGGCCATTCCCCCCCCCGGAGCTATCAAATATTCCCCCCGGAAAATTTGAGATTTTGTATTTTCAATCCTAAAAAAGTGCAATTTCCCCCCGGAACTCCATTGTGTCCCCCCCCCCCTCTCGGAGAAAAGTGTCTGAATTCAACACTGTGCGCTATTATTCATGATTATTGCAATAGCTTCTATCTCAGGAACTAATACACGAATCTTCAGCAACTTCAAATTCAGTTAGTCCCTGATATAAATTACTATTCTTTTTTTAAAGTAAATCGCTCAAAAAGTAACGCTTCTATCCATTTTTTTCTTTTTTTTATGATGATTTTATCTCAAATACTAATGTACACGGATTTTCAACAAATTTCAGATTCAGTTAGAACTTTATTGAAATAATTTATTTCAGATTAGATTTTGGTGTAAATTACCTAACCGGTGACGCTGCTATGTTTCTTTTTTCTGAAAGTATTAATGTGTATCAGGTAGAAGAAAGTTTTGGGAGGGCTACATCCAACTAGTTATATTTAAAGGTATTGTGCCTAAAATTTTTCTCTCATTCTTACCAATTCTAAGGTACTTGTACCCAATATGGACAGTGCCCTCAATATGGACACCCCTAATATTTTTATAAGTAACAATTTTGATCGAAAGATCGCACTACATGTCCGTAAAAAAAAAAAAAAAAAAAAAAAAAAAAAAAAAAAAAGAGAGAGAGAGAGATAATTATGCCAGGAAAGTGCAAAAAAGCGTGCTGTTCACCATTTAGAAGGAAACCTGTTGTTTCGTAGTGTGCTGATCGTAATTACAGGTAAGTTTAAATCCTAAATAGATATCGTAAAATTACTTTAAATATTGAAAAGGGAGTGTTTTAGAAAGCTGATAAAACATTTTTTCGATTGCTATTGCATATATTGCTTAAAATCGTTTTCTTTGTTTATTTATAACGAGATTTAATAAAACTACTCCCAATTTCCAATATAGACACTTTATGTCCACATTGAAAGTACAGCAGGTGAATTTTCAGATTCAAAAAAATTGGAAAGCTAAGCAAAACCAACTACATTATTTCATAATATTTTGTAGTAACTGAGGTGCTTTGCATCGGTCTTCGAAGAGCCACAACCGAAAATGACCCCCGTTCTAAAGTGCATGTTCTGAAGATATTTACTGTGCCCTACACTCACCCGCAATGCTTTAAGATGTATTTTTTTATTCCCTCTCCACTAAAATTCCACAGAAGAGTGATTCATGGTTCCCTATATGGACACTTGTAAACAATTTTTGTTTCTTATCATTTAAACTAAACCAGAATAATTACAAGGTCACTAATTTTAATAATGATAGTCAACAGTCGAGGGATAGTGGTCATATATTTTTGGAGTCCCATCACGTGTACACGGAAGTGAAAAAAATAAATTTTCCTTGGGGTGTCCATATTGGGTACAGGTACCTTAGTAGATATTCTCATATTCCTTCTACGTGTTAATGTTTTTTTTTTTATAAATATATCTAGGCAAGATTCCTCAAAATATGACATGGTTACCTCAGGCTTTTAAGATGTGTTTTTGCTTTGGTGGGGGTTATGGTTTTGTGTTGTGGTGTATTCCAAGCACGTTGTTTTCCATTATTTTGAGCAGCAGAGCACGAAATCTCGCCATATTTTTACTCGGTCAACAATACTGACACATTGCAGTTTAAGGAGATTCCTACATTTTAAATCATTTTTTGTATTAAAAGAGAGACAGAAAACAAAAGAAAGAAAAATAAATACCGTATAATATTCGTGTATAAGTCTAACCTCCGACTCTTAAGCAAAATTTTGAAAAAAAATTAATTTTCATATAAGTCGAACCGCATTTCTGGTAGTATGCTGAAAACGATTTGTAATAGGTGCTAAAAATTTTTTATAAACTTCATTAAATTAGTAAACATTTTTTTAACGTTTCTAATCAGACTTAAAGAAAAATCAACGTTTTAAAACTGTATAATTATGAAAAACCGATAGAGCTTAAACTATTTTGAAATTTTTTCACACCAATTTAATGATATTTAAAAAGAAAAAATTCTTTCAAAAATCTATTCAAGTCTTATATATTAGAGTAAACATTCTCTTAGACTACCAAAATATAGTACTTCTTTGTACTGTAAGACTTTTAGGATAGGTAGCTGGAGGATTCTTAAATGGAACTCTTTTTAAAATGGGGATTAAAATGTTCAAAGAAATGTCCTTGTATCAAAGAATATTCTATCCCGAAAGAACATGGGTGCAGAACAATTACTGGAATAGTATTGTTAAGCATTTTTTTTTCTGTCAATAATAAGGAAACGACCATTGTCTGTTTGTATATTTCTCTCCAACGTAACCCATATGTAATTAAACCCGAGTAACACGTATAGGTGCCGCAAAAAGGCTTAAGAAACCGTGTTTATCCCCACCAGTAAAAGTTTAGTGTAAAATTTGCCTTAATTAATCAAAGCATTTTCTCGATTTAATAAGGCAAAAATTTCTGTTTTTAAAAACCGGTGACAATACAATAAAAATCCCGTAAAACACTCCCGTCGCGAAGGAGTTAAAAGACTTGCCCATTTGCCAATTACCTGCATTTTTTTAACACCTATAATTCGACCTCCCTTTTTCAACTTTCAAATTTTGTCTAAAATTCTCCAACTTGTACATTAGATCATGAAGGTAGAATAATACTATTATATACTGTATACTATTCTATCGTCATGACGAGTATATATGTAAAAAAGGTTTAGAATTTTAGAGCCTCAGACGTCCTTAATTTTAGTGCAAACATTTTTATCTTGTGTAATCGTCTGTCTGCAAGTGACAGAAATATAGATTTTAAATAAAGAATACTGCCCAGTTAAACTGATGGCATTGAGCTCACAGGCTACAAATACTAATTGTACATTAAAGCCTTATATTTTCAAGGGTTAATTCCGTTCGAAAAAAAAATTAAGAAGGGGAAACAGCTCTCCCCTTTCCTCTTTTTTTATACTTAATCATTGAACCTCCTATACTATCAAAGACATGCTTTATCATATAAAAAATCTATATCCAAAATTCAGAGCAAATTAGATAATTCTTAATAAAAACCCATTTAGCATTTATATAATTTAAAAGGAGTTATCCCCTTCTTTTATACTTAACCATTAAACTTCCAAAACGATTCAGAGATTTGAACGAAATCTGAAAATTCTGCTTGAAAAACCTATTTATATAAATTAAGAGGGGGGGAGGCATTAGAACCCCTGTTGCCCCTATTTATACTTATTCAATGAACACCTAATAGCAGTCACGGAATCGCCTCATCAGAATGATCCTAATCTAAATTTTGAACGAAAACTTAATTCTGCATGAAAATCCCATTTATATCAACTAACGGGGGGGGGGGGGCATTAGAACCCCTGTTCCCCCTATTTATACTTATTCAATGAACACCTAATAACAGCCACGGAATCGCCTCATCAGAATGATCCTAATCTAAATTTTGAACGAAAACTTAATTCTGCATGAAAATCCCATTTATATCAACTAACGGGGGGGGGGGATTAGAACCCCTGTTCCCCCTATTTATACTTATTCAATGAACACCTAATAACAGTCACGGAATCGCCTCATCAGAATGATTCTAATCTAAATTTTGAAAACTTAATTCTGCATGAAAATCCCATTTATATCAACTAACGGGGGGCATGAGCCCCCCGTTACCCCTCTTATACATATCGAATGAACTCCAAAAACTAATCAGGGAAGCGCCTTATCAGGATATACCTATATACAAAATTTCAAGTGGATCCGATATTTTTATCATGAGTTATCGCGTTACGCACATACGCACATACATACAGAACGGACGGGCACATAAGCTCTCAGGCTATGATAGCCTGTGAGCTAAAAATAATGTTTGAAAATTATTTTTTAAACATTCAGTAAATTGCGATAAAATTCTCCAACAAATTGCATTTTAAAGTACATTTTTTTTCTCCATTCGACAGTGTAACAACTAAAAATATGCGGCGTTTAGAAATAAAATAAAAATGAAATAAAAGTAAATAAATGTTAAATTTGATCGTCTGTTGTTGCCATTCGCAAAATGACGTCAGCGTATGCACAGGCATGTTTTCCTTCATAATGTAGATATTTTAATACTTTTAATTACTCTGGCGCATTAAACAAATCTACGAAAAAATGTTGTTGTTGTTATTTATTTTAGAAATGAAGAAAAATCATGAGTATAGATATTTTTTAAACACAGCAATTAGATCTAAGATACTGACCTTAAAAAACAGTCTCGTACAATTTTAATTAAGCGTATTACAACTCATCTTCATTATGCTTCTAAAATTTCAACTACAAGCCCTTTTTTTTTCAATAAAAAAATTAACTGAGGAAAAAAAAATGATATTCAAGGTTAACGACCCATGTACTTTTTTTTTCTCCGACCTACTGCATCAATTAAAAAACATGAAATTTGAAACCAGAAAAACTAGGCAAATAAAATATTCAGACCTAATGACCAGCCCGTTATTTTTAGAAAATTTTTCATCAGTGTTTATTTACATTACCAGATATGCACGGTCGATAACCAGAACATTGGTAACTAAAATGTTTTCTTTGCGAAACATCGTCTACTAAATGACTGCGTCACGCTCAGATCGGATGATGTTCAAGGAGTCGATTCAAAAAGCGAAACTAATGATTATAAAAGACCAGAAAATGATTTTTTTTTTCAATGCAAATCAGATGTTCTTGTTAATCATTTTGATAAACAAATCATAAAAGATAAATTGCTCTAGTAGAAATTATTGAAGTATATAGGGTGACCGCTAGTTAATCAATTAATTCTTTGTTATTCAAAAAGTCCGATTTGAAAAATATTTACTCTGTTAGAATATATCACTTTAAGAATGTAAAATAATAATAATAATAATACTATTGATCATAATAACTAGTCGGAGTGACAGTCCTACAATTTTCTTTTCTTTCATACATGTCAATACTTCAAAATTCGCTATCACAGTTCCAAAACAAAATGGCAATCTATGGTCACCATAAGGATTTAAAAGATATGATATTCCGTGGATTAGTTCTTGAAATAGGACTATCGCCAAATTCGTGCAAATCCTACAAAATGCAGCATAACAGCGCCGTCTGCTGGCAGGGGTGTAGTCGCAAAAATAACTGAGAATAAATACATCACGCTCTAATCAGAGGGTCCCTAGAGTATGAATATACTATAGCTTTCTTGAGAAACAGAGGATATATGGTATTTCTTTAAAAATTCCAGAAGTTATACTGTGTATACCTTCCACTACATCCCTACCTACTGGGCGCTTAGCACTAAAACCTAATCGGCAACAACTTGTGTGAACGTCTAATGGAACGCTAAATTAGGTGAAAATTCATCCATTCGTTCTTGAGGATAAGAGCTATTGCGGAAATCGTTGAAAAATTCAGCACAGCAGCATTACTCGTTGGGCGATTTACACCAAAACTAATCAGTACCAATTTATATCAGGGACTAAATGAACATAATTTTTTTATTAAATTCCCTGCATTACAGTCACCGCCAAAAAAATCTTGACACTTTCGATTTTTGATGTTTTGTTAAATATCTAGAAATATACACAAGGAATTATTCTGAAACTCCTGGTGTGTAAACAAAATAGTACACGTCATATATTTTGACAAAGATTTTTCCCCGAATTCTAACAGGGGACCGTCAATAAATTGAAAAATAACGAAGATCTTTTGGATCACCCTGTCAAAACTAATGAAGCAAAACAAAGCTGTAACCATATTCCATTGATTAGTACCTACAGAGTATTGCACGTACTACTATATTTGGATACAACTCCTTATCTTTCTGCTTTATTTTGGAAATAACGGATTTTGACCATATTCTATTGACGATAATTTTTAGATTTCTTAAGCTATGTTTTTGAGACTTTCACAAAAGTTGCTCTATACATTTAACTAACATAATATGCAAATAAAATTTTAATAGCGTTCACGCATGCGCAGTAAAAAATTATTTAGTAAACCCGTTCATTTTTCATACATTTTTTATTATTTTTTAATTCTGATTACAGGGTGTTATGTGCAATATTGTTTGTCATATTTTCTGAAAAGATTATTGTGTTTTATGAAGAGCTCTGAAAATTATAAGCAAAAAACTTCGAAAATTTTTGGACCGTTTTTATAAAAACTTTAATTTCTCTACGAGTTTTCAAGCTATATTCATAAAAATTGACACAACTTATCACAATAAGCCACTTAATCATTATCTGCAGTTTAAACTGTTTTGCTTCATTAGTTTTGACAGGGTGATCCAAAAGATCTTCGTTCTTTTTCAATTTATTGACGGTCCCCTGTTAGATTTTGGGGAAAATCTTTGTCAAAATATATGACGTGTACTATTTTGTTTACACACCAGTAGTTTCAGAATGATTCCTTCTGTATATTTCTAGATATTTAACAAAACATCAAAAATCGAAAGTGTCAAGATTTTTTTTGGCGGTGACGGTATAGTTCTCGAGATGGAGCGACCACAAAATTTCACAGACTCACAAATAGATATTTTGGAAAGATATGTTTCCGGGTTCTCTGACCTCTAAAACTTGTAAATATGTCGAAAACCGGAATTCGAAAATTTTCACGAATCCAATACTTTTTTCTTGTAAAGATAGAAGAAAGTGACAATAATAATATTGACTAAAAGAAATTTTTTTTTACATCTGCAATAAACAGAAACTTCTATCCTTCAAATGCATGGAATTATACAAATTGGAATTATCAAAATGGAACTGACAAAAATGAAGTAAAGGAAGTTATTAGAAGGATCTGAATCCGTGAGAAAGTATGGAAAAATGAAGAATCTGAGTTCGCGTTAGTTCGAATTAAACGAAGTCAAGAGAAAATGAGTTCGAATAAATAAAATATTTTAATATTATTCCGCCATTGTAAATTTAAGGACTTCATGTTTAGTTCGAATTAAGCAAAAAATCGAATTAGCGTGAGTCGACTGTACATGAATCAGTTGTGTAATATCGGAGTAATTGATGAACATACATAAAAAACACATACACGTGAAACTGATAACATCTTCCTTTTATGAAGTGGTTAAAAATTAAAAATTAACACAGCAACGCTATCTGTTGAAAACTCTATGAACGATCTATATTATAGAAAAATAGAAGGACTAGTGAAAAATGCTCCAAGGAGCAGTGCAAAAGCAGAATATGATTTTAATTGAGCATTAAAAAGTAATGGACAAGTGCTTCTGTTAATTACTGAGCATGAGGAAGGATAAGGGATCCCTTCTTGGCTACAACTCACTTCAATGCCAACTTTGAAAAAATCATATTTGCGCTTTTTCCATATAAAAGAAATTTGCGGTTCTTTAGTAGAATTTTCCACCGTGCTTTAGATGTTAACCAGGGGTGTAGTCATAAAAATAACATAAGATATATGCTCTAAGCAGAGGGATATTCTAGAATGTGTATACTATAAGCTTTCTTGAAAAACAGAGGGTATATGGTGTTCTATTAAAAAGTCCAGAAGGTGTGCGGCGTATAGCCTGTACTATATCTCTGATGTTAACTGCACTGTTCACTCTGCACTATACTACAAATCAATTTTCTGTGCAATTATACACTTAGGGTATGCTTGGTGGCAGTGCATGAATGTGATACCTGCAGGAACTAGGTATCTGGCATTATGTCGCCTTCCTTTACATTTATGTCTAATTAAGCTGCATCTTTAATGGTTACGTTTTTACACTATACATTTTTATAGTAACTGCGACTGATTTGTTTTCACGAAAAAAGCGCAAATATGATTTTTTCAAAGTTGGCATTGAAGTGAGTTGTAGCCAAGAAGGGATCCCTTATCCTTCCTCATGCTCAGTAATTAACAGAAGCACTTGTCCATTACTTTTTAATGCTCAATTAAAATCATATTCTGCTTTTGCACTGCTCCTTGGAGCATTTTTCACTAGTCCTTCTATTTTTCCATATTCCATAGGGATACTGCACAACTTGTTTTGTATTTTATATATAGAAAACAAAATCTTATTTGTATTGAAATTAAAAAATGCTACATACTCTAATACTCTGGTGTTACAAATTAAAATAAAAATTTAAACAGGTTTTTCTATACCAAAATTCTACGGTGGTTTTCAAAAAAAAAAAAAAAAAAAAAAAAAAAATCAGTTTTTTACTAAAGTGAATAAAATAATAAATCCTTTCAAAGAATAGATTTTTCATTCAAATATCCATTATTTTTGCCAAAAACAGGAACTTTTTTTATGCAAGAGTAAAGTTTGATACAAAAACCATGCTTCTTTGTTTTCTTAATCCGTATTTATTACGGACTTATTAAAAACGTACTCCACCGCTTTTATAGGAAACGATTGCTTTACTGTGTTATGGAACATTCTCATTGGCCATAAAGAGACATTCTATAAAAGCTGTGGAGTGACTCTGCAACAAATGGGTCAAATTTTTAACAGTGCACTGTTAAAAATCTGCTGAATTTTGCTGCAACGCCCTCCACCACTTGTATATAATATCTCTATTCCAACCAATGAGAAAGCGCCATTTCACGGCCAAGTAACCGTTTTCTATACAAGCAGGGGAGTGCGTTGCAGCAAAATGCAGCAGATTTTTAACAGTGTGCATATCCTTGGCGCTATAGTTTACAGGAGTGGTACATTGTTCAAAATTTGAAACTTTTGCTGCATCGCCACTCCATCGCTTTGATAGAATATCTCTATTTTGATCGATGAGAATCCTCGATAATGCATTTAAGTAATCGTTTCCGTATATTTATTTTTTCAATCAGCACCAAGGTGCGCACTTTATTAGAAGACGCGCTCTATTAGAGGGCGCATTCTATTAGAATAAATACGGTATATACTTATAGTAAATACACTTTGTTAAAGTACAGGGCCCCAATATTTGACAGGTATGCCAGGCATTTTTGCCATTGATGCCATTGTGCTAAAAACAAAATATAAATAAATGAAAAAAATGGATAAAATATAAATTTGGTATGGTGCAAAAAATTGCCTAATTTAAAATTAAAAATCAAATTTAACAGCCACCAGGGCTAGACACCGTGCATAATTATTCAGTAAATGATTCATTAAAAAATGACAAAAATCAGCATGTCAAAAATTTCAAAAAAATTCATAATTCGTTAAAAAATTAAGTTAAAAATAAAAGAAAAAAAAGCATTCTGTATTTTTTTATGCTTAATCGAATGGTGTAACTGGTTTTTCTCTCCGATGATCACAAGTACCTTAGATTGATGACTGCCATTCTTTTATTTCATCTTGTAAAAAAACTGTTTAACGTAAAGCTATGAATTTTTGCAGGATTAATTAGCATCGCAAAATCTTTAAAATAAACTTTACCGCAACATTCTATCTGCAATAGAACGTTAGATATACCCGTTTATGACCAAGTTTGGAAAATACGCAATTTCAGAAAAACCGCCCAGCGAAATAACGTTTTCTCGATGACTACCCCGGGATAAAAAGTTTGTCTTTTGTTTAAAAAAAAAATTAAGTTTTTATCTTTAGTAGTTTTCGAGAAAAGTGCTGTGACACAAAATTTTTGTCCGATTTTCAGAATACTCTACAGTACACCTACAGTATGCCATTAAAAAAAATATTTTTTGTGCTATGTTGTGCTTCTTGGTCAGACGAACAATTAAAAAAAAAATCATCAAAATTGGATAAGTATTTAGTTAGTTATTGCAAAAAGAAAAATTGAAAAATCCGTGTGCACCATCGCTCAATCATATTATTGTAGCGCGCTGCCGCGCGCACAATGATAATAAATAAATTTCGGAATTCATTAGACTTTAAACTAAAAACTGTTAAGTTCTTGTAATAATTGACATCAAATTTTAATTTACATTCAATCACAATCAATTTAATGATTAAAATAAACAATTGCAGCATATAACTTATCACGAATAAGTGAAACTTGCCGTCCCTCAGAAGATAACACAACTCAACTTAATCATACAGGTTGTACACAAACAATAACAACATTCAATGCCTGAAAACATAACATTGTTTTCATTTCACAATTTGTATTCTCAGTTTGGCAGCACTTAAGCACTTATCTACTGAGCCATTTTGTTGCAAACAGAAGTTTCATTATAGTTTTTTCCATGTCAAATACACGAGAATCAAAGTCTATCGCGTTTCACATCTGGAGATAAATTACACGGCACCATATTGTTGAAGGGTTGTTAAATGATAATGATTTTGAAGATGACAATGGCAAGTAATAAATATAATTAAGCTGGAGAATCACAGGCTGTATAAGGCACGAAACCACTGCACGCAAATAAGATGAATGGACGCAAAGCCATTAATGGCAATCGATATTTGAAAGACTATTTTTCTATTTTTATACCTGAAGAGATATTGAATATTTGTTATTTTGTTTATGTTTATTCTATTTTGTTTTGTTCTCATTTTTTGAAGATGTTTGAGAATTCTATGCCGTTTGTTTCGATTGCATTGGCGCAACTACATTCATGGAGACTGTCATCATAAAACTATAACTCAAACCCTCTTAGTCCAAGAGCCGAAAACACAAAAACCTAAAGTATCGAGCACAAGGAAAAAAAAAAAACTTTCATTTCATGGAAGAGTAGTAGTTGGGGAATCTAATGATCCATTTCTGCCGGAAGTAAAGTCGTGCATAAGCCAAAAATTAATACCACTAGTGGTTTACGCGTAGATTTAACATTATGTTTCCCGTACAATCAAAGGTATGAAATGAATGTACGGCAAACACGAAGATAAGCCTACGGGTAAACCACTGGGGATATTAATTTTTGGCTAATGAACCACTTTACTTCCGGCAGAAATGGATCATTAGATTCCCCTATTAATACTCTTCCATAAAACAAAGTTTTTTTCTTGTGCTTGCGATACCTTAGGTTTTTGTGCTGTCGATTCTTAGACTATGTTACATAGATCAAGAGGCGGCAGCACAGACAATTTATCTCATCGAGTTCATAGCTGAAATTCCAGAATTAAGTTAAAACTCGATTCACATATTTAAACGCAATTGGTCTCTCAACTCATGTGTTAATGAAAAACACCTAAAAACCCGATTTTAGCATTCGACTCGCATGTTTATCATTGTGTTTTCCTCCACTCAAAGGAATTAAAACATGGAGAATTGGGAACAGGAAAATAACGGTAAACCTACGAACCAATTGCTGAAATCAGGTTTACAGGTGTTTTAAATCAAGATATGATTTGCCAGACCGATTCTTTTTAATATGCGAATCGAATTTTATCTAATTCTGAAATTTCAACCGAGAACTCGATGAGATGGTAATCTGTGCATCCGTCTCCCAGTCTAACAGTCAGTCCAGTAAATGAACCCTAAAGAAACAAGTCGGAAATTGCACGTCCACATTTTATCTTTTTTTTACGAAATCCCTTACATTTGGAAAAAATTTTATTTGAATAGGAAATATAACATTTAGTAACTAGTTAGTGTACATTATTTATTAACTATAATTCTAGTTTATGGAATCCTTCTCGAAATCAAGTGATAATTTCTTGCTACTGAAACGATTCTTTATCGTTTCGTCTCTTAGAAATCAAGATATTAGAAATTCTAGATCATTTCGTCTGATCAGTTTAGTTGTTTACCCTATTCGTATAGCTCGGAAATCTATATTCTAGTTTAGGGATTCAGAAAATGACTACCAATACATTCTAGGTGAAGGCGGTTTTTTCTTATATTAGCGCATATTTATAGAAAAATTTATCATTATTGATTAGGGACTGTGCATGTATAACGTTATCAACTTTTTGGTAATTTTGGACCCCTTCCCTCCCTTCCGATATCATACGTTATCATACATCGAACCAGTGGCGTAGCTAAGGGGGGGGGGGCGCGGCGCCCGCCCCGGGCGCCGAGGCCTAGGGGCGCCAAATTGAGAGAAATTTTTATATATCTATATTGGGGTGGGGGCGCAAAATTTCTTGCTGGCCCCGGGCGCCAAAAAACATAGCTACGCTACTGCATCGAACCCTCTCTCCCCGGTAATGATATCGTTATCAATGTCTTATACTTTTTTTAGAATTTATTTCTTTTGTTTGGAGTGATATATAAAACTATACAATTATGATTGCTTTTTTTTTCGCATGCTTCATTGATTCAAATGAAGAGAAGTCGATAAAATATCACTTTATATTATGTAACACTTAAAAGAAACTGTTATTATTTAAAAATATTTCACATAGCTTTTTTTTATGTAATGCATTCAACAGTAATAATGTATTGTTGCCCTTGCCCGCACGAAAGATGTGAATGGGTGATATAAACTCTTATCAAAACAGAACAACTAGGCTACATCTTTTTTCTTTGATTTATTAGTAAACACAAGTTTCTTTTGAAATATATTTCCGATATAGTTTCTTGAACAGTGATTGTATATGGATACACATATGAAGAAGAATAGGAATGCCAAATGTATTCCATGTATTCCATATTTTACAATTAAATATTTTTATAATAATTTGTGATGTTATTAGAAACTTTGTATTTTCATAAAAATAGGTAACAGACTAAAAAACTATAACATACTATTTTGAATCAAAAACCATGTTACAATTAAAAAAAGAAAATTTTGATTGGATCAAAAATGATATCGATATCAAAAGATAAATCCCCTTTCCACCTAGAGATATCTTACGATATCATTTGCCAGACTCCCCCCCCCCTCCTCCCTAAAATGATAACGTTATATTTGCACAGTCCCTTATCATGTGTGTTCGCAAGCCATAGTATACAGAATAGCATCACTGCCGACCCGCCAGTAGGCCCAATCTGTAGAAATAAAATGTAGGCCTGATCCTAGCCCGAACCGAGTCTGCCGAAATTATTAATTAACCCTTGGCTTAGATATGTTGCAAGTGCCAATGCCCATCTCTACGCTGAACATGTTATATGTCTATACTGATGTCTATCTAGTATCGCCTCGTGCAGAATATTTATTGATAATTATCGTCGTCTAACCCCTCACCCCCATCTCAATTGAAAATTGTTAGTATTTTATTGGTTTAGTTTGACGCTATTAAATTTTAGATCGGTCCGAATTTTTTGTCGATCCGGCCCATTGGAAATTTTCCCTTTTCATTCTAGCCAGGTACAGATTTCGGGCCAAATCTGGGCACGTACGATTTAAGACGGCTGGACACTCAGCGGCCGATTTCCCCTCAATAATGTTAAGTTTAAGTCTATGGGCGTTTGATAATTCTTATAGAGGAATTAATATTTTTAACTTCATTTTTCAGTATTCTCGTCTTAAAGAATGTTCCTTTTGTTTTTAGTTGTCAAAGTATTTCTAAAATTTATGTTCAATTTAATATTTTATATTTTAAAAACTGACGATCTGAAAGTAAAATTCTAACACTTCCTATAAAATTATGCATAGATTTTACAAATATTTTAAAAACTAAGAAAAAAAGATGCATCCTTTCAGAAGAGAACACTGAAAAAACAAGTTAAAAATATTAATTTTCCAAGAAGATATTTTGAATATAAAAATGTATGAAACGCCCGTAGACTTAGCATTTCGGAATTCGGAGTCGATTACAATAGTCGTTAGCTAAATCCGTAAAGCCAATTGACAATGTTGCATTTTCGGAAGAGCAAATGTCAGCTGCATATAGTAAAATAATAATAATAACAAAAAGGAAAATTCATAAAACATGTGCGAAGATGCTCACTTGAACGTGGGAAATCCTAAAAAAAAAAAAAAAAAAAAAAAAGATAAATAGAAAATAGCGGCCTACACAAAGATGCCAAAAGAAAATCCGGAAACAATAAGTGCTGGTTTTGGACATGGCAGACGATACTCATCTTGAAAGAGACTGTTGTAATTCCTTTACTTTCTTTCTACTAACTAGTATTTTTTGTTGTTGTTGTTGCTGTTGTTTTTATAAAGTTCGTGTGTTAAAAAGAAGTGTAGATTAAGCAATTTACGAATACTTCTTAGATCATAATTTTTACTTCAATGTTTAAGTAAACGTAAAAATTTAAAATAGAGACAGTCTGTAACGGAATTATCTCATCTTAAAATAGATATTTAAAATTCTTTTTTATTTCTTGTCTAAAATGTAATGTAAAAACCAAAATCATGAAAAGAAAAAAAAGGTGTATATTAATCAGTTTACTGCATAGAGTTTAACTTTTAATTTAATGCGCACTTCATCTTAAAACAGATGGTTAATTTTTTTGTTATTTCCTTTCTACAAATTTGTTCTGAAAAAAAAATTGTATATTAAACAATTATTCCATATAGCTTAACTTTTAGTTAAATGTGCAAGGTAAACATTTCATCTTAAAATCGATTAAAGTTTTTGTTATTTCCTTTCTACAAACTAGTGAAAAAAAAATGTATGCTAAACAATTTACTTCATAGAGCTTACATTTTAGTTAAATGAGCAGGTAAATATTTAATCATAAAACATATTGTTAAAATTTTTGTTATTTCCTTTTTACAAACTAATGTAAAAAAAATCACGAAACGAAAATAAAAATTGGATATTAAACAATTTACTTCATAGAGTTAACTTTTAATTCAATCAAAATATTTTTCAACTTTGTTAAAAAAGGTGGAAAAAGGTATAAATCATAATAGTATAAATGGTATAAATAGTGATATATTCCTTTCTACAAACTATTATTAAAATGTAACGAAGCAGATCATGGCAGATATAATCACTAAATAAAGAAGAATTTTCCCCCTCAATCTCAGAAAAATTCTATCCGATATTTCAATACAAATTTTGATTAAAATTACTTGGCATAAATAATGTACCACCACTTTCCAAAAACTTACGAAAAAAATTACGAAAAATTTTGTTCGATAATTCAGTACAAATTTTGATTAAAATTAAGTGATATAGATAGTACACCACCGGTCCTCCAAAGAATTAAAAATTTTAAAATTATAAAAAATAAAAATAAGAAATTGTTATGAAAAATTTTATTCGACAATTAAGAATAAAATGTTTAATATATAAATAATATACCACCGCTCTCCAAAAGAATAAATATTTTAGAAAAAAATCGTCAAAATGTTACATGAAAAATTGTATTTGATAAATCAATCCAAATTTTAATTAAAATTAAATGGCATATATAATACATCACCGCTCTCCAAAGTAAAAAAAAAAAAAAAAAAAAATTAGCAAACAGTTGTGAAAATTTTTATCTAATAATTCAGTACAAATTTTGATTAAAATTAAATAGCATTATATTATACCACCGATCTCCAAAGGGATAAAAATCTTAGAAAAATAAAAAATATAAATGAAAAAGTTATGAAAAATTGTATTTGACAATTCAATATAAATTTGATTAAAATTAAATGATATAAATAACATTCCATCGGTCCTTTAAAACACTCAAAATCTTATGCAAGATGGTCATTTGAATTTCAATGAAGAAAAAGGCAGAAAAACAGAGCTACAAAAGAAAATCCGGAAACAGTAAGTGCTGGTTTTGCGCTTGTCTGACGATATCCACCTCATAACAGAATGATACAGTTATTTTTATTTCCTTTTTACAAACTGTTATCAAAATGTAAAGAAGGAGACCATGGCAGATAATAATCACCAAATATAAAAGATTTTTTTCCTCAGTCTAAAAAAATTCTATCTGATATTTCAGTATAAATTTTTATTAAAATTAATCGGTGTAAATAATATACCACTACTCTTCAAGATTTTAATAATAATTATTATTATTATTTATTTTATTTTTCTATTTATTTTTATTTATTTATTTATTTATTTATTTATTTTGAAAAATTATGAAAAATTTTATTCGACAATTCTGTACGAATTTTGATTAAAATTAAGTAGCATAAATAGTATACCACCGGTCCTCCAAAGAATTAAAAATATTAGAATTTAAAAAAATAAAAATAAGGAAATCATATGAAAAATTTTATTCGATAATTGAGATTAAAATTTTTGATAGATAAATAATATACTACCACCCTCCAAAGGATTAAATACCTTAGAAAAAAAAATAGGTAAAAGTTATGAAAAAATTTATTTGGCAATTGTGCACAAATTTTGATAAAAATTAATAGGTATTACTAATATACCACCACCTTCTATATAGTTAAAACCCTCAGAAACAAAAATCTTCAAAGAATTATGAAATATTGCATTCGATAATTCAGTCAAAATTTTGATTATTTAAAATTAAGTGACATATATATATAATATATCACCGCCCTTCAAATGGAAAAAAAAATAAATTAAAAAAAAAAAAATAAATAAATAAGAAAAATACAGCTTTAAAAAGTTATGAACAACTTTATCCGATAATTCAGTACAAATTTCGATTAAAAATTAAAATTAAGTGGCATATACTATATCACCGCTCTTCATATATGAAAAAAAAAAAAAAAAAAAACACACTTTAAACAGTTATGAACAATTTTATCCGATAATTCAGTATGAATTTCGATTAAAAATTGAAATTAGATGGTGAATATATAATGTACCAACAGTAACAGTGGTATACATAATATTAAAAATTAAAATGAAGTGGTACATATATATATATATACCACTGCCCTCCAAAGAGCTAGAAAAATATAAAATATATATATGAAAAAGTTATGAAAAATTATATTTGAAAATTCAGTATCATTAATTTCATTACAATTAAAATGGTGTAAATAATATAGCATCGGCCTTTTAATCCCTTGGGGACGAGCAACACTTATACGTGCCGGTTCAGAATCCTTGTTTATCCCTAACAGTAAAATTTTACAGTACAATTTGCTTTGTTTAATCGGAGCATTTTCTCGATTTAATAAGGCATAAATTTCTGTTTTAAGGGGTTTTAACTGATCCGCTCAACAAGCGAAAAACGTTTTGACGCATTTACATATTCATTTTTTAACAGAAAGTTATAAAATTTTAATGCCTTACTATGAAAGCGATTTCGAATTGAACTTATTTTTCCATTTTATGATAATTAAATTATTTATCGAGTTATAAGCTATTTTGATGACGCAATCACCCGTTTTTCTCCTCCTTTTCGATCGGTTTTTCTGCTTTCGACGGGAAATATGCTCAAAAGTGTCAACTTTGAAGGCTTGTTATGAAAAATCTATTGTGTTTTTTAAAAAACAAAAGAATGAGTGCAATTAGACAGTTTCTGAATAACAAAACCTGCTGTTTTCATGCATTTCCGAACAAAAATAAATTAATGCATGTGTCACAAAGTTGCCCTTTTTGATTTAAAAACACCCTTAAAAAACCGGTGACAAAACATTAAAAATTTCGTAAAAGGCTCCCGTCGCGAAGGGGTTAAGGCGTTAAAAATCTTATGCAAAATGGCCATTTAAATCTGAACGTAGGAAAATGCAGAAAAACAGTTACCAATCCGGAAACAGTAAGTGCTGGTTTCGCGCATGACTGACGATACTCATCTTATAACAGACTACTGATCTGATACAATTCTTTTTATTTCCTTTCTACAAACTATTATCAAAATGTAAAGAAGGATTCCATAACAGATATAATCACTAAATAGGGAAGATTTTTTCTTTTATTTCCTCCGTCTAAACAACCCATAAGCCGTTTAACGCGGAAAAGAAACACGTCTAACTATCAGATTGTTTTGTTTCTAAACGCCATTTTATTCAAAAAGTTTGGCAGTTTTTCTTTTATCTGACATAATTATTCAGATAGAGTTCTGATACTTTTGTAACTCTTTAAAATATTCTGGTAAAATGGGTTTAGAAAAACTACGACTTTCTTAAATCGAATCAATCCGGTTATAATGTTTGATATTTTTTTTTCTCCTTTTTGATTAGAATTTTCTCCTTGATTGTTAAATGATTCTGTTTGTGAATAACTTTTGTTAAGGGGCTAGTTCACGCTCCGGAAATCAACTGTTTGCTAATGTTAATCCTATGGAATATATTTTTTAAATATCTCTTTTGCATTTCCATATTTTTAAATGATATTTATTTATTTATTTATGCATTAGATAGATGAGGTCGATCTCTAAAAAGGTCCTTTTATACTTTTTCAACTTTGCTATTTTTATGAAGATATTTTCATTTTCAAAACCAGTTTCAAAAAATAAACATATAAAAAAAAAAGATAAACAACATGAAAAAAGTAGAAAACGGCCTTTGTAAGGATCGACCTGAGCTATCCAATGCAAAATCTTTTAAAAGTATGAAAATGCAAACCAGATAATTACATTTTTCTCTCCAAGAATTAACATTAGCAAGGGGGTGTTTTGTTTTCGCATGAGTAAATTTTCCTCTTAATCCTTCAGGGATGGTGGGATATATTATACTCTACCTAATTTTAATCAAGATTGCCATCAATAACTTTTAATTATTTTTATAACTTTGGTGTAAAAATGTTGCTAAATTGCTTTTGGAATAAAACTTTTCGAGAATTCCGGTGTGAATTAATCAAGGAAGAAACACATACAAAAAAAAGAATATCATAAAGAGGACGATGAAAAGAACATCATAAAAGAATTCATTAAAGAAACACAATTACTTCTCCTGAAAGGTTTAAAACAGCCAATCCACCGTCACTCTGGAGTAAAGTGTCCTGCATCTAGTGGGTAAACCAAAATCAAGTCTTTTCGTTTAAATTTACTGGTATTTGTTCAACATGTTCATAGCTCACTATTCTTTAAATAATAATAATAAAATGAATCTTTCTCATTTGATGTCCTTCCTTTGACTTTCCTTTTAAATTATTTTTAAAAAAAAAGGAAAAAAGAAACAAGAATTTCTTTTCTTTTGAATGTCCGCTATGCTTTGTTTTTATGTAATTATTCGACATGTTCTTGAGCGCATTATTCTTCTTTAAATAAGAATTGAAAAAATGAGTTTTTTTTATTTGATGCCCCCTCCCCCTAGCCTTTGCTATTAAATTATTTTTCTTTTGATTGTCCGCTATGCTTTGGCTTTTAAACTATTGGTATACATTCAAAATGCTCTTAAATACATTCTTTAAATAATAATATTTAAAAAAATGAATATTTCCCATTTGATGTCCTCTTCTAGTCTTTGCTTTTAAATTACTGGCATTAATTCAATGTAGTCTTGGGTTAATTATTAGTTCAATATTTTTTTCTTGAGAACTTTTCTTTTTCGATTGTCTGTTATGCTTTGCTGTTATATTATTGGTATTTAGTCAACATGTTCTTGGGCGCATTATTCTTAAATTTTATTGTTTTGTTTGTGTCATATTACTTTTTAGTTTACAACAATACTTTTAAGAAACTGATAGGTTAGTAAAAAAATTTAGAATTGCACCCCAGTGGGCAGGGCCGTAGCTAGAAGTGAATAATGGGGGGGGGGGGGGGGCTCAAGAAAATCTAAGGGAGAGGGGCGCAAATTTTCTCTCTCGCTCTTTGTGACGCAGAAAGAAAATTAGTGCATATTCACACTGTAGTTACTATGTTTCTCATTAAACTGTTGTAATAACTTTACTTTGTGCTAATAAAGGAATAGGATAATGAAAAATTTGAGTAATATAACTAGCGCAATATCAAACGTTATGTTAGCTATATATGTGCAAATAGGATGAGCAAATCTTGAAACATTTATTTTAGTTACAATTCAGTATTTTTGCAAAACTGTAAAAGGTCCTCTTAGATTTTTGAACAGTATTTTAATTGGATTTCCGGTACATAAATTCATTTAGTGACCTTGGAATCTTTTCCGGGGGGGGGGGGGGACTCAAAATGTTTTAGGGGAGCTGAGCCGCCCATAGCACCCCCTTAGCTACGATCCTGCCAGTGGGGCGTACGCCTCATGTCTGGAACCACTTCTTTAAATAAAATTAACTTTATTAGAATGAGAGAAAGTTGACAGTTAAGATCCTCGAGCCCTTCCCTGTCCTACGTCTTTCATTTCAGATAGAATTGCTAACATTATTCGGTGTTATTTCTCCCAGACAACTAAAAAAACATCATCCTGGTTATGTAAAAATACAAAACATTCGGACAATCAACTCTGGAATAAAAAATTTTGTAAATTAATACTCCATGACCTTATGGCTTGTGCCATTGTCCAACGCTTGTTTTGTTAATTACTTTTTTTGTGTACACATCTCGGTTACTTGGCAAAAGAAAAAACAAATGCAATCACCTGTTATGGCATTAATTATGGTTTATTTTACTGTGACAAAATAATTTGAGCAACGGAAGTAAAAAAAAAATGTTCGGCGAACTTTTAGATAAAAGCAGATAGAAGTCTCGTGAAAAGAAAAGATTCCGTATACATTACGGAACTTTTCCATGTTTTGTTTGTGGGTGACACAGTATCGAATTTGCGCCTTCGAAGTTTATCAGTCAAAATACAAGAAAGTGGGACAATGGTGCAAAAAGAACATTTTTTTCAATATTCATTAGCTTTTTTGACCTAATTAAATTACAGTAAGGGAGAAAAAGTATCCGTAACCACCCATAGAAAGTTCCTGGACAATGTTTTTTAAGTGAATTAGCATAATTGTACTTTTATCGCATAAGAGTTGCGTGGTACCCAATGTGTTGCATTTAACCTTTCAATGCACGATTTTTTTCTATTTTTACGAAAAAAGTTATTTTAAATCTATATATCGGTCTAATAATGGGAAAATAGTAAAACTAATAATAATAATAAATAAGTAAAATTTCAAAATTTCAGCTAAAATTTGATATTTTGTAACGTGTAACTTAATTACACATTTAGAGTTTTTAAATCTTGCATTCTTCTCTTTTGCAATTAAATGCGCTTAAATTAATTAATTTTATCTCCTTAACACTCAGCAACTTCTTTTATATTTATATTTTTAAGTATTCAGCAAAAATAATAAAAGTAAATTTTACCTTAATAGTTTAATACGTTTTTTTTTTTTTCCCGAAGAACAAATTTTAATTTTTTGTCAAATGTAGAAATATGATATGAAAAAAAAATAATAATAATTAAAAAAATAGGTTTTAACCATGGTTTAAACCGTCATGTCAAAAACCTCCTTGTCAAAAATGTCAAAAACCTATATTTATATGTAAATAAAAATATTTATTTACACACATGTAATCTACCTATATTTATATTTAATAAGTAAAATTTATTTGCTTTTAATACAGAAAATGTTTCTAAATATGTTGTAGAAGAAATAAATTTAAATTTTTGAAGAAACATATTTTGAATATTAAGCAAAACTTTAGATTTGGAAAACTTATCTTTTATAACATTATTTATAAAATTTTAATATGTTATTCAAAATATGCAGGGATATTATATTATGAAGAAATTTATTTATAACCAAATTTAGTGTACAGTTTAAAATAAAAATAAAGATTAGACATGTTCCATAATCGATTAGGAACAGAAAGATGTTCAAAACTGGTTATGTGCGACATGGGGTAAATGAATTGGATTATTGAACAAAATTTTTACTTTGATAAATTTTCATTTGGTTTGATTTCGATTATGTAATCAAATTAATTGGAAGTATTTAATGAATGTTTTATTTTTTTAAATTATGTATTTGATTAGATAATTAAAAAAAAACTACATAATATTTTGTGTTTTAGAAGTATTTCATATATCAGAGTAATATTTTTTCTGTTTTGACATTTACAATTGTTATTTGGTTTTTCAAAAAAAGTCAGTAATTCTGAATTTTAAATCATCAGTCATTTTTTGAATTTATAACTAACAGAAAGATAATAAAAAATTAACTCCTTTCTATAAATATCCGAGTATCTATTTACAACATTCAGCCTATTTATTTATTATGCTGAAAAATTAGCTTATACAAATACTTATGAATTTCTTTCTCCCCCCCCCCCCCCCCAGTAAATATTATAAAATTTTGTTAAATACCTTAATTATTCAGTTGTTGAATAATTACTTCTTGTCTTACCTTGCAATAAAAGTAAACATTATTTGTATTTTTAATACTTTTAGTGTGTGTGCTGTGGGGTGGGGGTTAGAGATAAAAATAATCATGCATATAATAAATAATATGAATTATATTTAAAGTCAAATTAACCTACTGGATATTGATATTATGTATATAATGTGTATAGCATAAAAAAATTATTAAACATGTGTATCAAGTTCTACACTTTTGAAAATCCTTCATTTACAACACTTAATTCGTTAACACTTAAAAATATTAGCTATGTCAAAATCATATTAAATAACTTTAGATTTTTTTTAATATTAAAATAATAATAATAAATAAACAAGATATTTAAACATAATTTTTCTGTAAATATTTCTGCTTGTCTGTTTCAAAATAAATTTCTGAGATTTGAAATCTGCCATTTTTACCTTAATTTTTATTAATTACAAATATTTAAAGACCTGCTAATTACCCATATATAATTAAATTTCAACATAATGTATGGCAACTGTTGCTAGTTTTAAAATTTAACAACAAACTCTAGTGCCCCGCATCAGATTGTGACTCTATGGGTTTTTGACGGTTTAATCCGATTTAAACCTTTGTCATGTCAAAAACCCAACCCTGTTTTTAAGTATGTGTCAGATGTGACACACGGCACAGTGGAGGGGTTAAATTGTACCATATCTTTTGATTTCTCGCTAGAATAAATATAAAAATACAAAAGGATTTAAAAAACATTTTTTATATAAGCATTTAATGTTCACCTCGAAAATTTATCTGGTACACTGTAAAAAAATTCTGTAAAGTTACTAAAAGTTTTCTAGGAAACTGGGATTCCTAGAACTTTTTATGTAACGGCAACAGCAAAAATGTATGTAACAGATACAGATTTACGCTGAAAATCAAAAAAGGTTGCTAAGAATATTTTAGGAAACTGGGATTCCAAGAGTTTCTTATGTAAGTACAACCCAGATTATAGATAAAATTTTAGTAAGGTTACTGTAATTTTAGTAGTTTCGTTTGTAAAGTTACAGATTTCTGTAGCTTTACAAAAATTAGTTTCGTAGATTTACATTTTTCCTTGTAAGATGCACAGGTAAAATGTTAGTAAGTATACAGATTTCGGCAACTTTTAATCTGTAGGATTACAGATTTTTTTTTTTTTTTTTTTACAGTGTATCTTGTAAAAATATTAAAAATTAGATTTGTTTACAACCAAAGCATACTTAGTTATGATATCTTGTATTTTATGAATTTTCAACGGATTCAGGCACTAAAAAAACGAAAAGATTAATTTTTAACGGAACTCAATGCGGTATCAGAAATAAATAAATAAATAAAAAGGTTTTCAATATCAATTACAAAAAAATTTGATTTTTTTTTTTTTATCGCGTTAATACTGAATAGTCGCCTTTTTAAAATGTTATTTTTCATAAGAAAAACTTATGGATGCCATATTCTGCACAACTCTGAAAGATAAACTTGACACGCGCCTAATTGCATGCCTTCTTTTAGAAAAAGATATCTTTTTTAAAGTGAAATCGTGAAAGGGTGTAGTTATTTTTAATGATGTTTTAAGTGCTTTATCAACCAACCCAAACAAAAAATCCTTTAATTAATAATTTAATTACTGTTTTAATTTAAGGGGATATACGAGATGGAACAATCTCAAAGTATAAACCTTTTCATATAAATACTTTTTTAATTACTATTTAGAAAAGCAAACCGTTTTGAGATAAAATCAAAGCAAAAAGTGGATTTATAGGAAAAGCGAATCAAGAGTTGAATCAAGAGTCTTTTGATACTAGTCGTATTCTGCTTATTCGCCTCAAAGGGAAAATAAAAATTGCATTAACACTTTAGGTCCGAATTTTTTTCAATTTTGTGAAAAAAAGTACTTTTACATTAATAATGTTAATACTAGAATCCAAATAGATTTACTGAAGTTCAGGGGCGTAGCTACCGTGGAGCAGTTGGAGCAGACTGCTCCAGGCGCACGAATGCTAAGGGCGCAAAATTAGAGACAAGAAATAAAGATTTGAAAAAATATTTGCATGTATTTTTTAATATTATTAATCAGATATTACAGATGAATCTTGTTACAACTAACATATTCCTATGATATTTTATCATCTGTTTAACCTCAACTTGATTTAAAACATGATTTTCTCGCAGTTAAAAGAAATTACTTCTATTTGCTATGTTTTAATTCATACAATATTGCAAGCATACCTGATTTTTTAGTAACTGTTTCGTACACGACAATTGAAGATTTTCTAATCCAAAACTAATTAAAACTTATTTATGCGGCACAATGAACTTAATGATATATTTATATTGAAATGATTCAGAAATTTATAATGATGATCACTGTACGGGAGTAACGGTCGGTAACAAAAGAAGTTACTGCAGAAAAGCCTATATTTACGATGTAACAGCAGTGTCTTAGCTGTTTAATTATTTTACGATTTGGGAAAAAAATTTGTTCGATAAGTTGAAGAAAATTATTGATTATTTAAAAAAAAATTAAAGATTTTTTTTTCTATTTTTACAAGAAGAAAGTATTGGATTCGTGAAAAAATTTGGACTTCCGATTTTTGATGGATTTATATGTGTTAGAAGATCCTGAACACGATTTGATGGTTTTTAGAAAATATCTGTCTGTCACTCAGTTACTCTGTGAGTCTGTATGTGACTAAAATTATGTGGGTGCTCTATCAAAAGAACTTATGCACGGAGTTTCACAAAATTTAGATTTAGTTAGACCTTGATATAAACGGGAGCTGACTAGCTTTTGGTGCATACCGCTCAAAAAGTGGCGCTGCAGTGCTTCTTTATTCACAATAGCTTTATCTCAAGAAATAATGCATGGATTTTCATAAAACTATAGATTTAATTAGTACTTTATGTAACTTGTTGTAAATCGCTCAAGAGGTGGCGCTACCATGCTGCATTATTCATGATTTTTGCAACAGCTATGTCTCAAGAATAACATATAAATTTTCATTAAACTTCAGTTTTAGTTAGCACCTCATAAAATTGACCCTAGTTAGTTTTTTGTGTACATCACTTAACAAGCTGTATCTCAGAACTGATGCACGATTTTCATCAAATTTCAAATTCAGTTAGAAGTTTACATAAGTGTTTGCTTACTAGATTTTGGTGTAAACAACCTAAGCGCTGATGATGCTATGCTGCATTTTTAAGGAATTAGTAACATGTATATAAGAAAATATAAGAAAGTTTTTTGATTGCCACTATCTCACTAGTTTCTTGGAAATTAAATATGCAATAAGGATTAAGAAACAATAACAAGATCCTGATGCATATTTCACACCAGTCCAAAGCGACAAATTTAGAAGCAGCGAATTAAATTTTGTACGTATTGTTTTTGAAACTATAGGACATCGCAAATGTTGATAAGCATTTTCCTTCAAAAAGAGAGAAAAATTTAAGTATCAAATTCAGTGTTCCTTAGGACCGGATCGCATATGCAAGCTTACATCCTTTTTTTTTTTAAATGTATTTAAACCTTCTTTAATCGCAGAATTTTAGGATTAAATAAGGCAAAACATATATATTTTAAAATAGTAATGTAAATCTTCTTAGGTCGTAAACATGATCTGCTTCTTTCCCTCCCTCACACACACACACACCACCGCCATCCGATATCACATAATAGCATAGTCAATTAATTTTCGAATTATAAAATGAAAAAAAAAATGTAGAATTACTCCACTGAACTTTCCAAACAGTGTACAAAAGTACTATATGTTTAAAGCAATATAACATGAAAAAAAAGTTAGATCCTAACTTTATAAAGAGGTAAAATATTTTCACTTATTATAAAAGACGTCGTATTTTAAAGAAAATGTGTACTTTTATTCATAAGACTTAAAATTTTCTAATGACACAATTTTCACCAAATTTGTATTCTGCCTGCGCTGAAACACTGTCTCCTCTACAATGCCTTCTCGCTTGTGACGTAGTGGAGGCGGTTTCCCTGACAACGATCGCATTCTGAGCTTCGTGGCGATTGTGGAACCAGTAGGGTTAGTGATTTTGCCTCCACTTCATGACGTTTCACGCTTGTCGTCTGCTCAGTGAATGGGCATTGTAGAGGGGGCAGTGGCTGAAACAAATCGTATATAAAAGAAAATGATTTTACTAAATTTAGTCGCATTTTGCAGACTCAAACAAACACACCGGGGAACAGGCTAAGTGAGTGATATGTCCTAAACCAGATAAAGCTAAACCTATCCTCGGTTGAAGCTAAATCAACTAACAAGTAATGCTGGTATGCTGCATTTTTCACGATTTCCGAAATAGACCTATTTCAAAAACTAAAGCACGGATTTTTTTTTTAAATCAAATTCAGATTCTGTTAGGCATTGGCAAAAGTTTTTACTAATTAGATTTTGGTGTAAATTTCTCAACAGGTGGCAATGCTATGATGCATTTTTCATGATTTAAACGAATTTAGCGATAGTCCTATCTCAATAACGAAAGCACGGAATTTCAAAACTTTAAAATCCTCACGATGGGCATCGATTCTCATTTAATTTTGACGCTGTGTTAATGAATATTGAAGTAATAACATGTATTTAAAAAAATGGAGATTGACACATCCAACCAGTTTTTTTTTTTTTTTTTTTTTTTTTTTTGTGTAAATCATTTATTAAGTATTTGTTTGAAATATATAAGGTTTTGTGTATTGGTACAATGCTGTGATTGTAAGTTTTCCCCTATAAAAATGTTACAGATTATTGCGCTTGATGTTCAAAAATACTTATAAAAATATTTTCGGCAAAAAAATGTAAGTAAAACTTTTTTTTTTGGTTAAAATATACATTTTAATATGAAAATATGTGACTATCAATGTAATAATTTTGTATATATGTTAGAACAGAGCTGTCGAACTCGTCGAATGATTCCGGGTGTTTTTAAATAAACAATCAATTTTAAAAGATGCTTGTTTAAAATCATTAGTTTTCCACATGTTTTTTTATTATAGGCAGAGTTAAATTTTCGTCTCTTTTCTCTACAAAATGTTTTGATAACCCTCTCTCTCAGGAAAATGTAATTCTACATTTACTAAGATTTATGCTTTTTTCTGCAATTATTTTTCACATCGAGCTCTGCATTGTAGAGAGCTTTATGGTTAAGATTGTTTAGTATTTGTGCGTGTTAATGATACATCTGTATACCGTTACTCCCTACCAGAGGTCTGTTTGGGTCCGGGCCTTAACAGGCCGGCGGAATGATTCCGAATTGATTCCGAAGGCTGGGCCGACAGAGTCAGAATATTTTTTCCAACTGGCCGGACCGGATCGACAAACAAATTGAACGGGCCGAGCCAGCAATAAAAAAATGAACGGATCATACGGGCCGGACCGATAAATAAATTTAGCGGGTCTACCGGCCCGTTAGACTGATTTATGCAAAAACGATAAAATATGAGCTATTTTCAATAAATATGACTTTAACGAGAATAAGTATAAATGTCACGAGCCGATACTAGTTTGATAACATAAATGTAATTTGTACAGTGTAGAGATCGGAATCGGAGAGTTACTATGTGTTTAACCCAGACTTAATAATTTTTAGCAGACTCTTGTGCTGGGCCGAGATCAGGTTCGCATTTTTTTTTACAAATAGATGAGTCGGGAAGGAAATATAGACTTAATTGTTATTAAGGTGTGTAAAGCAAACAACAGGATTTGTAAAATTATTAATAGCAGTAAAGAACTTATGTAACTTAATTTTTGGATATATACTTCTTGGTGGTTCTTAAGTTCACTTTTCAACAACGCGAAAGTTTGATACAGAAAAGGAGGCCAAACTGGAAACCCCACCCTATAGTGAGGTAATATATATTCAATGCGCTGTTAAAATACATTGACATTTAAAAAAAAGCATAAAAGCAAGATTTAAAGTCGAATTAAGAACAGCATATAAATTTTTAACTTAAAAAAATACGCACATCTTTTTGGAATGACAAGAGGGCGCACAAATTTTATTTGCTCCAGGGCGCTGAATATGTAGCTACGCCACTGCTGAAGTTTCACACATATGTCATTGTCTGAAATCTAACGAAATGTAGTGATTTTGCGTACTATTCAATTATTTTCATATGACAATAGACCAAGGAAGAGTTTTTGGAGACGTTTGGAAAATATCAGATTGCAACAAAATTTTACAGACATTATAATTTTCTAATATTTTTTTGCGTTTTATCACACGTTATTCCTTTAGAAAATTTAAAGAGTTAAATATATGTTTAAAATAAAAGAATCGCAAACGGCGCAAAAATAATTAAGCAAATAATAATAATAATTATTATTATTATTCTTATTAAATGTCTAAACGTTAAAGAAGTCATATCGCAAATAGACAGATACTAACATTAGTAACAAAAATATTTGTTGAAATAAAATAATACGCAATTAAAAGACATGTACTATTAATAGTACACCAAACCCGAAAGAGTTATGTATACATTTTTTGAGTATATGATATAAAGGGCACGCGGAACATAAAATGTTACAAATTTTTGAGTTTTTAATTATTCGCATAAAAAATAAAGCTAAATGATTATGGTGCTAAATAATTATAGACCAAAAAGATTATTGTGGTATGGTAGATTATGGTAGTTTTTTAAATAATATATTTTAAGCACTGTCGGTGTATATATACAAAATGTTTTAACTGACGCTATTTAAAGCTATCGGTAGCTCATTCTAATAACCAGAACTGCTTTAAAATTTATAAGTGGACTAATGAAACTAAGGGAAAAAATATTCCAAGAAAATAAATTAGTTCCAATCACCATCAATAGAGGGAAATGTGATGTTGTGGTAATTTATGCAATTGAGAATTAGCACAAACTACGAGCAATAAATGAAAATGCACATTTTTGCCTCGAATTTGCGTCGAATTCCTCGTCGGGAAAATGAATATGATCAATAAAACATGGCATTTTATACACATTATTAATTTTGTCTTTTTCTGATGTTTTCTTTCAATGTACATCGCCAAATTCCCCCCTATCGGCGGTATTTAGAACTCTTATTTTGTTGTTGTTGGAATATTTTTTCCCATGGTTTTATTAGTCCATTTATAAAATTTTGTGTCATTCCAGTTATTAGAAAAAGCTACCGGCGACTCTGAATATCGTCAGTTTAAAAGAAAAATACTTATAGAATGAAAAGAAAAATGTATGTATATTTTCTTTTTTTCGAAATGTGTTTTTTTTATACTGGTACATTTTTCTAAAAATCTATTTGAGGTAAACAGTTGAAATTTTCTAAAATTGTGTATCTAACTTGTTTCTTTAAAAATATCTAGAAAACAGAATTTTTTTTTGTGATGATTAACTATCATTTATAAACACTATAACATGATAAAACTTGTCATATTTTTTTAAAATGTTTCAAAATTCAAAATTTATTAAAAAAGTGGGGTAATTTAAAATTGTTATAGCTCGAAACGTTATTTGTAGAATTTCATTTTCTTTTCATTTAAATAAACAGAAATACATCAATTTTAATTTTGATTCAGCATTTTGAAAAATATCAATTAAAAAAAATAAAAACATTTAAATTAAAACTTTTGATTTAAAAAATGATGTAACTATTTTTTTTAATCATGTTTTTAAAAGTAAATATCTTTTTCGAATTTGCTGAATCAAAATTAAAGTAAAACAATTTATAAGACATGTTCCAAGTTTTAACCTTCTTGAGTTATAGCATTTTAAATCCGAGAAAATGTGAAAACCCATCATGATGAAAAACGCAGTTTCACAAGAAGTCATTTCAAGACAACCATAACATAAAAGCTAGATTTTAACAAGTTGGATGTGCCAATCCCAAAACTTTCTTCTATCTCATACATACATTTTAATATAAAAAAAATAGTTACTCATTTTAATGCTTTAATAATTTTAATTCAATACCTTACCAACTTTGATTTTCATCTTAAATTTCTACTTCAGTCAATTAATCGGAGTAAAAACGAATTTCCGTCTCTGCACGAGCCGATGGACAATAGAATGATAAGCAGATTTTTTTTTTTTTTTTTCAAATTCAGGGAGGACCTACTTGCCTTACCAAAAAATAATCATATATAAAATGTTTAGTTCAGTTCTAGAACTAACTTCATACACTTTTATGTGGTGCAATATTGAAAATGGCATAAAATTCGGTAATGCAGCGCCCCCTTCCGGCGGATTTTTTTCAGATTCAGGGCGATCCAACTAGCCATAGCCATACACGTACACAAAAAATTTCGTTCAATTCGATGCATAACTTCATGTACTTTTGGTCGGTACAATATTGAAAATGGCACAAAAATCGCGATTGCAGCGCATCCTTCCGACGGATTTTTTTCAAATTCAGGGAGGACCAACTAGCCATAGTCATACAGATACAAAAAAAAAGTGGTTCAATTCGATATATAACTTTATATACTTTTGGTCGGTACAATATTGAAAATGGCACATAAATCGCGATTGCAGCGCCCCCTTCCTGCGGAATATTTCAAAACTGAAGGAGGACCTGCTTGCCACAGCCAAAAACATTCACAAAAAATTTGGTTCAATTCTATGCATAACTTCCTACACTTTTTGATGGTAGAATGGAGACATACAGACACACAGACACACGGACAGGCAGACATTTTGTAAAAACATGTTTTTTGGAATCTCTGACCCCTAAAACGTGTAAATCCGTCGAAAACCGGAAGTCAAAAAAATTTCGATTACAATACTTTCTTCTATTGAAGATAGAAGAAAGTAAAACAAACTAAAATGAAAAAAAAAAAAAAAAAATATTTCATCTTCTAATTAAGATACAAACATGATTTAAACGTAATTTTAAACATAAAAAAACAGAAATTTTCAATGTAATAAATTTTTTTTATAGAAAATTTTAAGATTTTTGATTCTTGAACCCCCTTAATGTCTTGAATTGACAAAATACTTAAATGATAAAAATGTATGTTTTTCATGACTTTTAGTTTTTTGCATTTGAATAGTTAACAATTCTAATGTTATTTAAAATAAATATTAATATATTTATAAGGAAGAACTTATAATAATATAACTTAATAAATCTATAATCATTTAAAAATTTTCTTGGAAAAAAACATAATTTATCTTCAAATGATTATCTTTAGTCTTATTTGCTCTTCCCCACTTCTCTCTCCAAGGGATAAAATTACATGTTATTCTGCGATTCTGTTACAAATTCTGCGATTGAATTATTAATTAGAAGTTTTCTAATCTGAAATGGTGGTGGCAGATCCCTCGGAAATACCAAACAATGTAAGCACCTTGAATATGTGGGTAATTTTGCAAACAATATTTCTGAATTAAAATGAATAAATAAAAAAATAAAAATAAAAAAATTCAATATGAAAAACATTTTTACAATTGAAAATACTTCGTGATTGCTGAAATGGATAAATCAAATTAGTTTTATTTTGTATTTTATTTTTCAGTTAGTTTGCATTTACGCTAATTAAACGTTTTCCTCGATTGAATTCCGCTTCTAGTTATTTCACGGCTGGCAAGCCTGCATTGACGTGCAAAATTGATTAAAAACAGTGATGCGGTCAGCTATAACCAGTTTCATCAATTCGCAATTGACATTCAAGAGTTAAAAAAATGACTAAAGGAAATAGAGATTCTCTTTTTTACAAAATTCCTATTATGCATAATGGTTGATTTAAACAGCTGCTAAATGCTTTTATTTTTATTACTGCTATTCAATATTAGCAATATAAAGACTGGATATTTTTTTTCTTTTCTACAGTTTGAATTATGCATTATGTTTGTAAATGACACCATGAAAAACTAATAAAATTAATAGAATTAAACTTTTTTTTCATTTATGCCAATGAAATAAAAAGAATCGAAAAGCCAGTAAAACCCGTTTAAGTTGTAACGATAAAATAAAATTATTGATAATGTAAAAAAGTTTTTTTAATTTATGCTACTGCACATTCAAGCTGATATTTGTGTGAAGCTTATTTTTATGCAGTTTTATTCTATATTACATGTATAAATTATATTCAAGATTCATTATTATATTCAAGATGTCCTTTTTTTCATCGTTCCGAAATAGAAACCATTTATTTACGGATATAGTTTGAATTGCAAAAGTGTTTGAGATATTACTCTCCATCACGTTAAAAAATATTAGAAAGTATATAAAATAAGTATTTTTTTCTAAGTTACAAGACTTTAATATTTATATAGTCCTTATAAGTTTCTAAGTTAAAAAATTTTAAGGGTCCTTATTAGTTATATTTAGAAAAGTATTTTTTTTTCTAAGTTACAAAATTTGAATATTTGTATGGATCCTCATAAGTTATATTTAGTATTTTTTTTTTTTTCAAAGTACACAATTTTAATATTTAATATTTATACATGTCCTTATAAGTTCATCTTAGACAAGTGTTTTTTCCTCAATTGCAAAATTTTAATATTAATACGGGTCCTTATAAGTTATATTTAAAAGGTATTTTTAATTACATAATTTTAATATTTATACATATCCTTATAAGTTGATTTTTTAAAGAAAAAAAAAAAGGAGTTTTTTCTTCGGTTACAAAGTTTTAATATTTATACGGGTCCTTATAAGCTATATTTAAAAAAGTATTTTTTCCTAAATTACAAAATTTTAATATTTAAATAGATCCTTATAAGTTATATTTAAAAAGGTATTTTTTCTATGTTACATAATTTTAATATTTATATGTATCCTTACAAGTAAATTAATTTTTTTTTCTCAGTTACGAAATTTTAATATTTATACTAGTCTTATAAGCTACATTTAGAAAAAGATTTTTTTCTAAGTTGCAAAATTGTAATATTTATGCATGTTCTTATAAGTTATATTCAGAAAAGTATTATTTTTCTAAGTTACACAATTTTAATTTTTATACATGCTCATTTTAAAAACATAAAGTTTTACAATATAAGTCCATTTAAAAATATATAATCTTTTCTCAGTTATAAAATTGAATTATAAAATTAACTTTATCTATCCTTCTCCTTTGGGGCTGTCCATAAATAATGCTTTATTTTTACATTTTTGATCCCCCTTCCCCCTCTTTTGTCACAATGTGTCACACTTCACCGTACACCTTCCCACCCCTTGTCACATGTCACGCTATATATTATGTATTATACATATACTTGCAGTTTAGAAACAAAGCTCTATATTATGGATCATATTTCAAATTTCATTTTTAAACCTTAACTGTGTGTTTTAATGACTTTTGTGGGAATAGCAATAAAAATGATTTGTTTATTTATTTTGTATGAAATAAGATTAACGTTTACAACAAAAATTATAATTAATATACATAATAATACAGTATTAATATGAAGGAGCAACTGAAAAAAACAGTATATCCGGAATTTGAAATGGAATTTAATAGTATATTTGGCTTTAAATTTGATCTTTAGTTTATGAACACAAAATAATTTAATATCAAAATAATTTCAAAATTTAATCTGCCGATTTTTAATATTTTTATTTTAACCAAAATGTGCGATGGTACATCCCTTCTTACCCCTTCCCACCCCCTTGTCACAATTTCACACCCCCTCTCCCCCTCGATGCTTGATATTATTTGTGGACGACCCCTTTACTAAATAATAAAATTGTATGAAATATTTACTCACTCTTATTGAATCAATCCGATTAAATTTCTCCTTCGTCTTTTTATATGCACTCCGCTATCCCAGGCAGCACTCATCCGTCGGTTCAACAAAAAATTGAAATTTTGGCATCTTCCAGAAGGTCCTTGACCGCAACCAATTTAGAAATTCATTCCTCACCAAACAGCCAAAATGATCGGATGCGTCAGCAATAAAAACAACTAAGCACTTTATTCCTAAATTGCAATTCAAAACATTTTAATCTGGATGGAGAGTTGCGCTCTAAAACACAAATGACCGTAAGGTCCGGTTAGAAGTAACTGTCCACTCCGAAAACTGGAACCAAAACAGAAACTGTCAAAACAATGCCTTGTCCGTCAACTTCTGTTTAGGATATCGTAGGAAGCAGAGATTCAACAGGTTTCTTCGGATCTTGCAGGGTTGTCTTAATCAAACTTGGCTTCTTCGCCAAGCATCAATGCCAAGTTTATAAAATGAAGAAATCTTAGATTGCATTGTAGAAGCATTTGCAAATTGTTTATTCGTAAATCTGCGGATAACAGCTTTAACACTAGGGCCAGCACTGAAAATGTTTTTTAATCTCATTTTGTATAATATTTAACTTCTTATAATCTGCATTTTTTATTATTATTATTATTATTTATAAAATTAAGTTTTAGCGTTATAAAATTCCCCGAAGCTTCTAGCAATCAGAAAAATCAGATAGCAGATACTTTTATGAAATGACATTCTGATGAACTGAGTGAATCAGAGCCGTCGCTAGAAGTGAATAATGGGGGGGGGGGGGGGGGGGGGGTGCTCATATTTTCTCTCGCTCTCTCTCTGAAGCAGAAAGATAAATTAGTGCATATTCACATTGTAGGTGCTATGTTTCTTATTAAACTGCTGTAATAATTTCAATTTATACTAAGAAAAGAATAGGATGATGAAAAATTTGATTGTATAACTAGTGCAATATTAAACATCGTGTTAACTTCATACATACAAATAGGATGAGCTAGTGTTAAAAACTTATTTTACTTACAAATTAACATTTCTGAAAAACTGAGATAGGGCCTCAAAACTAAATTAGATTTTTGAACAGAATTTCATTTGGATTTTGAGAACAGAAATTTCTTTAGTGACCTTGGAATTTTTCCCAGGAGAGGCTCAAAATATTTTAGGGGGGCTGATCCGTCCATAGCACCTCCTTAGCTATAGCCCTGAAGTGACTGCTCTTTTCAGTTAATTAGGAACCTGTTTGCATAAAGTCGTATATTATATGCCGAAGTAATTTATTAATTCGAAAGTAAAAATTATTAACTTCTTCATGCTCTTGGCCACATACATGGACGCTTAGTTTTTTGTAATTACTGTCAAAAGTAAAAAGAGCAAAAATTTGATAATAACCTATTTACAACAAAATCCCTCTAGAAGAGAAGTGAAAATTTTACGGTTTGGCAGCACCGATGTGCAGTGAGAGACAAACTAATCAGATGTAATTATTCCAAAGCTTTCTTATATCTCATACATGTTAATATTTCTTGAAAAATGCAGCATAGCAGCGTCACCGTTTAGGAGCTTTTCACCAAAATTTAATAAGCTACAACTTATGTCAACTTCTTACTGAATCTGAAGTTTGATGAAAATTCGTGCTTCAGTCTCTGGGATAGAACTATTGCAAAATCTTTAAAAATTCGGCATAACAACGCTATCTGTTGATTGATGTACACCAAAAATTAATCAGGATCAATTTTTATCTGGTACTAGCTGAATCTGAAGTTTGATGAAAATCCATACATTGTTTCTTGAGATAAAGCTATTGCGAAATCGTGAAAAATGCAGCATAACAGTGCTAACTGTAGAGCGATTTACATCAAAAACGAGAAGAACACTAATCTATATCAGGATCTAACTGAATTGAAATTTAATAAAAAATTATGTATTAGTTCTTGAGATAAAGTTATTGTGGCAATTGGTAATAATGCAGCGTAGTAGCGTCACATGTTGAACGATATATAACAAAAACTAATCAACTCCAGTTTATATCAAGATCTAGCTGAATCTAACGTTTTATAAAATTCCGCGCTTCAGTTCTCGAGATACAGCGTTTACAAAATTTTTGTCACATACCGAGTGACAGACAGATGTTTTCTAAAAACCATCAAATCGTGTTCAAGACCATCGAAAACTGGCAGCCGAAATTTTTTCACGAATTCAACATTTTCTTGTAAAGATGGAAGAAAGTTAAAAAATGTTCAGTAATTTTTCGGCAGTCATTGTTGTTGGGTTATTTGTACAAATCGTTACTATTTGATAAAACTAATATCAGATATATTGAATAGATTAAGCTTTAATAATTTGAAGAAATGTAAGAAATAAATGTACTGTTTATTTTTATTTCATAAGAAATCATTTCACTCATAAATTACTATTAACGCTCAGGGGCCACAAATTCTGGCGTTATTTTATTTATTTATATATTTATTGTGATTTTTTATTCTTTTTTTTTATTATTTGCGTTTTGAATTTTTAGTAATACAAAATAAAAAAAAATCGTAGAAATTAAAAATATTACAAAAAAAAAAAAAAAGTTTTCTTTTTCGCCATAAAAAAATCGTTCCTGAAGATTTTAAAGCATAGAATCCAGAATATGTTAATGCGGCACTGGATCCGAGCACCACTGTCGTATCAATTTAAAATAAATAAACGTCTTTTAATTTCGTTCATATATAAAAAAAAAGTTTTTGTAATTAGAAACATTTTTTCCCCTTGTATTTCGAGGCAGTGTTGAATTCAGACACTTTTCTCCGGCAGGAACTTCAGTGACTCCGGGGGGGGGGGGGGCATTATAGAGTTCCGAGGCGGAAATTTTACTTTTTGACCACTGAAAACGCAAAATTTCAAATTTTCCGGGGAGAGTCATTTTATTGGTCTGGGGAGGGGGCAATGTCCCCCTCCCCGGGCCACCCCTTGAATTCAATACTGTTTCGAGGTATCAAAGTTAGACATCAATGCACTGTAGAAAGAAGATGAGAAAAATAATTCATTCATTTTTACCTCACATTTGAAGTACTTTTGTTGCGATTTTCAGAGCGATATAGTGCCAAATGTGACGTTCCTTCAAAGAAATCAATGGGATGAGATGTTGAAGAGCAAAAATAAAAAATCTTTCGGGCGAAAAAAAAGAGCATCAGGCTGTTCAGCCGGTTAGGGAGGGTAGCCCACAAGCTAACTCTTTTGCCGTTCAGACAGACAGAGGCCAGCGCGAGGGTGCGAGGGGTTTTCACCTCGACCCCTTTGATTTTTTTTTTATATATGCCATTTATTCTGTCATTCAAAAACAGTGAAATTTCGAAACATTTTGACACTCAATAGGGAGAGATGGATCTTGTGGGAAAGCAAGGGCGGCCGCCCGCAAGCGGGAGAAGCAAGAGAGGACAATTGGCTCTGCCTCAAATTTAATCAACCCTTAACCCCTGGCACTCCGTTATCTCCGCTGCGGAGACATCATCTTTCCTTCCAAAATTTGCTTTTGGCACCAGTAATAAAGGAAAGTAAAATTTTGCTTCTTTAATCAGAGAATTTTTGAAATTGTCTACTTCAAGGAAAGTTCTTTTTAAAAAGTGGTGCTAATCGAATAAAATTTGTGTAACAGGCACTGGAGTCCGAAGAGTTAATCCTCACTGTACGATTCCAGGGACTCCTACGCATGTTTCAGTGCACAAGTTACTGACAACGCGGTTTAAGGGTAAATTAAGTTTATTTTACTCGTGTGATTTAGAAGGGAAAAAATCTCCTCAAGTGATTTAAAATCATTTTTCTTTATAAAGAGGGGAGGGGAAATTTTGTTCCCTGAGCTCCTAAGCAAAAAATATTTTTATTTTTTCTTAAAAAAAAATAATGTGTTAAAAATATCATAAATGGGCAGTTCAGGCATACCCTTTCCTTAAAGAAGAAAAATAATATATTGCTATAAAAATCTTTTATTTATTTATTTAATAACTGACCCGCTTGGCTCGTGATAAGTATACATAAAAATAAGTGTTGCATGATTTTGTATTGTGTTTCCCTGCTTTCAGCCCTCCGTGTTCTCATACATTTGGGTGCTGGAAAACACAATGGTAAACCTACGAGTCAACCGCTAACATCAAGTTTTTAGGTGTTACCCACCAAGATATGACTTGGCAGACAGTGGCGCCAACTTATATGGGCCTTGTGGGGCCTGAGCCCACCCAATAATTTTGAATTCTAGCGTACCCAAGTTTCATTGTTCTATTTCGTTGTTTATTTCATTATTATTTTATTATTCAACTTTCTCCCTAAACAAAATTTATTTTCCAATGACCTTTCGTTTTAATTCTCTGACTAATATCCTTAAATCCAAAATGATTGAAATGTAAATATTTAACTTTCTGCTATTTCAATTTATAGCCATGCTCATGATATTATGATATTACAATAAATATTACTGTCTTTATTGAGAAAAACGCATGAGAACATGATTTTAAAAAATTGCAACTATCTTAAAATATGATAGCTTGACGCCAGACATTTTCACCAGATGTCCACCCTTCAAAGGAAAACAAACTGGTTGTACCATTTTACCAAAGTAATTTTGAGCCCACCCAATGTTTTTGAGCCAAACCAATATTTTTCAAAAGTTGGCAGACCGATTGCGTTTTACTATCTGAATTGAGTTTTAACTAATTCTGGAATTTCAGTCGTGAAATCGATAAGGTAATTGTCTTTTTTTTTTTTTTTTTTTTTTTTTTTTTTTTTTTTTTTTACAGATAATTCTAATTGTTTGACTCATTTAAAAATGAGTGTCTCTCCCATAAATTTTGTATTGTTATGACATGGTGAAAAGCAAACAGTGTTGAATATTACTAGCAGATGTGGTAGGAGTAAGAAAAATGATCGAGATTCCCCCACTTAGGAGTGAGGTCGTTCACCCTTTTCCACATTGGTACATAAACAGATTGAAGTTTCAACTGTTTCTCTGATTTCGCGATTTCTTTTCCGTTTCTGATCCGTTAGAAAAGAAATCCGTTTCTGATTTCTTTTTCATAATTTTGGAATAAAAGTTATTTTATTTTCAATATAGATTAGGCGTAGTGTTACTTGGACTGACAAGAAGGAAAATCTGGTAGTTTATGGCCATCACAAAACTTTCTCATATGTAATTCGAATCGTCTGCAATCAAAATTAAATGATAATCTAGTCGTTCTTGACATATAACTATACTTGTTCTTGACATATAATTTTCTTCTATCAGTGTTGAATTCAGGTTGTAGCCCGGGATGGACGTCCCCCGCGGAGCATTGAAATGTTCCTCTGAAAAAATAGAGATTTTATGTTTTTAATGGAAAAAGGGTTTCAATATCCCCCGCCCCCGGAGAAAAATGCTTAAATTCAACACTGTCTTCTATATCGATCGAATCATCTGCATTCTGAAATCAAAATCAAATGATTAGTCGTTCTTGACATAACTATCGCACCATAACTTTCTTCTATTAGTGTTACATTCAGACTGTAGCCCGGGAGGGGCATCTCCCGTGGAGCATTGAAATGTCCCCCTGAAACATTACAGATTTTATGATTTTAATGGCCAAAGAGTGCAATGCCCCCCCCCCCCCCAGAGCCACAGAAATCCCTCCCGGAAGAAAATGTCTAACTTCAACACTGTTTTCTATGTTATTCGAATCATTTGCAACTAAAATTAAATGAATGATTTCGCTTATGACCTATAGGTATCGCACCATAACTTTCTTCTATCAGTGTTAAATTCAGGTTGTAGCTCGGGAGGGACATCAGTCCTCCCCCCGGAGCATTGAAATGTTCCCCCGAAAGATTAGAGATGTTGTATTTTTAATGGTCAAAGTGCAACCCCCCCCCCCCTTCTGGAGCGACAGAAATCCCTCCCGGAGAAAAAGGCCTGAATTCAACACTGTCTTCTATGTCATTCAAATCGTCTGCAACAAAAATTAAAGACAGTCTATTCGTTCTTAACAGATACCTATCGTGGAAATCGTGACAAATACGAAATAGCAGTGCCACATGTTGTGCAAGTTACACTAACATCCAATCGGCGTTTACGTATGTCGAAATCTAACAAAATATGAAATTAGACACGTTGGTTTTTTAAAACATAGTTACTGAGGATATCGTGAAAAATGCATCTATTGAGAGATTTACTCCAAAATCTAATCAGCAACAGCACTTATTTGTATAAAGGTCTAACTGAATCCGAAGTTTGGTGAAATTCCGTGCATTAATTCTTCAGATAGAGCGCTCAGAAAATTTGTTGAAAACAGACAGACATTTTCGAAAAAAAAAAAAAAATCGTATTTAGAACTTCTTTAGCGTATAAATCCATTAAAAACTGGAAGTCTAAATTCCTAATGCAATAATTTCGTCTTGTAAAGATGAAAAAAAGAAAAGCTTTGAAACAATATTGGGTATACGATATGTATAGTATTGACATTATTCGACAAATACTGTAGAAATAAGAAATATATATATACGAGGAGATTCAACCTTAGTTTCGTGAGCAGAACACAGGTGAAAAACCATTCTTTTTTTATTCAATAGATTTTTAATGCTTTCTTGGCGCACAGCTTTTTTTTTTCCGATTATACAAGGTGTCCATTCGCAACATTGCAACAGAAAAATTTTACTAAATATAACTTATAGAACTGTGGGACCATATAAAAATTATAAATATATAATTTTCGCAATTTAAAAAATGTTTTTGATGCAAATGACTTTTAAAATATTCCTTTACCTCATTTAAAACAGTTTTGTAATTGGAACAAATGTTTACGACTGATGATTTAGGATTTAGCCATTGGACTGTCTGTTAATTTTGTTTTTAATTATTGATGAAGTTTTAATTTCGCTATGAAATATTAGCTGTAAACATATGCTTTTTAACTGCAGACGGGTTAATTTTTCGTAATAAGGCTGAACATGATAGATAACTTTTAAAAAATTCATGTTCAAGAATTATTTTGAAAAATCCTAAACTTCAATCAAATTTGCATTTGTTAGAAAAGTGAAACTACAGTAAAAGCCAAAGTTGGGGATCAGAAGTAGTCACTGTAACTATGATGTCACAATTAATCATGGACATGTTTTTGCTTTATTAAACAGATATCGTTAACACAGTAGAACGAGGGGCGATCTTTATTTTTTTTTTTTTTCAAATATTTCCGACAAGAATACAAGTAACACAAATTACAGTACTTCAAAAAACTAATTTCGTAAAATTTTTATTTTAATGCATGACTTTTATTACACCCTTTCCACAAAACCCCAAATTATTCGGACTGCGTACACAAATGATTACTCCTAGTAAATGAAGTTTTATTACAGTTATTTTGAGATTATTCAATTTGCACCTTAATTTTAGTTTTAATTTTGAAACTGGTGTGAATAAAATAGTGTTCAGACTAAGATTTGAGAAAAGAAGATTATAAAAGTGTAATTTTCTAAAGATTAAAAAATAAACGATTACATAATTTGTATATTAGAATTTTTTTAAATAAAATAATGTAAAAGTATATTTATATGTCTGCATTGCAATGTTCTCTGCTTCTTACTATAAAAGAAAGTAAAATTAAAGATGATCACAGTCTCCTTGAAATTTAGTGTAGATCCTCAGATCAAAGAAGAATCTAACTTCTTTCTGTGTCTAAGTCACAATAGTAATTAAGTCAATTTTATGGTGCTGCCATCTATACATTTTAATACAAAGTAAATGAGTATATACAATTTCATGTTTGTTCCGCAATATAAATATAAAACTTGTTTGCAGCGTAAATAGTTTTTACACAGAAAAAGAAATGTAGTGTAAACAATTAATATTTTGCTGGTGCAAAGTCGGGAAACAGTTAGAATTCGAAAAGATATCTGTTCTATTTGAACTCTGAAAAACAAAAATAAAAGAATCTTTAGTGCTGCCATCTATAACTAAAAGATTATAACAAAGCTCTTTTGAAAAATTTTATTAGGATACTTGTAAAAAATTGCGACACACAGTAAATGTGTATAGGGGATAGTTGTCTAAAATGAGAACGCTAACATATTTTGGCCTACAGAAAAAATAATACACAATGATATATATATATATATATATATAATTATATATATATACAAGGGCGCCCATATGATGAATTTTAGGGGGGGGCTGAGGAAAATTTCAACTTTCCCCAAAACTATCACATATTTTTGTAAATATTTAAGGTACTTTGCGTTTTTTTTTGCGACTTTTGAGTTTTCCCTCCGATTTTTTGACGAAATATGCGTTTTTCGAGATCCTTTTAAGAAATATATGCTTTTTTTCTAGGAATTTTAGATTAAATTTGTTTCTTTCACAATTTTTTGACAAAAATTGGGTGTTTTGCAATTTTTTGTGAAATTTGCGATTTTTTTGCGATTCTTGAACAAAATTAGAGTTTTTTCGCGATACTTTAAAGAAATTTGTGTTTTTTTCCACGATTTTTGGTTTTTTCTATGCTTTTTGAACGAAATCAGAGATATTTTTTGCTATTCTTTGACGAAATTTGAGATCTTTTCGCGATTCCTTAACGAAATTTGTGTTTTTTCGGCAATTCTTTGATGAAATGTGCGTTTCTCTCGCTCTTATTTAACAACATTTGCGTTTGTTTGCAATGCCGCACTGTAGAAATGGGTTTTGCCAAGAAGCCGTTTTACTTTTTATAGCAAAGAATCAGTGAAAGATTTTTCCGCCCAGCGCGTGACTGTCTATTGTGACATCACCCTACCTCACGCGCTGGCGCGTGAGTGGCCCCTTAACGTTGGCGCCATATCACGCGCTTTCGCGTAAGCGCCATCGAATGTGTTAAAATTGCAATTTTTTATTAGCTCCATGAAAAATACTGAAAAATTCTTCTGATTTTATCTGTACAAAAGTAAAGAGGTTTCTGTCGGTGCTAATAAACCGAATGCAAATGTTAATCTACAGAATGCAATTTATTTACAATTAGCTCTAGATAAAAAGAATATGTAGAAACTATTTTGAGACATTAAGTAATCACTACAGCAATAATCACTACGTTGCAGCATCTATATTAAAGACTTGCGAGCGTATTTCTTGTTTTATATTCGTACCATTGTTTAGAGAGAGATTACAGAGATTTTCTTAAAAAATGGCAAAATGTTTAGAAAAATGTGGTATAGAGTTATTAGTTTTCTGACCACATTGTTTCACATACACCAGGAATATTTGAAAAAAAAAATTCTAAGAGTGCTCCCCCTAAAAATCTTATCACTCGTTATGGGGAGAAGGGAGCCTGGGCAAGCATAATTCGGGAAGACCCCCTTCTGTCTATCGATAGATTCTTTTTAACAATGTGGAAGTGGCTAATACTAAACTTCATACGTATTTATGTATATGTAAATTTTGTTCTCGGTGCAGTTCACATTTGTATACAGGGTATCACAAAAAGATAGTCACAACTTTAAGAAAAAGTACTAGTAAGATAATTGTAAAAAAAGAAATGATAGATTGGTTGACAGAAGTATCATTTTGCAAACTTTTTCTTTGATAATCAACGTACGTAACATAAAATGGCTAAAAGATAATGCCCCAAATGAGTCATAATTAATCATTTTAACTTGCCATTCTACAATGAAAATGTTAATAAAGAATTTCTTTTGATAACAACAGAATACTAAGTCGTTATAATAAAACATTTTATTATTAATTTTCTAATGTAGTTTATTTTTCGCGTAGATGAATGGGGTACTGGAAGTAAAGAGAGGGAGGAGAATCACTCTTACTTTCCTAAATGTTTGAAATCTGATCCCCATTTGGCTAATTTTAATCAGTTGGCAATTCACATACCCCTGCATAAGTTGGGCCCTGGTTAAAATCTGACACATTCAGGATTCTAATCTTTATTGGATTGGGGAAAAGATATTTTGCTATTAAAAAATAGCACTGCTAATTCACATCTTATTGTTAAATCTGAGTCTAATTTCTCAGCGGTTTGTTCGCGCAAAATCAGTTTTACCTATGAAAATGGGTCGTGTCTGTAACGGAATCCTTCCTTATGCAGAAAATGTATTACACTCTAGTAGGGAAAAAAACACACAGTAACACCTGCTAAAATAAAAATTGCATAAAATATAATTTGTTTCCTATCTCATGTTTCTCCTCTTTGTAAAAAGCAAATTATTCGAGAGGACTAATTCAAATCTAACCAAAACCGAATCTGTTTAAATCAGAATCTAACTTTAAAAGAAATAAAATTCATGGCCATGAGAAAATAAATCCCACACAATTATACCTCCTTAAACGGAAAACTGTTTAAAACGGAAATTTCTTACGATGCCTTCTTTACAGGATCAAGTTAGAATTTTCATATCTTGCAACTGATTTATATTTTTAAAAAGTATGACAAAACCAAAATCTAGGGGGGGGCTCAAGCCCCACCTTGCCCCCCCATATGGGCGCCCATGTATATATACATAGAGAGAGAGAGAGAGCAAGCTAATTTACATTTAGAGGAAATGCTAAACCAAGGTATGGAAGCCGATTGATAGAAAAAATCTTTAGGATAGCCATAAAAGTATTTTTGTGGGAAATGTACTAAGTCACCACTTTGGGCGACCGGTTGTTTAAAATCAGTGACTCTTATTGAATATTGTAAATTTGAAGCCTAATCTGAAATTTTACTGTATAAGTTTATTTGAACGTTGTTTTCAGAAATTTAATTTACTACACCCCTCAAGAAAATGAATTGAACGCACGTGCACTTATCATTCCCTTCTTCAGGACTTGAACAGTCTTCATCAGCCCAACCTCTGCATCACGGCCTTTAGAATATATATATATATTTATATATGTATTATAAAGGCCAAACATATCTGTGCATAACGCATAGGTCATTTTGCGAATGGCAACACTTTGAAATTTGAAATGAAATTTCGGTTTTGCAGTTATTGCTACTGCAAATTTTTAAACTTCTAAACATCGCACATTTTTAATTTTGACACCATTGTATAGGGGAAAAAATGTACTCTTAAATGCAATTTGTTTGAAAGCTGTATCTTTATTTGTTTTTGAGTTATTAATTTTTTATACCGTTATTGAATTGTGGCAACAGATGTACTCCATTTCTATTAAAAGTTGCGTGTGAAAAGCAAATTACTGTATCTTTTTGTTGTCACTTTTTCATAAAAGGTGAAAAAAAAATATTGAATTTAAAATACATGCTATTTGAAGAATTTTTATTCTTAGCATAACTGTAAATTTCTCTGAATTTTGGTTTTAGTTCATTTTTATTTATCAATTAAAGGATTTTTAGTTTATTAAAAACTTTCTTTAAATTCGATACAGCACTTTTTTTTTTTTTTTTTTTTACTCTGGCGTCACAGTAATATTGTATATCGTATTTATTGCATGCAGATTATTTCGGAAAGTTTCATTTGTACTTAAAAGAATATAAATTAATTAGTATCTGTTTACAGCTAATAGCATTCGAGATTTCAAATTTTGAATTAAAATAATTATGAAATGACCAGATTAAAATACCATTTTTGAAAGATGTGAACACTGATAACAGAAGTGCATATGTATATTTTGAGATGGTAAAAATAATGTCAGGTTTAGATTTCACAGGGAGAAAATTCTATGATTTAATCAAAGTGGAATACATTTTGCTATTTTCATTTTGGAACACCAAACTAAACATAAAAGCTTTAATTGATAACTTTATAATAATAAAATATCTTTATTATATTTTATTGTTTACATATCGACTAAAGTGTAATTTTAATAATTTCTACAATTTATTTTTATAGAAGTAGTATTTTAAGTTAAGTTTAAATATCATTTGTTTTAGAGTTAAACTTACCAATATAAGGTGCATTTTTTATTGTAACTAATTTTGTAGGTTTATTATAAATCAATAAAACAGTATCTTCTTAAACATTTTCTTTCGTCGAGGAAATTGATGGGTTCTACCTTGTATGTATGAAGTCCTTTAAGTTTCTGTATAGTTCAAAAGATGCAAACATCAACATCACTGATCTCCCTCATCAGATGATAGTGCTAGTACAGTGTCTAGAAGTATACAGTGTGGAATACAAAAGCAATGCTGTATCCAAAAAAAAGACATTTTCCCTAAAAAGCAGGATGATCGAGTTTATTGCTCCAAACAAATAAAAATCCTGAGTATTTTTAGATATCTACGATGCAATTTAAATTAAGAAAAACTTATTTTTGAAAGATAAATTTTACGAAACACACAAGTATAAAGATTTATGTTATAATATTTGATACATTAGAAATGAATGAAAATTATTTTAAATCATTTTTTATTCATTTCACATTGCTTATTTTTAGATGCTGTAATTAATGCTTATTGTTTATACTTTCGAGCAATAAATTCAGCGGCAGTGCCGTCTAAAACAGTGTAATATTTTGGATACATTTCTAAGGTATTACAGATATATGCGATTTCCACACATTGTACTTGCAGCACTTCCTTCAAATGTCCCCATTTTAGCAGATAAAGATGCAAGTTAAAGAACATGGGTTCACCTTGTATAGGATGTAAGATAATTTTAAAAAGCAATATATTTCAAAATGTAACCTAATACTTTCTAGGGCAAACTATTTTAGTTGCTAAAATTTTGAAATGAATGGATTGCACCAGGTTTTATGAACAAGTTTGTTTCAAAATACGTAAAAGCTTTTCTTCGCATGCATTACAAATACAAAATTATTTTTAAAAATTCTGGTGCCATTGTGGCATTTGATAATTAAAATTAAGTGAGATATATACTTCCAACTACACTATAAACAGTTAAATCTAGAAAAATTATTGCTGTATTTATCGAAATTGAATATTCAAAGAGAACTTGATCAGTTCCAGTACAGTCCACGGTGAAAATGATAAACGGACAAACTTTGAAAATTTTGCAGAAAACAATAGATTAATGAAAATTTCAATAGCACTCACAATTCAAAATTGTATATAGGCAAACATGTATGATAGCAACATGTTGAATCTTAAGATGACAGCATTTATCGTTGCTAATTCTAACATCTCCATTTCCTCATTTTAGATTTCCCTATATTTTTAAATCGAACATAAAATGTACTTGTCTCACAATAATTTTTTTACAAAATTACAAATTGCTCTTCAAATAACAAACAGTAACGATGGGAGCGAATTCCTGTTTATACACGAGCTGTGGATGAACAATAGAATTAGAGATCAACCGAAAATTCAATTTTGTTTTTGGCCTAAAATCTGAGTTTCATGTAGAGCTTTGGCCAAAAATCAGGGCCAAAAATTTATTTTCCGTGATAAAAGCTGCTGAAAATTCAGCCGAAACTATCTATATTCTAAAAATCTCATTTCTTTCTTTGGAAATTTTCAATACTACTCATCAATATGAATTGTATTGGGTGAAATGAGACTTTTTATTCTTATGAACTTCATCGTTTATGAATTTCAGTCATGACTGATTCAAGACGCAAGTACCAATTATAAAGCAAGCAATGTATGAATGACTGAACTTTATCACATGTTTATTAAAAGCTGCAGATTTAAAGGTAAAAGAAAATTTTTAGTTTGGAACTGCAGAAGTGTTTTGAATACTCTTTCAAAAAGTCCTAGCATAACACGTAATCATATACAAAAATTGTTAACATATAAATCAACCTGTTTATACCTAAAACTATCTTTTTAATTAAATGAAATTCATACAATCAGAGAATCTTTCTGTGCCGTTGATGAATTAAGATTTTTTTTTTTTTTTGGATGAAAATAAAAAGTATAAGGCAGCCAGCCAACTTTTGCCAAATGTATAACTAATTCAAAATTATGTATACTAAATAAATATGTATGATTAATTAATAATTGTGCACATTACATAAATATTTATAATTAATAATTATGTATAAATATGTATGTTTTAACTACTTTAAAATTTTGGAGGGCATTTTTTGCCAAAAATAAGAATAGCATCAAAATTCAGTTTTGGTATAGAAAACCTGTTTCAGTCGATCCTTAAATAGAACTACAAAAAATTATGAAAATTACACAAAAAATCATTATCACAGTGCACTTTTCCGGCAGAATATTTCCAAATTCAAAGAGGACCAGCTGGGCATAGCCAACAGTATACACAAAAAATTGATTCAATTTTATGCATAACTTCATATATTTTTCAATGTCACAAGAATCATGATTACAACGCCTCCTTCAATATCCATCGATGTATCAACATTTGGATGATGAATAGAATGCTCTGAAAGGAAAAGTCTAAGAAAGTGGTTGACTAGTAGCAACAAAATAACATCAATTTCAGTTAGGTTGTAAAGCCACCTTTGGCAGTTACACAAATTAATATTCAGTGGAGCATCAAGTTACTGATGTAACTAAGTATTAGATTCTGACATAAGTGCAGCAACTGATCAAATAGTTTAGTGGTATTCTGAGATGGCTCAACTCACCTTCCCAACATGACTCAAACATGCTCTATTGGAACAAGATCTAGTAACCTTGCAGGCCATGAAAGAACATTATATCCTAGTAAAAATTGCTGTGAGAGCACTGCAGTACGTGGCCAAGTGTTATCTTGATTATAAATGGTATCTGGGCAAACTGATAATAAAAGCTACAAAATATCATCAATGTACCCACAAACCACCATAATACCCAGCAGATCATTTTCCAGACTATCACACCTGATTCACTGAAACCTGCTGCTCAGTAATAAATGGAGGATTGGACTGCTGATTTCTCTCCCTCCACACACCGTATGCCGTAATCATCAGCACCGAGAGAAAAGCGGATTTTGTTGTTGAAGATTGCATTTTCCAAACAGACACTATCCTATTTGTGATCAAACAACAAACATACAATGCTGCCTAGGTTGAAGGTTGATCATCCATTGATGGTTAAGGATGGTATTAACAATTCTATCCGATTTTAAAAGTACATGGTACACAACACACTTTTAGTCCCACAAAATACACAATATTGTCTTCTTTCCAAAGCGGTTTGATTTTACAGTCAATGTTTGTCCTGGGTCAACTCTTGATCTTATTTTAAGACATTGTCAAAGTAAGTTCCTGCAAATATAATATAACTTTTATTCAAGTTTTTCTTTTGATTAACAAGAAAACTAAATGTGCCACACAGATTCTTTATTTGGCCGGAAACTTGGCTACTTGGAAACATATTTACCATGTGAAAAAAAAAAAAAATATATATATATATATATATATTACAAATTTAAAATTTTTTCGCCAAAACTAACCTTTATACTATCTTAATTTTCTTATAATAATATTCCGTACTTACTTCAAATTATTAAATTAAAATCTTGTTTCTAAATCTAATCTGTTAATCCTTATGCAGACGATATAAATTCTTAATTTGCCTTAAAAAACATTATTCCAGTATGCGTAAATTTAAAAAGATGGATCTAAATTAAAAATATTCTTAATTAAAACTTTATTTCTTAATATTCCAAATAAAACTGATTTCTTCTATGTTTTTATCAACCCTTTTTAAGAAAGTCTTATTAAATTTATTCCAAAACCATACCTTTCAAAAAATATCATTATTTTATTTTATCTATTTATTTATTTTTCTTACGTCAACCTTTGATGTGTGCATATTAATAAATTCATTTCTTTTCTTTTTCTCTTAAAATTAATCATTTATAAAAATCGTCTGCCTAAGATATTTAAAATTCTGAGTCAATTATAAATTGGTTAAATAATATTTTTTTTTAAATAAATTTATCGTTTGTGGAAAATAATCTCGTAGCTGGACAAGAATTCTGTTTACAAAAAAGAATGATGGTTTGAGGTTACAGAATGTTCCAGAACTTTCTTTTTAGTTTAAAAAGGTGGAAGTCTCGAGATGAAGAAGAAGATTTCTTGGGTTGCTTATTCGATGAGGACAGCTCGCTTAAATAATGATGGAGCTTTTCCTTCCTCATTATTACGAATTTAATAAATGAATTTACAGCAGCCCATGACTAATTATTGGATCTTCTACATTTATTTATTTATTTTGTTTTTTCCCTCGCTTGCCATGACTGTGTGTTTCTTTTAACCAGTGGAAATAATTCGAGTTCTCCTTAAATCGTCACATATATATGATGCTAATCCAAGAACTCTTAAACATCAATGACATTTTGAAAGGTAACATTATTTTGCATGTATATGTACTTGAAGGATGAGTTGACCATGCTTATGGCATGAAAAAACACTTGCATGCTAATGCTAAATGTAATCATTCTTTAAAATTCTTGTTTCCACTTTTAATATCTATAAATGATTCCCACCATAGGATACCAGAAGTCAATATTTAATATTGTAGGTTTGTACTTTTTTTTTCTTTTATTTATTTAATTGGCTTTATGAGAATTCTTTTGTTTTCAGAACTAGTTTCAAAAGTAAAAGTGTTTTCAGATAAAATATGCTGTAGCCAAAATCAAAAAAGTACAAACGTACAATAGATATCAACCTTAGGTACCTTATGCACAAAAAAATTTTAAATATCAAAAGGGAAGCAAGATATTTGTAAAAAGTGCTTGAACAGATTTAACATTAGCTTATGAATGTCTTAAGCCCAAGCATATTGATTTTGTGACAATGACATCAATAATTAGTTTGAGCTAATTATTCTGATAAATAATTAATTTTTTTTGTAACCGTAAGCCTCTAATATATTTTAAAATTGCTTGTGATAGAAAATAAGAAGTCAAGAACAAAAGTCCCAAAAAAGAAAAAGACACAAACATCCAAATAACAGTTGTGTTTTAATGAAATTTGAGCATAGTGGTTCCTCAAACAGAAAAAATCGAAACATTTTCAACATAACATCAAAATAGACAAAACTAAACAGTTGGTGTAAAATGAGATTTTAAAACCAGAGTTAAAAAACCACAGCTCAACACATGGACGCTTATTTAAGAAACAATTCACATAATTGGCATTTTGTTTTCATACAAATGTGCTGATAAATACTACCAATAAATCTCATGAACACAGCTTTATAACTGTACTTTTAGACACACAGTTGACAAAAAAGTCAAAAGTTGAGTATAAAGGAACCCATATTAAAGATGCTTAAGACAGAATAATGTTCAAGTCTTGTAAATAGTGAAAGACAATAAAACACAGGAATTGGTGACTTGTGCATGTGTCAGTAAGCAAACTTTTATACAGTATGTAAAATCTCAAAGTTACAATGCACATAAATAAAATGTCAAAAAATTTGATTTAAAAAAATCCAGTTGAAAATTGTGAAAAAAGCAAAAATACTGCCAAGAAAATTCTTAGAGTAAGAAAAATATCAGTAAACATAAATGAATAAGTAAACCTTATATATGCAACAGAAAACCCATAATTTTAAAGTATCATTACAATTATCATATTGAAAAATAAAAGCATAATGATTTAAATTTTTATAATGTAATTTTATCAATTAATAAATTTTTCAATATTACAGACCTTTTACTGTTTTACATCACAAAAAATAATATTTAAAGAAAAAGATCTTTTTAATCTGAATAAAATGGCATAAGCAAAAATTTAAGCATAAAAATGGCTTAAAATTAATTTGCAATTAGATTTTTAAAGTATTAAAATATTGCATTACCATTGGAAACAAACCTGTTTACATAATTCTAGCATATCAAAAAGTTGATTAAAAATGGATTACAAAATTTTATCTTTGCAAATGAACTCTATTAAGTTGCATAAAAGAGTAACAATTTCTTTATTCTTTGAAAGAATAACTTTATTTTGAATACATGTTCATAAAATGCTTCTATTTTCTATTTTTCTATATGAAAAGTTATTAATATCTTATTTTCCTTTGTTTAATAATCCTAATAAATATTCATTTATATCTAATTTTAAAATTAAGATTTTATTTTTTTTTTACACACTCAAAATAAAGAACTAGCCTATATTTCTGTGTATGTAAGTGTTTCCAAAGTAAATTTTAAAAAAAATAAATGAATAAAATAAAAAGTTCTTTTAAGATTAAAAAAAAAAAAAAAAAAAAAAAAAAAAAAAATTATTGAATAAAAAAAGAAAGCAGTAAATAACATTAAAAAAACTTGAAATATGTTAAACAAGCTTAAACTTAGATATAGTTTAATACAAAGACAATACCAGTTTTCAATATTTCATTGGCTCAAAAACAATGCACAAATCACTAATCCATCAGAACTGCAAACTGTGAGAAAAATATATGAACATATGTATGGCAGGTAACATGAATGTAAAGTATTTGAAATCACAACCATTAAAGTGAAAAATCATTATATATTGTCACTTCAACATCAAATGAATTTTTAATTGAGCATACACATAGGTTTCATTACCACCAAAGAATAATAAATAAATAGTATCAACAAATTTGACAAACCTTGAGTCATTACCTAATAAAAACTTTTCTGTACAAGTATATAAGATTAAAATACATGAAAACAGAGGCAAAAAAGAATATAAAAACCTAACATTCATCCTAACAGGCATATAAAAGTATTTACCTTAACTTCTGACAAAAGAGTTTGTTAAAAATGCCCAATGATGTCTCAAAGCATTGCTTTCTATGAATTTTATACACAGCAAGAAGTCAAATTCAATTTAATGGCTGCACCCTCTCTGTTCTGATCAAACACAAGATGTAAATATAATCTTAAATTATTTTTAAAAAGTGGGAAAATGGCATTTTTAATTTTGTATTATTTTTCTAACGGAAAATGAAATTTTGTTATTTTCACCCTAAGCAAGCCAAATATAAATGAACATAAATATTGACGAAAAAATCTTATGCAAACAAAATTAACAAAATGACCAGTTAGAAAAAGTCTCCGATATTAAATGGAAAAAGGTAAACGGACGATTTATAGTTGAAATTCAAATAAAAATTTAATGACAATTTATTATATTTGGAACCATTATAATAAATGTCCCCAAATATCTGTTGCACTTCCTTTAAAAAAAATTACAAAATTAACAGAGGAAAAAAAAAAAAAGTGCAACATCTTCAGATGACTTTTACTTATTATTAGCAAATGAATATTTAGAACAAATAATTATTAATATTTTTATTTAAAACAGTGTAAAACTGATTTGTCTATTTAAATACTGTGTGAATTTTAAGTAAAAATATGTTTTACTGCCTTTTTCTTTCATTACATGTACATTTTTAAGTCTCCTTTTTTCAGCAAATATAATAATATGAATTTATTTTTTTAATTCTTTCATCTGTCATATTTAACGCATCTTTATCTAGTTTAGTTGTAATTTTTTACTCAGCCCTGAAGAAAAACTGTCCATAGGAATATTTTAAATTTATCACAAACTCTTACGTCAAAAAATAGAGTAAAATGTAATATTTTATCTCAGCACCTATAAAAATTTTGCCATTTGAAGCACCTAATTGTAGTAACCCACAATATAATAATCCCTCATAAAATACTGCATTTTTCCCAATGAAAATGCATTACTTCAATAATCACATCATGCTTTTTTATATGACAAAATTTTCATAGCTACTCAGACTCCTTTGCGCAGAATCAAAAACAATACATTGTAAATTAACACCTTGTAATATTACATTAATTTCAATCACTAAAAGGTGTAAATTAACACTTTTAAAACCAGTAAAAATACATCTGTTTTGACTGTTTACATATTTCAACCCTTTATGCCAATTCATTTTCAAAACAAATAAATCTGTTCTAAAACTTCACGGTCTATGAAAGATTATTTAAATATGGAAAAAATTCCTGCCGACTCAGCCTGCAGGCATAGGTAGATTTCGAAGTTAGGTACAAATTTTCCCAACAAAAACTAAACTACGGTTGGAGATAAACACAGTTTCATCATAAAGTATGAGCTCTAAGGACCTAATCCTTTTGTGAAAATTCTAATATACACACATGCATATGAAACATTCAAAAATAGTGAAAACAAAATCAGAGAACTTAAAAATTTTAAAATATGCCAATATTTCCATAGTCTGGTTTTTATCATGCTTCAATATGTTTTTTCAAATTCACAAGGTGTCATGTCACAAACCGATATGTTGGATTTCAGATGGCGTTCACCTGTTTTTCGTCCATTACATTTTCCAATATAAAATAAAATTTGCTTTAAAAAAAAAAAAAAAATCCACAAAGCTATTTATTTTATTTTCCGTTTTCATGAGGAAATCTTGTTATAAAAAATTTATGGTGTAATATTCAATTTTTTTCAAATCGTCCAACTAATTTTGTCAGAGCCATGTTAAGTTGGTATTCAAAATTTTTAAACCTCTCCATTTCCATTCTCTTGGAATGATTTTACTCATTTGCAATCCCCCCTGAGATATTAACATCGCAATGTATTTGGAGAGTTTGAAGACTATTCTTGCATAACTGCAACTTTTATCCTGCAGACAAAACTTAATACATACATATATATATATATATACTTTTTAGATGGAGGTTCCTAGAATCATGTAATGAAAAGTTATGAAGAATTTTTTCAAAAGTCTTACCAAAGTAACAACTGCAATAGGTTGTATTTCTTATGAAATCTACATAAACAAAGAAGCACATTGCTGATATTGAATATAGCAGAGAAACCATAGCCCTATCAAGAGGAAACCATCCAAATAAATTTTAATAACAATAAAATAATTTTCCCCTCCAGCCAATACTTCCATCCATTATAAGAGAAAAAACAGAAATTGTAACACGTAAAAATTCAACATGAACGATACAGCATCATTCAACATGCCAAAATCAAGGTTCCAGTTACACAGAATTCATGAAAATAAAATAAGCATCCAAGTAAAATAATGTGTATAAAAAGAAAGAATATGTGAAAAATTGTAGGATGGGGTTTCATAGACTCTGCAATTTTAGAATATTTTAATTGTTTTGAAAATGTGTCGAGTAGAGTTGAAACATGTAAACAATCAAAACAAACAGATTTTTACTGGCTTTAAAAGTGTTAATTTACACCTTTTAGAAATTGGAATTAGTGCAAAAACAATACTTTGAAAAAAGAAAAACAGTCACTGACAAAACTATACAAATTTATTTGTATTACCAAATATTTTAAATTGAATAACTTGAAAAACCAGAATTATGTAATCAATATCTATCATTATTTTATAACAAAAGTAAACAATCTGTTGTTTTTAGTTGTTTTATATAATTTAATAAATAAAACTTTAAAATGAAATAATTATAAATGATGCCAAACTATCTACAAGAACTGTTGAAAACAGTTCAAATGTGATTAAAATTTGTACACAAGTATTCCCGCAGAAAACAAAATGATTTGTAAAATAAATTTTAATACTTAAGCTGTAAAGCTGCCCACAGCTCCAGTTTTTGTGCAAAAGAAAAAAAAAATATATATATCACACATCAGAGTAGACAAACACAAAACACTTAAGTTGCAAGTCTTGTATAAAATATCTGTTAACAAAGATAAAACAATTAATTGTGTTGATTTAACTATTCATTTTAAACTCAAGTTCTATGGCTTTAGTAATTAATAAAGGTCATTGTACTAAATAAATAAACGAAATGCATGCAAACAAACTTAATTTTTTCAGCTTGAAGACGAATAAATGAAAATGAAGTATTACAACTTAAGTAGTAAAATAAAGATGTAACTGAGAGAGTAAATAAAATTATGATGATGATATCAGAATCATTATTTAAATATACCTAAAAGTTATGTTTGACACTTATACTAGAAGCAACAAGTGGAGTAAAAAGGTCTTTATATATGTTAAGAGATTTCAGAGTACCTCAAAATGTTAACAGTAAAAACATTTTATGTAATAGATTATGATAAATGTAGCAGCAATGAACTATGTATCTATAATAGTCCACCTGCTCTGATAAATAAAAAAGAAAATTTATGCATCACACTTCCAAGCAACTACAATGACTTCAGGTTGGTCAAGAATTCAACCAATCACTTCTCACTGTAATTTTCTTGAGAATATGATGTACAAACTTTTTGCTTCATTTGTCAAAGCCAGAGGCTCAATATTGCTCAATTACCTTAATTCGTAACTATTAAAGCTAACATAAAACTGAAAAACTTTTCATAAGTATTCAGGTATGTTTTCAAAAGAATTTACAGACAGAAATTTAAGATTTTAAAGTCAAGATACTATATGAATTTCAGCACTGCAGTTTAGTAATTTTAGTCTTTTCATCAGGCAAAAAATTCATTAATAATTTCCAAAAGACAAAACACAGGTTTACACCGAAATATTATTATGATACACAGGCCCTTGTCTAACTTTTGAAAATCAAACAAATGCTTTGTCTGATGAAAGGAGCTATGAAATTATTGCTCTTGAAACTAGTTGTTTTCCAAAGTGTACTTCAATATTTAAGAAATATCATTTTTAATATGGATTTGACTCTTCAGTGATTGATGTAACATACATTCTAATGATCTTAAAACAATAATATTTGAGGTTTTTTTTTTTTTTTAATACTTCTATACGGTTGAATGTTTTTGACTTAGGAACAAAACCACTGATAGCACTGATGCTTATTTTTTGAAAAAACTAATGTTATTTTCATTTGAATTTGCAAAATGATTTGAAGAGAATGTAGCTAAAAAACTAAGGAATCTTCATAGTTATTTAACTTAAGCACTTTACAATATTTTTTTTCTTTTTCAGGCTTTCTAGATTCTAGATCATTTACTTTTTTAAAACAATTTAATTTGTTATTGCATGAATTTAAGTTATGATATTTTAAGGGGGCTAGTAATTTTAACCAATATGAATATTTAACCTAAGTGACCAGCATGACCCTTTTTCTGAAATGAAATATTAATTTTAGAAAAAAGGACTTTTTCGGTCATCTATGATGTCATTTTGTTTGTGCAAAAACAATGAAAGACTATTTGTAGGGTTATATTACTTATTACAAGTTCAATAAGTTGAAATCCAGACGTATGTCTATATAACTAAATTTTAAAATTATGAAGCATAAACCCTTTACAGAAATTAATAACGAGGGAGGAAGCCACTTGATGCTGACAGTATAAGCAAAAATAAATTTGCTGATAAATAAGAAATAAAATTTAGAACTATGCTCAAATAAAACAGCTCAGAATATCCAATCAACATTTATTTATTTACTCATTTTTCACAACTTTTAAGCAAACTAAATATTTATTATCACCAAACCTATCATGTGCTGAAGAAAATAATTACCTATGGAAATGTAAGAAAACACAGGGAGAAAATTAAAACAATACCATGAAACTACAAAAAACAAACATTTTCTGAACTATTTTAAGCATAGACCAACAATAACCTTGTCCTTTTTAAATATTTCTTGTTGCTTTAGAAGCTTGACACATAGACAAACACACATAACAAACAATGGATACATTAAGACATTTGAGCGGTTCAAAATTTAGCACTGTTGTAACGTTCTTAAGAGGTTTGGAACAGTAATCATTACAAAGGTCGATTGTTGTTAAGTACTATACATCCCAAACTCAGAGGCAATGACACAGAAAGGTGGCATTTGCTTCTGAATTGAAAGAAGGTCAACAGGTTAGAATATTGTCTGAATGTTCATTCAGCAAGTTAAAATAACAAAAAGGAAATGCCAGAGCAAAATTAATGGTACATAACTTGTGCAAAACATATTTAATAAATTATAAATTTCTTAAATATACAATAGTGGTATAAAAGAAGCAACATCTTTAAAGGAATGAATTACTTTTTATTAAGCTATAAAATAAGCAATCACTACAAAAACAAACACAACTGAAATAAATAAATAAATAAAAGAATGTGAGTTTTGAATAAGTATTATAGAAAGAAGAAAAAAAATAGGAGAAACAGTAATGGCCAATCAGGAGCTGACAATAATTGTTATTAAAAATCCTTAATAGAACATGTTTTTGTTAAATTTATTCTTAAGGACACTCATCAGACATCAGAAAATCTCAGGGAAATATATAAGAAAATTTTAGCATTGCCTAATGTAGTTATCAAAGTATGGTTTTCACCATAAAAAAAATAGAGATCCATTGCTGATGTAATGCATTTTTAAAAAAATTAAATTTAAGCCTTTTTCTGAAGATTTTCTCTAATAAAATTTATTTAAAATTTATACAGGTTTAACAGGTTTTAAATTTAAGACAATTTTTAAAAACACACAAAATTAACATCGAACGCCTGTTTTGTAAGGATGAAAATTATATTTTTATAAATAGAATATATAATGAAAAATTACTTATTGAACTTTTCCCATTGATCAGTAAGGTGGAAATCTGTATTGCTAAAGTGTCTCCATAATTTTGATTGACCTTTTTCTTTAAACAGTTTTTTTATTGGTTATCTACTTCATTTATGGCTTTTGTTCACAAAAGCTTCTACTTTTGAAGTATTTGATCATACTTTAGCTTAACAAAGGATTCATTCTTTTAAAATATGCTGCTCTTTTATATTTTTATAGCATAGTTAAGGTAATTTATTAAGTGAAATGCCACAGTAAACAAAGTACGGGACATTAACCACATTTTGTGCCTGTGATATACAATATCTTTTCTCCTTCATAAAAGATCACGAGATTGAAATTACATACTAATTATATTAAATATCACTAAATATGCAAAATAATTTATTTTTCATTTCTTGATGCAGCAATCTTGAAATATTAAATGGTAAAAGAAATTAAATGAATGTGCTTTCAGACATCCATAATTTAGAAAATTTGACACTTTCATTAAACAATAATGAATATTGTAACAAGAATCCCCTTCTAATAGCAATCAAAATAGTAAACAATAAAATAAACTTGTTTACTTTAAAAAATTGGACAGGCCATAGAAGGATCAACAACTATTCTTTGCAGCTATTTCAAAAATAATAAATTTATTAATTTAAAAAATATAATAATAAATTTATTTTAATGTGCTTATTGTAATTTTTTATAACTGAAAAATAATTAGAACATTAAGTTAACTTTTGAAATAACTATTAATATCTTTTTGTGTGTGTGTGTGTGTTGGTGTAGGTAATAAAACTGAAATTTGTGAACTGCGTAACATGGGAGACAAATATGTAAATAATGAAGAGAAAAATAATTTCAGAAATCAAAAAGTGCAATACTGGTTAATGTATAAAAAATTTCATTTGTTAATCTAGTAAATATGTCAAACAATACTTTTAACTATTTTTATGTTAAAAAAAATACATAAAATATATGTAGCTTGTTTTCAGTGCAAAGAACAGTTGATAATTACCCATATAAAAATTAATGTTATGTGCCATTGATCCTTATAGATATAAAATAACATGTGAACCCATCAGAAAATTCTTAACATAATTATTTATTAGCAAATGCATCTTACTAATGCAGTTGCCAACATCAGAAAAATGACATATGGTATCCATATTGTACATTTTCAAAAACTGTTTTCCTAGTTTTTGATGAATTTTAAAGGTAATAATCTTAATTAAATAAAAATTTCAAATAGACTGCTTTAGAAAAAGTAATTAAAATTTAGAGAAAAGTTGAAAATACATTATCATAATTCATATCACTTATCAATTTTGCAATCAATTTGGAAAATCTTTGTAAAACTTATAGATATTGAATAAGTATAACATCTTTCATAAGGTCCCATAGGTTTCACAATTTCTGAGGACAAAAAAAATAAAATAAAGAATGATTAAAAAATCATTAACAGTAACATTTTTCTCAATAAATCATTGCAAAAGAGAAACTTTATTATAATTCTTATTTAAATATTGTAGATTAATGATTATAAAAGTTTAAATGAATTAAACTTCATACTTTTAACATTGTACCCAACTATATGAGTTTACACATAACTCTGCACAATAATTTAGTAATCAACATTTTAAATGTATCTTAAAATAAGAGAAAAAATAAATAAAAAATTAGAAGTAAACATGCATTTCCAAATTATGAGAAAAATGTAACAAAGAAATATTTTTTTTTTAACATACAAAATGTATCATAAATTTAAAAATATACTATACATTTTTTAACCCCACAGAGATTGCTGCTAATAAATTTTTATTTTCTATAAATGCAAGTGATTCCGGATTGATTGCCAAAATGGCCAATATAAGTTATTTTTCTAAGTATAATAATCTAAATTTTAGTCTTTTTTTTTTTGGAAAATTTTATGAATACCTTTGGCACAGTACTATAAAAAGTACAGGTGTAAAAGAAAAAAAAACTTAAAGCAAACAACAACTGTAAATTGAGATTCTAAGGGAATTGCCACCTCGCAATTTCATATTTTAAACAAGGATGGAAATTTTAGCAAATATAGATTATATATGAGCATGTAATATACTTAAATATATGGACAAAACATGCTTTTTAAGCTATGTATAAGGATAAAAATTAATAAAGAAAACTTTTAAAATAGCTCGCAACACTTTTACATATACATATACATGAAGAATGGAAATTCTGCCAATGGATCTTTATATCGAGGGAAAATATGATTTCTGAGATGGCAATACTGCTTGCTAAAAGGTATTTTGTTAGAAACAGGATGAGATAGATTTAGTGTATTAAAATGGAGCACTATACAAATAGTACAAAATCTTGTTAACTACACATATGTACAGAGTAAGATATACGTTAAAAACCTAAACATGATTTCATTACTTTAGTTAAGGAAGGAGGGAGAAAAAAAAGAGGATATTGCTTTATGCAGAAATGCCCCTTAAATCACTTTCATAGTAAAGTTGTTTTATTTTATTTACTTTTTATGTTTAATATGATAAGATTTCCCAAGAAATATGAATATTTTTATAAGAAGATAGTAAATATTCATTAAAAGAACATAACAAAGTAATCTTTAAATATTATTAATAATAATAATTTTAAAAAATCCTTGAATGAAGTTTCTTAAAAAGATGATTTGGAATATAAAAATTGTTCTGTGAAAGAGTTTGCCAATTTTTTGTTAAAAGAAGAGAATTGCAAAATGTTTATTTAATAAGAATACAAAATGAATTTTTCATTTTATAAAAAGTAAACAATCACAACATATTTTCGAAAAATTGTATGTATATACAAATACTTAATAATTTAAAATATACAATAACTCATAATGAAAATAATAAAATATTTCATTACAAAAACTTGTTTTACTTTCAAAGGGAATTTTCCTATATATAAATTACTTATTATCAACAGATTTCTTGAAAAAGTAATTTTTGTGTAAAACAATATTTAAGGTTTTATATAATATTTAAAAGCATGATAAAATAAAATGCTACAAAAAATACATCTCAAAACAAAGATCAAATAAGACTAGTTTTATTATTTTCTTAATCGATATTTATTACCTTCTCAGGTTGCATGTTTATGTGAAAATTAAAGTATAATGCAATTCTCAAAAGTAATTTTGAGAATTGTCAAAATCTCATCTTTCTTTCTTTTTTATTTTTTATTTTTTTATTTTATAAGTTAATGTTTGAGATTTTGCATGAAATCCTAATCATTAGTTAGCCTATAAAGTAAAATATCTTATTTTTTAAACAATGCTTAAATTTAAAACTCTTTCTTATAGTTTTCAAAGATATTGCAAGAAATATTTTTGAGCAGTGAACAAGATAAAAGCTGCTTTTATTTCATTTTTAATATAGCAAATTGTAGAAAGTAAATAAAAATATCTAATAAAATAAATAAAATAAACTTTGAAAATTTGTTTTTAAATAAAAATGATAATGAAATTATCAATTATTTTTTTATAATTTTCAACTTTTTTTAAGGGTAGGGGAGGGGATGTTTCAAAATTTTAGTTTTGACTTTACTATTTTTTAAACTCAAAAATTACAATAAATTACCATACTGCATACATAATGTTAATGTATATTTAAATGAGAAAAAAATGGAAAAGACCTTTGGAATTAATCTAGAAAATCAAATAATTGTAATTTAATTTGATTGAAAATGCAGTTTCATTTTTTTTCAATATGTTTCAATTACTGTAATAATAATTTACAATATTTGTTATGGTGCATATTTGTTTTGTAATACATATTTAAAAAAAAATCTGTTTTTTATAAGTTAATTTTTACAATTCAAGTCAACAATATTAGTATTAAAACATACAAATTTAGATTCAGAAATACCATTTTGTAACTTGTTGGTAAGTCATGGATAAAGAAATTTGATATTGATATATCAATTACAAATCTAAAAAAAAATATGCTCTTTTTATACAATAGATAAGAATAACATGATGCAAATTTAAGCTTAAAGCAATCGTCATTACCCTAATAACAAATAGAAAAACCCATGCATGTGTAAGTTATTCTTTTATTATAAAATTTGAGTAGATATAAATATTGTGCATCCAAACCAATCTAATCATAAAATAAATATTGTAAGTAGATTATATTAATTCAGATAAATATTAAAAAGATATTTGAACTATGTAAAGTCATAATTTTATCTTATATAAAATCAAATGTGAAAATACAACAATGAATATGTAAAAAATAACAATTATGAACAATATACCAATTCTACTGCAATTTAGATTAAACCCCAGAAAATGAGTAAAATGAGATGCCTTTGGTTCAATGAATATTTTAAATTGATAATGAGTAATTAGTGATAGAGATATGAAATCAAGTAATTAACAGGGTTCCCTTTCAGGGAATCAAAATGCTTTATTATCATACAGCAATTTTAATAGGGGAAAACAAGCAATTTGTATTTATCATCAATCACAGATTAATGCTACTATTAATGATATTACTATTAATAATATCAATGTATATTTACATTACAGACAACAGAAATAACATTTGCTCTCAATTTTATGAAGAAATGATTACGATGAAAAATCAGGGTTGCCACTCTAATCTTGAAAAAAAATTCCCTGTATTTTCCCTGTACTGCAATGCATTTATTCCATGTCAAGTGCGAAAAAATATATGTGTGTATGAAGGCTAATTAGAAATGTTATAATTTGCCATTACCAAATTCCCTGTGTTTTCCAGATTTTTTTTTTAATTCCCTGGAATTTCCCTGTTTTGGGAGGGGATTTAAAATTCCCTGTGTTTTCCCAGTTTTCCAGGTTCTCCAGGTGGCGTAGCAACCCTGAAAATGAAAGATTTGACTGAGAAAATGAAAATGATTTTAAAGATTTCATAATTTGCTTGGATTGGGTAATATTCGAAATTTACTCAAGTTGTCATATTTTATAAAGACCTTGAAAAGGTATGAGATACTTATGATTTTTTTCTAAACTCAGCATGTTTTGCTTGTATGACAAATGTTTTATCTTTTATATTGTAACAATTTTGATTGAAGATTTTAAATGAACTAAACAAAAAATTGTGAATTTAGTAATTTCCATTGCAAATATGCAAGCCATTGCAAATATGCATTGCAAGCTGGCATTCACATTACACATACTTAATCAAGTTTGACTTAGAATTAATTCTTTCAGTTCCATATTAGATTAACAAATAATCCCCCCCCCCCCCCAAAAAAAAAAAAAAAAAAAAAAATCTATATTTTATTACTTACAGACATAAAAATCTAAAAAATGCTGGGCATTAAAAATGTTTGCACTAGTTTTTTAAAAGAATTTTAACTATGGGTATTTATTTTAAGCATTTATATTTTTTGTAGAATTTGAGTTTGGTTGGGTCAAATCAGGCCAGGTCTGATTCCACACATTTTTGCATGTGCAGCACCAAGGACTGTGAAGAAATTAATAGACCAGGGCAAGATATAATTTGTTAGGTCTAAGTCAGGTACAGTCCACAAAATAACAGCCAATGAAAATAAACAATTACTGAAGACAATTTATCTTTCGAAAAATGTTAACACAACTATGATATATATTTTCTTCCTTTCCTTTCTGACAAAATGTTTTTTCTATTTTTAAGATAATCTGAATTTTATTAAAACATTAAAATTCTGTTTTTAATTTCCATTTGTCCTCACTTTCTTTTGAAAACTTTTAATATAAGATTTATTGTTATTTAAAATAATCTTAATAATAATTTCTGACAATATTTTAAATGTATTAAAATACATAAGTACCATATATGTAAAAATATTTTAGATGACAAGCATCAGTTTTAAATATTATGTATAATGAAAATGTCATGACTTAATACACATATTATACAAAAATGAATGAAATAATGTAACACATACCAAAAATGAAAGGAAATGCTAAAAGCACAGTTTTAACTCACTGAAAGCAAGTTTCAATTTAACGCTAAAATTTTAAATGCAGTTAAGTTTTAATTATTTTTTTAAATAATTTTATGACCAATCCCTAAAAGTCTTGGAGAAGTTTAATGGATTTGTTTTCCTTTGAATTATACAGAGGGGGGAATTATTTACATTTGTAGAAATTATTTCTAACTTTACAGGTATTATGGGAACCCTGATTGAAAATATTTAGACTGCAACCATAATATAAAAAATGTAATTTACAGTTTTGTAGAAATAAGTACTAAATAAAAATTCACAGAGATAGAAGCTAGTAAAAATAACATTATAATACATTAAAAACAAGATGTATTAAAAAACGGTACTCCATTTTAATTCCTGGGAGAAAGAATAATGCAAAAAGTGATGTGAGCCAGCAAAAAAGCTGGAGTTAGGGACATCAAAGTTTTTCTTTTTTTGAGAAAGGGACAAACCTATAGAGGTAATCACTAACATTTGTTTTTTTTCTGTACACATACGTCAATCTACGACAGCCGTGTCAAGTCCACTGTCATACTGGATACTTTGCTAAAATATAGCAGAGAAGAGAAATTGCAGGAGATTGTGAGAGCCTTCTTGTAGACTTACTCTCAGAAGCAGCGAGTCAGCACCAACACAAATCATCCACAAAATTTACAATACTCGGTGAAAGGCCTGATTATCTGAAGTCTTAAAAATGTCTCTCTCTTTTTTTTTTTTCAAAACCTAACTCAAATGCTAGTATTTCCATTCACGAGTTTTCACTGTCTCTCTCAGATAAATGCTCAATATAAAGATTCCACAGTTTGTCTTTGATGAAAATGGAAAGACTAGCATTTCTGGGTTAAAAGACAATCATCACCTTCAACTCACTGTAGCATAATTTGTTTCTTTGAGCACCCAAACTGGCAAAGGAAAAACTTGAGAAAAGCTGCTGGCCATTTTCATTTATTTCCACTAACAGAATGAAGACAGCACTGAAGAGTATGAGGTTGTCACATAAGATGATGCTAGACAAAGGTGCAATGCATCTCTTACAAAGTAGATTATTGCCTGATGTGAAATGTAGAGTTGGTGTATATAAGCTCAGAGTTTAGTTTTTGAATTCAATTTTTTCTTCTTTTCTTTTTCTCCTGCATGTTCTCTGATTAAGTGCTACGACTTGGATCAAGCTGATACTGTAAAATAATAGAAATAAAATTAATATAAATCATTCAAGTAAATAAGGAAAAAAAAAAAAAAAAAAAAAAAAAAAACACACAAAACCAGTATTATTAGAGATGCCTCAAATTTTAAAGTAAAAATTAAATGTCACCAAATGGGTAGCTAAAGATTTTTTTAAAAAAAATAAATATATGAAGTTTGTAAGCGCATTGCTGTCATGCAATATTTACTCTTTTTTTTTTTTTTTTTCCTAGCTCTTCCCTTATGCTAATTTTTAAATGATATGGTGTGCTCAAATTTCAAGTCACTTTTTTAACATTGATACTGTATGATTTTTTTAAATATTACTTTGCTTTAAATATCTAATGTTTACTTAATTTTCAGCATTTAACCTATAATCACAGAATCCATATTTTTTATCAAGCAGTTAACAAACTAAAAGGGTGGGTAGTATTATTTTGAAATAAAACATTGTTTGATATTGTTTTTTACTGGTGTATAAGATAAATATATCTTATACACCAGATAAATATATCTTATTCAATTTAAAATACTGAAATACCAATATACATAATAACACTTTGTTTAGGTATCATTTTATAAGGTACTAAAGAGATGGAAAATACTGCCTGATGCTCAAAGTTTATAGCATTAGGTTAAAAATGTACTTATTTCAAATGCGTTTTTAGGTTCTTACAGAATTGAGAAGAAAAAAAAATCCAAGGAAATCTAAGTTTTGAAAATTTCTAACAAGGAAGGTCTCCATAAGAGCATACTTTGAAAATTCTGAAAAAATTATAGAATGTTCTTTCCATGAGAATATATAAAATAAAATTTGACGGAGCCTTGATAAACCATCCATAAAAAAATAATAAATTAATAATAATAATAATAATAATGAACATTTTATATTTGGCAATGGAATATGATTATTATAATTATTATTATTTTTAAATGTCAAATACACTTTAAGAAAAAAAATTTCATGTTGAACTTGTTTAACTAAATTTTATTTAAAAAGGCTTAGTTTTTTCAATTTTAGTTTGTTTTAACTGTAATATTGGCATATTAATGTTTTTACATACTTATACTGAAGTTTAACTATCAAAAAATAAGATTTAAACCAAAATTCAAAATAATTAAAATTGCTTCAAGCTGGAAATTAAGTCCAATTGAGTATTCTCAATAAAAAGTTTTTTTTTTTTTTTTTTTTTTTTTTTTTTTTTTTTTTTTGCTGCTGCTGCTATGGAAATGATTTGTATAACTGCAGCATTTTTCAGCTGGCTTTTATTTTTGAGTATGTTTAAATGTATGAAAATATTCAGTAATAAACTAAATACTGCAGCAGCAACAATATATATCTCTCCTTGTTTAAATTCATTAAATACCATTTATATGCATTCTAAAAACCAATTTACAAGCAATTTTGAGTTGCATTATAATCATTTGCTTTTGGCGGGGAAAAGCGTTGCTTGGTCAAATCGCATGAAACTTTTGTATTTTCGTGTAAAATATTCAAAAGTATTTTATTTTTTTACAGATTTTCTACTGTAATTCCGATACTAAATTTGGCTGATTCTTAATTACATATATAAATAGTTTAATTAGTATTTTTACTAAAATATTCTGAGTATATGCCCAGTAAAAAGACATTCCTTGTAAGGAGTGCAAAAATTTTAAGCAATTTACCTATTTTTCATGTATGCTGAGTCCTGATGTAAACACAAACTCATCCTAACTTTTAATATTTTATTTGGAGAGAAAACAGACTTTACTGTATTAAAATCTAATAGACAGTGCTAAACTTGGACAAAATCCACAGTATATTGCTTATTGGTTTCATAAATTTGAATACAAAATTGCAAGTGAACTACTTTATGTAGTGCCAATTGTCATATTTTGTAACAAAGGTGTACACAAACAATCTTTCAGAAAATATTGTCAAAGTCATCATTTTGAACTGAATTTCCAAATAAAAAGAGATATACCAGTCAACAAAGGTTGAAAAATAAGATTGTCATTTGATCCAAAATGGCTCATAACTTGACAAATTATTTATAAAAAATGGAAAACGTCTTTCCATTTCAAATCATTTCTATAGTCAATTCTATTAATTTTATGTTTAAAAATGAGTCAGTAAATGTGTCAGAAAGTTTCTGGCTTGTTGAGCTGTGGACTTAGAATTGCCTTAAACATAAGCTATTTGCATCTTTATAAAGAAATACCTATAACTGCATATCTTAAATTTAACATTCTTTATAGAAATAAAAGAACATTTAAGATGCACAAAAAAATAGATTTTTTTAAAAAGAGCAAAGAATACATTAATGGAGGATATAGTTAAAGAAAACAACTGGGAGACATTTCTAGCAAATGAAAGAAAATAACGTGTGTGGTAGGCAACATAGCAATGATGACAAAAGACTTTTAAAATAATTAAAAGTTTGAGGATGCAAGTTAATAATAATAATACCTCAGTCTGTAATAACAAAAAATTATTACAAAATAAAACCCATAAAAAATGACAGTGAAACAAAGAATAACATTCATAAACATTAGTATGTTTGAATTTTATTAAACATATGTAAACAGAAATGTACTGTTTTGAGAATTTAGTTGAAAAGATTTTAAGGGATAAATTAAACTAGAGCCTGATTATCACAATACAGGCATGAAAGTGAAAAACAACAAAAAAGGTGGAATATTTTTTCCATCAATACAGCAGTGTTAAACTCCTGTAATTTAAGTGTAATTATAACAGAAAATAAAATTAAATGTAACTGCACATATAATTGCTTTTTTTTTTCCCTTAGAAAGTTTTAATAATGCTAAAGGATGCACCAAATATATCCGATCCACTTATGTTAATTTTCCAAAACAAATATTATTCTGGATAATTTAGCTGTTAAATTCCCCCTTTTTTTAAAAAGGAAAGGAATCTCCCTGCTATATTGCTCTTTGCTTCAAAAATAGAACTCAAAAGAGGGAGCACAGAAATTACCCAAAACTGTTATATAAATAGCACAAAATATTCTACTCCAAAAAGAAATTTCCTTTCATTTTGAATTTTCCAAGTCTAAAAAAGATTTCCTTCTTGAAAGACATTCAGAACAACTTCATTTACAATAGTTTCAGATGTTTAAATGTAGAAGCTCACTTTTCAGTTTATGTCTATTTTGTGCAACAATTCAAGAACAAACTCCAAGGGTTTGAGTAGGCAAAATGTCCAATTATTAAATTTCTGCTCCCCCCCCCCCCCTAATTAACCTTCCAAAACTTTCTTTGCATTTTTGCACCAATCCAGAGAATGACCAAAATTGCTTTAAAAAAGATGGAATTCCTCCTTTGGGAGGAACTCTTTCATGCCCGACAATAGCATGTGTTCCAGGCTCACAGTTTTAGGGAGCTCCTAAATACATTTATTTGGACAAAACTTATAAGATTTAAAAAAAAAAAAAAAATAATCCTGGAGTTTTTTTAAAATATTTTTTTACAGTTTTATTTATTTATCTGTATTTGTACATAAAGCTATATATACATCCTGCCTTTTTGATATAAAATCGAAATAAGAAATATTTTAAAAGAAAAAAGGAATTAAAAAACATATATGCATGCAGACAGTTTTCATTTAAACAAATCACATATGGATGTGGGAAGGATAACCAAAATTATACAATAAATAAAATAAATTTCCACAATGAAATAAAAAAGTAAAATAAAATAAAGAGGGATACATACACTCGATTGTACAAACTTAACATACATTGTCTTGCCCATAACCTGGAATGCCATAATCACCCATTTGAGGTCCGTCTTCACGCGGTGTACCAGGACCAGTTGCCGGGGAGTTTTTCATGCCTTCCATGCCATCACCTAAATTGACAATTGTTTTATTTACTATACATTCTAGTACTATTTTCATTATATTTATCAATTTAATTAGATGTTTTGAATTTATTTAATTACATTCATTCAGTCAGTAAATATGCAAGTGGAAAAAGAAAAAGTCATTACATTTTTAACTTAATTGCACAAAAATTAGACAACAGGTTCATAAATTCCACAGAAGTAGACTTTTAAAAATATTTAAAATTTTGAGACTAGCAAAATATGAATACATCATAAAATTTGTGTTACAAAACTCTCAAATATATGAATGAATCAGAAATTAATACTGAATGACGTTCAGATGCTATTACTAATATGAAAGTAATAATTGTATTTGCAATTAAAGATTAATGTAATTATGAATTTTTTATTACCAGAATTTATGCCGTTGAGTACAGGTGGTCCCATGTCAGGGCCCATAGGACCCATAGGGCCGTCAGGGCCAGGACCCATTGGAAACTGAAAAGAAGAAAAAAAAAATATTAACTTTCAAAAAATTATTGAAATACATCTAGCATAAATTAAAAAAATTAATAAATAGCATTTTATCTAAAAATTGTAAAACACGCACAATTAATGAAACTTGTTAAGATAATTTTTGATCAAATATAAATTTTTATGTAATAAAAAAACACATATCTTGCTACAATTGTTTTTTTCTATTTTTTATTTATTTTAATTATTAAATTTCTAAAATAATCATCATTTCATATCACTACTAAAAATTTTAATATGAATATAAATGCAGGTGCTACACATATTTCAATCAGCAAAACTTTAATTAAATTAGATAAATTGTTTCACATTTTGTCAACTGAGAATAATAAGGTTCTATCTGTGTTTTTGAAAAAATTGACTTATCGATATAGAAAAATTCTACATGCATCTATGAAGGCATTTTTGGATTAAAATAATGTCATAATATAGTTGTACTTGTAATGTCATATGTAAATTGCACATAACATAATTTTGATGCAAAAATACCTTCATAGATACAAATAGAACCCTTCTATATTGATAAGTCATTTTTTTCAAAAACACAGATAGAACCTTATTATTCTCAGATGATGATTTGGCATGATTTAAATTTACACCAACTGGCACTTATTCTCTCCCCCCTCTAAATATATATATATATTTATAATATTGCTTAATTTTTTTTTAATATATATATAAAGGATACCATAAATAGGAAAAAATTCAAAATTAATATTTTAATTCAAAATGAAAAGATACCATATTATCAAACATCAAATTGTACAAAAAAAAAAAAAAAAAAAAAAAAAAAAAAAAATGAGAATGGGAACTGCATTTGTTAAATTGAAAAACATATTATAATGGGCGTTTAATAGACACTAATGAATGGATAATCGTATAGTTACATCAATTAATTCTATTAATATAATTTAATTAATTTACATGATTAAATTGTACCTAACTTTTAATAAATTGGAGACCTATAATACAATTACTAAGTGTATAGGGTAAATATATTAATTATCTATTTTTAAATCTTAAATCATCTTATATTAAGATATTGAATTTAGCTTAGCTTAGTCAAATTAAATGATTTTGTATTAAACCTTAATAGGATAAACTATGGTGTAGGGTTTATTTTTTATGTTATCATATTACTCCAGGGTTGCCGGCTTTTAGCCGGGCCAAAAAAAGCCGGCCGGCTTTTTTTGGTTTTATCCACTTAAAAAAAGCCGGCTAAAATTGAAAAAAACCGGCTTTTATTTTTAAAGAGTTAATTTGTATCGAATCTATATTAAATTTGGATTGATTTATTTTTAATACATTTTTAATTATTTACTACTAAAAAAGTTAAATTTCTATTTAATTTTTCAGATAAATAAGTCTTTATAACCGATAGAAGTATAATGTGACATAATGTAAAGGCATTATGTCTCAAAAATATAAATCTTTGAAAAAAGAAAATATACACAAAAATGTGTTTTAAACTTCTATATTTCATAGTTCTACTTATATTACACATTCTTAAGAATTATATTTAATTGAATTATGACAAAATATAATACATCAACACATTCCTGGAAACATTCTCGCAGGTCAATATGTAAAGATTAAGTCATAAAATGAACAATGTTGAAAAATAAATTAGGAAGGATTCAGTATTTGAGGAGAAATTAACATATTTGCTGCCGATTCACGCACCAGTGCCTGATATGGCGCCAACGTTAAGGGGCCTCTCACACGCCAGGAAGGGATGTCTCAATAGCCAGTCACGCGCTGGCACAGAAAAATCTCTCACTGATTCTTTGTTATGAAAAGTAAATCTGCTTCTGGGAAAAACCCACTTCTACAGCGCGGAATTAACTATCTTCACATCTTCACGTAAGCAGCAGCGAACGTGTTAATACATAATTATATAACATTAGACTAGTGAAAAATGCTCCAAGGAGCAGTGCAAAAGCAGAATATGATTTTAATTGAGCATTAAAAAGTAATGGACAAGTGCTTCTGTTAATTACTGAGCATGAGGAAGGATAAGGGATCCCTTCTTGGCTACAACTCACTTCAATGCCAACTTTGAAAAAATCATATTTGCGCTTTTTCCATACAAAAGAAATCTGCGGTTCTTTAGTAGAATTTTCCACCGTGCTTTAGATGTTAACCAGGGGTGTAGTCATAAAAATAACATAAGATATATGCTCTAAGCAGAGGGATATTCTAGAATGTGTATACTATAAGCTTTCTTGAAAAACAGAGGGTATATGGTGTTCTATTAAAAAGTCCAGAAGGTGTACGGCGTATAGCCTGTACTACATCTCTGATGTTAACTGCACTGTTCACTCTGCACTATACTACAAATCAATTTTCTGTGCAATTATACACTTAGGGTGTGCTTGGTGGCAGTGCATGAATGTGATACCTGCAGGAACTAGGTATCTGGCATTATGTCGCCTTCCTTTACATTTTTGTCTAATTAAGCTGCATCTTTACTGGTTACGTCTTTACACTATACATTTTTATAGTAACTGCGACTGATTTGTTTTCACGGAAAAAGCGCAAATATGATTTTTTCAAAGTTGGCATTGAAGTGAGTTGTAGCCAAGAAGGGATCCCTTATCCTTCCTCATGCTCAGTAATTAACATAAGCACTTGTCCATTACTTTTTAATGCTCAATTAAAATCATATTCTGCTTTTGCACTGCTCCTTGGAGCATTTTTCACTAGTCCTTCTATTTTTCCATATTCCATAGGGATACTGCACAACTTGTTTTGTATTTTATATATGGAAAACAAAATCTTATTTGTATTGAAATTAAAAAATGCTACATACTCTAATGCTCTGGTATTACAAATTTAAAAAAAATTTTAAACAGGTTTTTCTATACCAAAATTCTACGGTGGTTTTCAAAAAAAAAAAAAAAAAAAAAAAAAAAAAAAAAAAAAAAAAAAAAAAAAAAATCAGTTTTTTACTAAAGTGAATAAAATAATAAATCCTTTCAAAGAATAGATTTTTCATTCAAATATCCATTATTTTTGCCAAAAACAGGAACTTTTTTTATGCAAGAGTAAAGTTTGATACAAAAACCATGCTTCTTTTTTTTCTTAATCCGTATTTATTACGGACTTATTAAAAACGTACTCCACCGCTTTTATAGGAAACTATTGCTTTACTGTGTTATGGAGCATTCTCATTGGCCATAAAGAGACATTCTATAAAAGCTGTGGAGTGACTCTGCAACAAATGGGTCAAATTTTTAACAGTGCACTGTTAAAAATCTGCTGCATTTTGCTGCAACGCCCTCCACCACTTGTATATAATATCTCTATTCCAACCAATGAAAAAGCGCCATTTCACGGCCAAGTAACCGTTTTCTATACAAGCAGGGGAGTGCGTTGCAGCAAAATGCAGCAGATTTTTAACAGTGTGCATATCCTTGGCGCTATAGTTTACAGGAGTGGTACATTGTTCAAAATTTGAAACTTTTGCTGCATCGCCACTCCATCGCTTTGATAGAATATCTCTATTTTGATCGATGAGAATCCTCGATAATGCATTTAAGTAATCGTTTTCTATTTATCTACTATATCGTTTCCGTATATTTATTTTTTCAATCAGCACCAAGGTGCGCATTTTATTAGAAGACGCGCTTTATTAGAGGGCGCATTCTATTAGAATAAATACGGTATATACTTATAATAAATACACTTTTTTAAAGTACAGGGCCCCAATATTTGACAGGTATGCCAGGCATTTTTGCCATTGATGCCATTGTGCTAAAAACAAAATATAAATAAATGAAAAAAACGGATAAAATATAAATTTGGCATGGTGCAAAAAATTGCCTAATTTAAAATTTAAAATCAAATTTGACAGCCACCAGGGCTAGACACCGTGCATAATTATTAAGTAAATGATTCATTAACACTAGAACGTCCGGAAATTCTACTCAAGTTTGAAAATAATATTTCTCACCAGAATTTTTATTCAAAATTATTTAATTGATTTATTTAACGTAAATTTGCGTGGATTAGATTTAAATTATTTCAAGAAAATTTTTCTGGTTCGAATTGAAATTTATTTACATGATTGGAGTCGAATCGACTCCATCTGGGCGTTCTAGTGTTAAAAAATGACAAAAATCAGCATGTCAAAAATTTCAAAAAAATTCATAATTCGTTAAAAAATTAAGTTAAAAATAAGAGAAAAAAAAGCATTCTGTATTTTTTTATGCTTAATCGAATGGTGTAACTGGTTTTTCTCTCCGACGATTACAAGTACCTTAGATTGATGACTGCCATTCTTTTATTTCATCTTGTAAAAAAACTGTTTAACGTAAAGCTATGAATTTTTGCAGGATTAATTAGCATCGCAAAATCTTTAAAATAAACTTTACCGCAACATTCTATCTGCAATAGAACGTTAGATATACCCATTTATGACCAAATTTGGAAAATACGCAATTTCAGAAAAACCACCCAGCGAAATAACGTTTTCTCGATGACTACCTCGGGATAAAAAGTTTGTCTTTTGTTTAAAAAAAAAATTAAGTTTTTATCTTTAGTAGTTTTCGAGAAAAGTGCTGGGACACAATATTTTTGTCATATTTTCAGAATACTCTACAGTACACCTACAGTATGCCATAAAAAAAAATAATTTTTGTGCTATGTTGTGCGTCTTGGTCAGACGAACATTTAAAAAAAAAATCATCAAAATTGGATAAGTATTTAGTTAGTTATTGCAAAAAGAAAAATTGAAAAATCCGTGTGCACCATCGCTCAATCATATTATTGTAGCGCGCTGCCGCGCGCACAATGAAACAACAACAAAAAATGTTCTAATAAAATTTGTTGAATTAAAATTTTGAATAGCTCTTATTTATTTAAAAGGGCATATATGCCCACTTGCATGAATGAATATATTCATGCATATGCTAATTGAGAATACTGAAAAAGAATTGAGAAATATAATATATTATAAAATATGCATAATTCGAAATACTATTTTCAATAGTGAGAAATGGTTTTTTTTATATGGATGATTTTAAAGGTTTATAGGGAATAAAACACGACATTTTAATATAACTCTTAAAATTAGTTAAGTAATAAAACATGTAACTAAGTAACCATAGTCCTCTTTAATTTTATAAAACTGTAAAAAATGGAAAAACCAAGGGTAGGATTAAAGATCAATGTAAATCAGAAAGAACACTTGGTATGGCCATTTTATAATTTAGTTGACATATTCACAATTCTGGCTATAAACCACTAGCAACCCCATCAATGTGTTATTCTAGTATTAATGTCTTTATTATTTATTGTCATTATTGAAAAATAGGGTTATAACCCAATTTCTCTTAATAAATCATAATTAAAATCCCAATTTTTGATTTTAATAATTAAAGTTATTTAACTCAAAGTAAATTAAACATCACTAAAATTAGTTAAAAGACACTTAAAAATGTGTAGCTTAAAATTAAAATGCTTCACTGAATAAAAGCCAATTATGGCCAAAAAAGGCCAATTTTGGCCAAAAAAAGCCGGCTAAAACCAATAAAAGCCAACCGGCCTGGCTTTTTTTAATTTTAGCCGGCTTTTTTGCAACCCTGTATTACTCCGTTTTTAATTTATTTATTTATTATTATCATATGCAATAATTATTTTTATTTTTCATTTTCATTTTGCTATCCAATTGGTAGTTTTGATGTGCATTGTTTTTGATGTTTTTCTTCATTTGGTTTTGGTTTTGTGTGTGTTGGTAGTCCCAAATTCGTATTGTTTTGCTTTTTCATGGCAAATACGAAGATGAAACCACACACTTCATTTGTAGTTCCAAAGTATTTGGAACCTGAAGATTCTGCTTTGGTTCTACAAATTCAATTTGTATTCATTTTAATTATTTATTTTTCCCTCCATATTCAATGTGCTATAAGTTATTAAATTCAATGGTTCATATATTATATTGTAATATGATTAATGGTTTTATATGTATACAGTCGAGTCTCTCTATAACAAAACTCCATACATTGAATTTCTCTATATAATGAATTTTTAGTAGGAACGGTCCTCTTTTCCCATGATTACATTAAAAACAGTCTCTATATAGTGAAATATCCATCTCCATATAACGAATTTTTTCATAAAATGATCTTTATTCAGTTTTCAAAACACATGGAATCAATTTTCCATCACTTATTCCTGATTTATCGCTTGCATCTTTTTCTAAACAGTGTCAGCTAGAATCTTACATACATAAGAGCAGGATCAATAGGGGTAACTGATGAAAAAGCAATTTGCAATTGCTCGAAAAATGCCAGATTTTCTGTACTAGAGGACAATGTGGATTATGAAGACGAAGATGTGACATGAGCAGACTTAAAAGAAAAATGGAAATGAAGAAACGCGAGAGGTCGAAGAAAATGTTGCTCTGATTTTTTGGAAATAAATGACAATCTCATTATTGCACAGTATCTTACTGATAGTGGTATTTTAAGCAGAGTTATGAACATAGTGAGATTGAGATGTTATGGTGAGATTGACAATGAGCATGAGAACGAAAATCTACAGCAAGAGAAAACACAATCACGCAACGAAATGATGAGTTTTTTTTATCTTATTTGGAGAAGACTTCAAATAGAGGAAAATACTTCCTATACAATTTTTTATTCCTCGCTAAAATTTGAATATTTTTATGAAAGTTTAACAATTTTGAAATAAATAAATAAATAAATAAAATACAGATTTCTTCGTCTAAAGTTAATGCAAGTCTTCTTTATTTGATTTTCATTAAGCTTTCAAATAAATGTCGGTTCTCATTCTTGAAACTGTTTAAATAAATAAGAAATAGAATATTAGTTTAATATTTAGAGTTAAACATTACAAATTCTTAATTAAAGACATTAAAAATAATATTTGTTCAAAATTTACACATTAAAAAAAAAGGTAAGCTTCATATTCTATACAACGAATTTCTCTATGTAACTAATTTTTTACAGGCACAATGAGTTTCGTTATATAGAGACTCGACTGTATATATGTTTAAATGCTACCAGAAAGATGGGAAAAAATAGCGACTAGTAATGAATATTTTCAATGACATGTTTTTTACTAATTATTTTAAATGAAGCATTAATTTTTTTAAAGAAACAGAAAGAACTTATTCAACCTCCAAATATTAAAAGAAAAAATTCTTTCTCTCTCCGGAGAGAGATTTAATTTTTCCTGAGTAGTAGTTTTCTAATTTTTGAAAAAGTCATACCTTTACTTGTATAGAAAATAAAGGATTGGTTTGATAGTAACTACGTGTTCTCATTTCTCACTTATCATTATTGCATGTTTTTATTAACTATATTCAAGTCTGAATCGGAACAAATGATTTTATAACATTTGTTCCGATTCACCCCTAACTGTGGGGTAAATTGGAACACCATTAAAAATTTTTTTTTTAAATATATAAATATATAATTTTTTTTTTTTTGCTAAAAAATTAAAGAACAAAACAAGTTCGAAGTTTTTACTCAAAAAAATAAAATTAATTAAAAAATCAGTAGTTGCTTTTTTTTTTTTACATTAAAGTTGAGAAGTGTTCCAATTCATCCCATTTTATGGTACTGAAAACTCACTGGTAGTATCAATATCGATGTGGTATTTACAAAAGTAAAAAAATTCTGTGCTGATAATCTGTAGATTCAAAATTATGTAACACCATAATTTCTGAAACTCAGGAAGATCAAACCCAGAAACTCAAATTAAGTAATCCTGTTTGAAACAATATAATGGAATTATTGAAATCTTAATATTGTTACCATAGTCTTGCAAAAATATCAATATGTAACAGTATTACGGTATATCACCCAACGAAAGTATACATAGTACAGGATGAAGTAGATAAAAATTAGTAGCACCACATTTGGTGACTCAATTTGCTTTTGGCATTAAAATAATAACAAAAACTCATTATTTTTAAATTAAATGTGTACAAATAACCATACATTATGAAATAAAACAGTTTTTGCAGACTAATGTTATACATTTTCTAACAATATGTCAAATATTAATGGTAAGTGCGAACTTCTGTCAAAAGTGGTTCCCTTGTAACTCCCAAATGAACTGTGGGCTCTAACAAGCAAAGCAGGTAAATTATTATTGTTGATGTGCAATGCTGAATACAGTTTAACTCCACTTATATGTTACCTAACTTGTACATTTCACTCAGTTATATGTTTCAACTCAGCAGTCCCGGTCATTTGCCATTAAAAATTAGCCGAGTTATACATTTTGATTTTTCTAGATGAAAATTTGTCTTACTTTTACGTTTTGCTGAAAATAATTTTAGAAATTTGTTAGTCCTTGACTCATGACTTTTGAGACAATATATCTGAATGTGATGATCTCACTCAGAATCATCACAATTGATACCAAACTTCGGAGCTGTTAGGAGAACTTTTGACATAGCAAAGTGGTTCATCAGAAGTATAGGCAATAACTATAAAATACTTGCATTATTAACAGAAATGCTAAGTTTACTGTTCAGTGTTTGCCCTGGTTAGAATAAACAATCCAAAATTAATGATTATTTTAATAAAGTTTTGGAAATTGTTGAAATTCCTTTAGATATAATATTTACATGCCAAAACGATTTTAGCGATTTTTTTCCCCCTTGAGTACTCTGTATAAATATTTTAAAGAAAAGTTTTATAATAAAATAACTTCATGTGTACATTTTTAATGTACCTTTATTTTTTACTCAGTTACATTTTCACGAACTTATGTTATGGATACAATACTATTTACAAAACTTCAGTTTTTGATATAAAAAGGTAAATTTTCATGCTATATACTTTTTAATATTTCCAGTAGACCATTAATTGAGTTGCACATTTTACTGAGTTTTACATTTTGTTGTTCAATCCCGAGCAAAATGCATAATTGAAGTTCCACTGTATGGAGAGTCAAAATGAAAATCATATTTATTTTAACAAGATTTTAATAATTACAATGTCAAAAGTGCCTTTAAATATACTTACCCCAGGCATGTTTGAACCAGGTACTGGTTTCATCATTGTGTACATCCCATCAGGGCCCGATCCTGAAGAATCTAAAGCAGATAGCAATCAATTCTTTTTGATAACCCACAATTATTTCTTCCCCAAACGTTTTAATGATTCAGGCAAGAAATAATTGGAAAATGAACACATGCAACAAGCAAACAAAAACTGAACATAATTACAACATTATAAATACACCATTCAAAGTTACTAAAAACAAAATAAATAAATAAAAATAAGCAGTACAAAATTATAATGAATAACAGAAAAGATAAAATAAATAACAAATGTAATAATATTTAAACTTAAAATGCTAAGCAGCAAAATCTAAATATTTCATAAAACTTATTACAGCCATAGAAAATAGAAATTAACTAAGTTTTTATTTGATTTAAAGTATAAAATTAAAAAGAGAACTTGTTATTTTATAAATAAATTTCAGGAGTTTGAAAGACCTGAGCATATATTTTGTGGAATTTTTTTAAAAATAAATTTCTTAGATAAGGATAAGCTTTAAAAGGGGGGGGGGGGGATATTAAAGTAAATTTCTTTCTTTTAAAAAAAGTGTGTGTGTGTGTGTGAAGAGGATAGAAGAATTGGGGGGGGGGGTTTAGGTAAAATCTTTATTAAAGGGAATATATGGCCAGGGATCTGCAAATTTATGGAATATTAATAAAATTTGTTATTTATAATATTCACATTAATAAAAAATATGTCAGATAATTAAACAACATTAAAACTTATGCAAAATTTATCAGACGAAACTTTAAACATAGAATAAAATGAATATTAAGTTCCTGAAAATCTACACTTTGCTAACTAAGCATAAACCATCAAAATGAAAAAAAGTCCAAGCTGGAAATTGAACAAGGATCCCTGAACAGCACTCCAATGCTTTATCATTATGTTACAAAGATGATACTTATGTATTCACCTATGCTGGGCTTTATTTTTTTGTCTCATGTTTGCCATATTGTTGTGTGCTCATAAAGACTATTTCATCTTGTGAAGCAGTTGCAGTCATACCGACATTTAAGAGTGAGAGGTACTAGGTTGGGTATTGTCCTTGTAGATTAATGGTAGACCTTTGGAACACTATTTCAGGGATCCGGGTTTGATTCCAAGCTTGGTCATTTTTCACTTTGTTGCTTTACACTTAGTTAGCAAAGAGAAGATTTTAACATATTTAATATTCAATAATTTTAAGCATAATTTTACTGCTGAAAATTAATTAAAGAAATTAATTAAAATTATACTTATAAAATAAAATTTTTGAAAATACATTGTTTTTCTAAAATTAGTGTAGTCTTACATCATGAAAAATTATACTAGTTGGCATAAAGGTTCCAATAAAAATTTTATTTATGTTAGATTATGCTTATAAATAGCAGTTTTCATTCTGAAGCTTTGGAAACTATTGCATCCCTATATTATTAATTGGCCATTTTCCTGAGTGGTCTTATAAACAATAAAATCGAGGAGGGGAGAAGATTTTATAAAAAGTTGTAATGATTGAAAAGCAAAATGATAATCAGAAAACATTCCTTCAAACTTATAAAAGCTTACAAATGAATGGAGTTTGAAAAAAAATGAGGGTGAAGAATTAAATGATTAAACTTTACACGTCAGGATAATATAACTTCAAGTATTATTGTATTATTCTCAGATCCAAAAGATATATTCAACAAAACACTGCCTCCAACAAAAAATCTTAACATAATTTCACTAACAATTAAAACTTTTTTAACAAAGTTTAACAGCAAGGGTGCAACTAAAAATTTCTTATATGACTGAATGATCATTTGCTGATATATGCTAACATCAACTATTATTTTATCATAGAGATACCTAATAGATCAATCAATTTCAAGCTCAATGAGATTATACAGAGTCTGACATGTAACTAGATTTATATAGAGATGGAGAAATGGATGATTTTAACACTTCATATTTAAAAATAAATAAAAATAATAATTAGACAATGAAATAGAAATAAATTCACTTAAAAATAACAAAACCATATAAAAATATTTCTGATAATTAATTTAAATGCTGTGCTCAAATCTTCAAATAAATTATTAATTTTTTACTTAGAGAAACATTATCTAAATAGTTGATTTATTATTTATTTATTTTAATTTGTAAAACATGGTAATGTACTTTATCTACATTCTTTTCCCCCAATTCAAAAGTTTTAAGCATTTTTTTTTTATTATTATTAACCAAATTTAATTACATTATTGTTTTAATTGTTATAACATGATAAATGTTCTCTTTAGAAAAGCAGGAAATTAAAAAGATTGGCATTCCAAATAAAAACATATGCAGCAAATAAAATAAAATAATAATAAGCATGATAACTTAAAGTGTATGTAAAAATATTATGAATTAAAACTGCAGAGACACATTCAATAATCATACATCATATTAAATAATAATTAATTACATAAATAACATACAGTGAAATAAGTGTGAAATATTTGAAATTTTTAAATGTATAAACATCATAATTTAATGCCAGTTAACTGTTAACATCAGATTTATCAAACAATAATACCTATTTATTTTTTGTATTCCTCCATTATCTCAGCGATCACTTTGGCCAAACTCTAATACCCAGTAAACAAATAGAAGAACGTTGCTATTGAAATCTAAAAAATACAAGATTTGGAGAAGCCACCCATACCTCACAGCATCAACTATCAATAATTTTAAACAAAAACTTTTAGAATATACTGATGAAAAAAAAAAAATCTTTGATATTCATTTAAATTATTTTTTTTTAATTATCCCTTTCAACTGGTGAATATTTAAGTCAGTTGAAACTGATCTATTGTATGTAACTATACACTGCAATTTTTTTTTCTTCTCTCTCCTTAAACAAAAAAAAACAAAAAACAAAAAAAAAACAAGGTGGTTTCTATTTAAGAATGTAATTGTTATTCTAACTATGGAAATAACTAATAAATCAGTGAAACTTCATTTAAAATACGAATAAACTTTGAAACAATTAAAAATCACTTTATGACAGACACATGCAATGCAACTAACATCAAGTGAATGTGACGCCATGATCATGCAATTTTGGTATTAAGTTCAATAGCTTGACCTCTTTTTAATGGAAAGTGGTCATTAGGATAATGGAGAAGTACCTTATTTTTAAAATCTTAAAAGAGAATAAGTAGGTAATTTTTTGTGTAAAATAAATTTATTAAACCTTCTTTTAGACAAAAGAAAGCAGGATTAAACTGTCTCTAACATATCTACAACAAATTCCCTTATATTGTATAAAAATAATCATTAACGCGAGCTTTCTTTGACACTATGATTATTAGCTTAATAAGATCATTAACTGACAGCGAGAAATTTGGAGAGAAAAAAAAAATATATATATATGTACACATATAGACAAAAAGATATTTGAAGAAAAAAAAGGGATTCAAAGGAAAACTGGATTTAATTTTCCATTTTCAAGGCTCTTAAGAGCTGAAGGTACTCTGAACTACGACCTTATCATACATACAACAGCACTTATAATTTTCTAGCTCATAAACAATCAACTGGCAACAAATTATCTGATTATAAAACTTTTAAAGAAAAACACATTTCATAATACAGTACCTTGAGGACTTGGCATTATCGGAGTACCAGGGCCTTGACCCCCTGAACTTGAAACTGGTGGCCCCTAAAATAGAGCAAAAAAGAATTTTTTATTTTTATCTTAATTTGAGAAAAAGTGGAGTTATACATTTCATGAAATAGAAACACAGCAAAATAAAATTGTTATTCTTTAAATTCTTTAAGTGTTTTAATACTTTCATAATCCCATCAAAGAAAATTGAATATTTATAAACATATAAAAGAGTTTCCTAAAAGTTGATACATTTCTAGATTGATTTTTTCTAAAATTAATAAAATGATTAGATAAATGAATGAAAAGTTAGAAAATAAAGTAATTGAAACAGAATTATAAAGTTTATGGATGGAGAATATATAATCTGTGATTTATTACATTGTTAACTATAAGTAGAACCAATAGAGTGAAAAATGTTCAAGCTGGGAATTGAACCTGGAACCCTTGGAATAGCGCTCTGGAATTTTTGCTCTGTCGGTTCTAAGCAATGTCATATATTACACATTATATAGTCAATTATTTTAAACATAATTTCATTGCTGAAAATTAATTAAAACTTATATATGTTTATAGATGGGGTTTCCTAAACTATGGCCTGATAGGCAATTTCCCATTCTGAATATTATGGTGTTCAATAAGAGCTTATGTATTTCCTAACAATATCTTTCTCAGCTCATGACAGAATAAAATCTTTGAAGAATAATAATCACCGAGAGATTCTTAAATAGCATAAAAATATCATTAATTGTATTTTTGTGTAATTTTATTGGTAAGAATGAAATAGAATAAGAAAATCTTGGACTGACAATTGGTTGTGGTAAATGGGAACAGTATGAATATCATGTAGCAAATTTCAATGACTACATTCTAGAAAATTTAACACAAATACAAACAAAAGTCATTGCATTCAATGGAAGCAATACAATTTCTGCTATTAATGTTTTTATGCGCATATTTATAAATTTTATTTTATTTTAAATTTTACAACGAAAGGACATCGATCTAAATCACTTTTTTAGCTCGACTCTGATTGGTTTAACCATGGATCTCGAATCCTTTTAAGAATGTATAAAAAAATTCTTTACATTCTGAAAGACAATATTTTTTGCTAGATATAGCCAAATTTGGAGGCATTCTTTTCATTTGGCTCCAAATACGTGTTTTGGTTTTCATAATTTTTATAGTCGATTTTTTGGCCATATGTCGCCAATATTTTGTCAAATATCACCAAGTTATTGGCTTTTGCCATATTCTCGTGACCCTGACTCGTATTACCCAAAATGAGCCACTAATCAAATTTGATCAAGCATGTGACATAGCTCAATCGTCTTCAGGTAATCAAAAACAGTAGAATATAAAATTGAATCAAAATCGTTTAAGCCATTTTTTAGGTAAAATTAGCTTGGCAGCATTCAGCAATGAAGCGAAATGACCCACTAATATAAATTTGTTTAACATGCGACTCAGCCCAATAGTCTTCTCGTGACAAAAAAAGTTTTGTTTAAAAATTTAGGGTAAAATTGATTGAGTCGTTGTTATATATAATTAGAATGACCCTAGCTCATTAAGACCCAAAATGACCCACTAATAGAATTTTCGCGAGCATGTGTCCAAGCAAAATGGTTTTCGCTTGCTCAAAAATGATATAATACAAAGCATAGTCAAAATGGTGAGTACCATTTTCTATATAAAATTAGCATGACCCATTATGACCAACAAATGACCCTTATAATCGAAATCTCTCGAACGTGTGGCCTAGCTCTTTAGTTTTAGCATGCCGAAAAACATTAGATACAAAATTTAGATAAAATCGATTGAGCCGTTTTTTAGATATAGTTAGTTTGACCCTGACCCCTAATAATCCAAAATGACCCATTGATCAAATTTTCTCAAAAATCTGTCCTAACCCAATGATTTTCTTGTGACCGAAAACGATAAAATGCAAAATTTAATCAAAATTGTGCGAAACATTGTCTAGATAAAATTAGAATGACCCAAAAGTGGCCCACTAATTGAAATTTCTCGAACATGTGACCTACTCCAATGATTTTCTCATGCCAAAAATATGTTGTATATAAAATTTCGTTAAAATCGACCCACCCATTCTTTAGATATAGCTTGACCTTGACCCATTAAGACCCACAAATGACCCTTATAATCGTAAGCTCTCGAATATGTGACTTAGTCCATTAGTTTTCTCGTTTCTAAAAATTGTTACATACAGAATTTCGTTAAAATTGATCCTGCCGTTCTTTAATTATACATAGCTTGACCCAGACCCTTTATGATCCAAAATGACCTATTAATCGAAATTTTTCGAACATGTAACCTAGTCCAATGATTTTATCGTGCCAAAAAATGTTGCATACAAAATTTCGTTAAAATCGATCCACCTGTTCTTTAGATATAGGTTGACCATGACCCATTATGACCCATCATGACCCACAAATGACCCTCATAGTTGAAATCTCTCAAACATGTGATTTAGCCCATTAGTTTTCTCATGTCAAAAAACTGTTACATACAAAATTTCGTTATAATCCATCACGCCGTTCTTTAAATATAAATAGCTTGACCAAGACTTTTAATGACCCAATATGACCAAGTGAAATTTTTTCTCGAACATGTAACCTAGCCCAATTTTTTTCTCGTGCCCGAAAACCATAGAATGCAATTTTTAGTCAAAATTGCGTGAGAAAATTGCTAGATAAAAATAGTATGACCCACAACGACCCCAAAAATGACCCACTTACCGAATTTTCTCGAACATGTTACCTAACCCAATGGTCTTCTTGTAATCCAAAACGATAAAATATAAAATTTGGTCAAAATCGTTAGAGCCGTTTTTTAGATAAAAATGGCTTGACCCATAATGACCCAAAATTGACCCACTAATCGAAATTTTTCGAACATGTGACCCAGCCTAATAGTTTTGTTGTGCCAAAAAACAATTGGATAGAAAATTTCCTTAAAATCGATCCAGCCGTTCTCTAGATATAAATAGCTTGATCTTCCATTATGACCCAAAACGACCCAATAATCGAATTTTCTCGAACATGTGACCTAGCCCAATGGTCTTCTCGTGCCCGAAAATGGTAAAATCCAAATATTTGCGAAAATCGTTAGAGCCGTTTTTCAGATAAAATTTACCCAAACACACACACACACAATTTTTGCTCGCATTATAGTATAAGATAAGACAAGGCCAATGAATCATAAGTCATTGTAACACTCCCTACAAATTATTTTTTCGCATATTGCGTATTTCATAATGGTCTCTGTCAGGATCTGATAGCACCTGTGCTAAGAAATGTAATGTCTACTCTTTCTCTATTTGAATATTTTTTATTGTATGGTTGTGTATAGAATTTCCAAGGTGACATTCCTTCTTTGTGGAAAGGGGAATTGCCAGATAATCCTTTACAGGTGGGGTGTTAGAGAAAAGAGATAGCTGAGAGGCATGTCCACCTGTCAGTGAAGTATGCGGATGGTGAGCAGATTAGCAGCATGCCACTAGGCAAGAAAAGAATGGAGTGTCCAATGAGGAGGCTCCAAAGGGGTTTATGTGGGGGAAAGCAGTGATTTGGAGAGGGCAAGTTTGCCTCAGATCATTCATTCGGTACCTAGGTTTCGCACCTAGAGGTTGCTCTGTGTGGAAGAGCATAAGTGTGCGTTTTCTGGTGCACAAAGGACACAGACGTCCTGGTGTTTAGTGTTCTGGGCTAAGAAGTGCAGGCCCAGTATACTTGTGTTGGGAGACTCAAGGTTGAGCTCCAAAAAAGTGAATTTAACGTGTATTGAGTGTGAGGTGGAAAGTGTAATTGGAATAGTACACAACCAATCTTTACGGTATCTAATGTAATGTTGAACCGGATCACCTATATCCGAGTTGTAGTTGTATATATTTGTAAATAGCGTATTTTGTGTGTACATATATTCTTAATAAACTGATAATTCGGTTACTAGCGTAAGTCTTCATTTACACCAATCTCACAGTGGGTGACCGATATCACCTAGTAATATCGGTGGTGACAGCTATATCTACCACGGACATTCTTCAAAGTTGTGTGGACTGAGGGGAACGTCCGACAAATTGGTGGCAGCGGTGGGATAGAATCGCCTGAAACCAGTGACCAGCGAGCCGTGTTGCAGTCTGTTAATGCCGGAGTATCCAGTGGAATTCTTGTGTGGTCGTGCCATATCGTCGAGTATGTGCTAAAGCATCGTGCCGGATCGTCGACTGTATGCTAAAGTGGCATGCCGTATCGTCGAATGTGTGCTAAAGTATCGTGCCGGATCGTCGAGTGTGTGATAAAGTGTTGTGCCATATCGTCTAGTGTGGACTAAAGTGTTGTGCGTATCTTTATTAGAAAGAACTAAACTGAACTATTGTGCCATATTACCGCTACATCGTGGAACTACCTGTGATTGGAAAAGTAATCCAGCAAAGAAAGTATAAGGTAAGGTGTTTTGATCATATCTTTTTGCTGACATCTCGAACCAAAATTTTTTGTTGTATAATTAATAGTAATTTAAGTAAATTGTCTATATCATTTATGTGTTTTATCAATACTCCCTACCTATAAAGTGTTAATAACCATATTGGCTATTGTTTTAAGGAAAGGTCATAATAACTTGAGCTAGTATTGATTGTCTATAATTTTTTTTTACTAATTGTGGTAATAGTAGTTGGAAGAAATAATTAAATATACTTAAAGTTAAATTATTGTTAAAGTAATATTTAAATGAAGCAACATTTTTTTAAGTTTGAAGAGTGTAGAATAACATTTGTTTAGGATTTTAATTGGCCAATAGTAGTGAGAAAGAAAAAAAAAAGGCTCAAAAGAGAGCCATAGTGAAGAAAAAAAAAGGCCCAAAAGAGAGCCATAGTGAAAAAAAAAAAAAGGCTCAGAAGAGAGCCATAGTGAGGAAAAATAAAAGTAAAGATTTTCGGTATATTTGTTTTAAGGGTAAGAACCAGTATTGAATTCGGAAATATTTTAGTGAGGATAATTGTAGAAATTTATATATGCATGTTTACAATTTTTCTTTATGTGGATTTCTTGATTGACATCAATACTTCTATTCAATTTCAACGTATCAGTATTATTATATAAATTGTATGTTGTTATATAAGTGTATAAATTGAAATCTGTATTGCATAGTAATCAAATCGAATTACTGTTTTACCTTTTGTTTTATTGGAAGTGTATTGTGTGATAGCAATGGTTGAGGAAAATAAGAGTATTCAGTAGGTTAATTAGAAATGAAATGTATTGATTATCTGAAGGGTATTATTTAATATAATATGTGGGATATAACTGTACTAAGTTAAAAATTTAGGAAATATTAATTTGGTAGATTTAAATATTATTGTAGGGTGGTTATAACAATCGGTGAAGGTATGGCTTTCTTATTGAAACTAAAAAAGGTTGATCTTCAGGTGATAGCTGAAGAATTAGGTGTTGAATTCGCGGAAGATGATACCAGAATTCAGCTTAAGAAAAAGATAATGGACAGTGATGAGTATGACGAGGGGGTTATTAAGGAATTATCTGACGCTATTGTTGCAGAACGATTAGAACACGAAAAATTAGAACGTGAAAAGTTAGAAAAACAGGAAAGGTTAGAGCGTGAAGAAAAACAGGAAAATTAGAACGCGAAAGGTTAGAACTCGAAAAGTAAGAAAAACAGGAAAAATTAGAACGTGAAAAGTTAGAAAAACAGGAAAAATTAGAACGTGAAAAGTTAGAAAAACAGGAAAAGTTAGAAGTGGAAAAATTAAGAATGGAACATGAATTAGAAATGGAAAGGCTAAGGGTTCAAGGATCAACAAATAATTTTAATGGGTCTAGGGAATCTAATAATGAAAGTAATATAGAAAAATTGATTAAAAGCGTAAAAACTCTATCTATCAAAGTACCGGAAGGGACTGAGGGAAGGAATTTATTTTTCAACAGTTTAGAAAGGGCATTCAAAACTAAAAATGTACCGGAAAACCAGCAGGCCGAAATTCTACTAAATATATTAGGAGATAAGGCGGATAATTTGTTAATTTATACCACTACGGAACAAATGGAGAATTATGAGGAGTTAAAGGAGTTAGTTCTAAGGGAACATGAGCCGACACCGAAGGCGTGTTTGGAAAATTTTAAGAAGGCTAAGAGAAACCAGAACGAAACTCATGTATTATTCGTATTGCGTTTAATAGCGACATGGGAAAATTATTGTAATATTAGAGGTGCTGACTCTTATGAAAAGGTCAACCAGTTAATAGTTACGGATAAATTAGTAAGTACGTTAGATGAGGATACCGCGTCATATATTGGGTTAACTCATCAAGGTAAATGGTTAGAAACTCCTAAAATTGCTAAAGAATGTGACAATTATTTTGACGCTAAACACAAGTCGTACACCGTTACGTATAAAAGTTTTAAAGGTAAAGATAGGCACATAAACAATGAAAAAATGAAACCGAGGGAGGATGGCAAAGTTAGTAATAATTCGAGGCAAAACGGGAATAATGAGACTAATTATTTTTCGGATAGGAAAATAGATTTTAAGAAACCTAGTGATGCTTCAGCTCCTAAATGCTTTAAATGTGGTTTGAGAGGTCATTATCAACATTTTTGCAATAAAGTGGGTAATGAGGGAAATAATAATGGTAATAAAGGACGAGATCCGAAAGCGGGTGTACATAAGATTGTGGTAAAAGAAAGCAAAGAGTTACCTAATGGAGCTATTGTGGCGAGAATATCGGCAAAGGCCGAACAGAGAACTAACATTATTGGTGAGAAATTAAATAAACTCGAGAAAATTGAAGTTAGTGTAAATGGGCAAAAAGCAAAGGGATTGGTTGATTCTGGATGTGAAATTAGTGTTGTTCATAAAGATTTGGTACCGGAAGAGAAATTAAAAGGAGCGGGTAGTATTTATTTATAAGGGTTATTCGGTGAAGCAGTTAAATCGCCGATGGTTAAACTACCGTTAGCTATTCCGCAATTCGGACAAACTAATATAATTCATCAGGAAGTACTTTGCGCAGTGACTGATAATATTAATGAGCAAGTAATTTTACATCCCGAAGTGATTAATGAGTTGTCAGGTGTCAACCGCGAGGAGCCATTGCTAGAGGCCCAAGAATTAGAAAATTCGGAATTTATTATTGATAACTTGAGTGAAAGGGAAGGTATGAATAACGATAGTTGTAATGTTTACGCAATAGAAGCGAGTTCGCAAAATGTACAAACTCAGAATACGGAAAAAAAGGAAGTGGAGAAAGGTAATAAAGCTATTGTTAGCAATTCCGAGATGTTTAAGGAATCCCAATTAGGATGCAAAGAATTAGAGAAAGATTGGGAATTAGCTAAAATGGATAAGGGGGATTATTATATTGTAAATAGTTTATTATATCATAAAGAGAAATTGTTAGGCGAAATTATAGCGCAATTAGTAGTACCCAAAGTAAGAAGGGAAGAAGTCTTAAAATTAGCGCATACTTCGGTATTTGGAGGGCATCATGCAGCTAAGAAAACTTTACAGAGAATCAGGTATTCATTTTATTGGGAGGGGATGGCGAAAGAAACTAAACAATTTTGCGAGTCATGTTTAGAGTGCCAGTTGACTAGAGGGGTTAAAGTAAATGACAGAGCTCCTATTTCCCCAGTGTCACATCCGGAACTTCCATTTCAGGTAGTTAGTGTTGATTTAATTGGGCCTATTGATCCTAAAAGTTCCCAAGGGCATCAGTATATACTAACTTTAATTGATCAACATACCAGGTGGGCGGATGCGATCCCTCTAAAAAGTTTAAGTGCTAAAACCGCGTGTGATGCGCTACTTCAAATATTTATGAGGACAGGAATTCCAAATATAATCGCCTGCGATAATGGAACCAATTTCACTGCCGACTTAACAAAAGAATTTGAGAAAAGGTTAGGTGCTAGTCCAAGATTTTCGACACCACAGTATCCACAGTCTAACGGGCTCGTGGAACGATTTAATCAGACTCTTAAACGTATGTTACATCATACTATTAGAGAAGAAGGAAAAAAGTGGCATGAACAAATACCATTTGTATTATGAGCGTATAGGGAAGTCCCAAATTCTGCGACGGGAATCGCACCTTTCCAGTTGTTATATGGTAGAGCGCCGGAGGGTCCTTTATCGATTGTCAAGTCATCCTGGGCAGGAGAAAATAAAGTGGCGCAGTTAGGTACTACGCCGATTCATGAGTATCTGAATAAACTTAGAGGACGTTTAGAAAGAGCCGCAAATGAGGCAAAATTATCGTCTGAGGTGCAACAAAATAGAATGGCATATCATTATAACTTAAGGTCAAAGGAAAAAACGTTTGAAGTAGGCGATAAAGTAATATTGTTAATCCCCGATTCAACTAATAAGTTATATTCTAGGTGGCAAGGGCCGGCAACCATAGTCGAAAAACGAAATCAGCATTCGTTTATAGTTGAGTTAGCCGACGGGAGTAGGAAGCATGTGCACCAAAATAAAATACGAGAATTTATTGCTAAATGTAATATAGTCAATATTGTTTTCGAAGGTGATGAGGAATTTGGAGAAGTTGGGGAAATTCCAATTTTGAACCGGGATCAGGAAGTAGAACGAGATATAGAAAGGTTCGAAATAAAAGGGTTATCTAACAATCAAGTTAAAGATATAAAGTGTATTTTGAGGGAGAATAAAAAGGTGTTTATGGGTCCTGTACAACCAGCTGATGTAGGGGAACATCATATTGATCTTAAACCGGGGGTGGAAAGGAAAAAGCCAAAGATATATAGTGTACTGGTAGCTTACAAAGAGGAAGTAGATAGACAGATTCAGGAGTTATTAGAATTAAATCTAATCGAAGTGTCAAATGCTGAAATTAGTCATCCAATTGTTTGTGTGGAGAAAAAAAGACGCAACTGTTAGACTTTGTATAGACTATAGAGCTTTAAATTCGGTAACTCAGGTTCCAACCTTTCCGATGAAAGATTCTCAAGAAATCATGTATACCGCAGGGGCGGCTAAGTATTTATCATCGATTGATTTATTGAGAGGTTATTGGCAGATTAAAATGGCTGAGGAATGTAAACATTTGACAGCTTTTACAACGCATAATGGAATTTATCAGTGGCATACAATGCCTTTTGGATTATCAGGGGGGCTGCCACATTTCAGAAAGATATGAATGAAGTTCTTCAAGGTCATCGGAGGTAGGCGGAAGCATATATTGATGATGTCATCATTTTCTCCGACACCTGGGAAGAGCATTGTGAACATGTTAGGGCTGTCATTGAAGAGTTGAAAAAGAGAAATTTTACGATTAGGCTAGACAAATGTAAATTTGGTGAGAAATTGACTAAGTTTTTAGGTCATGTAATTGGGGGTGGAACGCATGCACCTCATGAGGAAAAAATAGGAGCAATAAGGGATCTAAAGCGACCAAAAACTAAAAAGGAAGTTAGATCTGTTTTGGGATTAATGGGATTTTACCGATCTTATATTCCAAATTATGCCGAAATTGCAATACCTTTAACCGAATTGACAAAAGGGAAGGTTAAAAATACTGTACCATGGGATGAAAGGGCAGAAAAAGCATTTAATACCCTTAAGGATGAGTTATGTAAGGTGACGAGTTTGGCTACCCTATTGTAGGCCGGGAATATCAGCTCCACGCAGATGCTTCCGACCTGGCAGTAGGATGTTGCCTTACTCAAAAAGATGAAAAGGGTCAGTTTAAACCAATAGCTTTTGCAAGTCAGAAATTATCAGGGGCTCAGCGTGCTTGGCCGAGTATAGAGAAAGAGGCTTGGAGTGTGCTCTTTGGGTTGCGAAAGTTTGAAAAATGGACCCTTGGATCTCAAATTGAGATCATTACGGATCATAATCCATTAAAATTTCTCACCGAAACAACCCCAAGATCACCCAAACTCACTAGATGGGCTCTTGCCTTGCAACGCTGGAACCTGAGTATTTCTCATCGTCCAGGAGTCCAACATTTAAATGCTGACGCAATTTCCAGGCTACATAGAAAGAGCTGGGAAGAACAACCAGTTGGTAGCCCATCAACATCAACGACCCAATAGTGGACAACCTTAAAGGGATGTCGTCACACATTTAATTTTTTTTGCTGTGTGTGTGTAAATATTTTTTTGATTTTTCTTTTGTTTATAATATTGTATTAACATGTGTATTGTTTATGTAATAATAATATTAGTAAAGGTTCAGTAGAGATGTCGGTAGATAGTGTTCAGACACCTGGAAATACCTATGTAATAAGCATAATGAAGAAATCTGTAAAGAGACTATTGAACTCTTCTGCGATATTATTATATGTTTGGGGAAAATTAGCCCCTAAAAGGCATATTTTCCGCTAAGGTGGGGGGGTGTCAGGATCTGATAGCACCTGTGCTAAGGAATGTAATGTCTACTCTTTCTCTATTTGAATATTTTTTATTGTATGGTTGTGTACAGAATTTCCAAGGTGACATTCCTTCTTTGTGGAAAGGGGAATTGCCAGATAATCCTTTACAGGTGGGGTGTTAGAAAAGAGAGATAGCTGAGAGGCATGTCCACCTGTCAGTGAAGTATGCGGATGGTGAGCAGATTAGCAGCATGCCACTAGGCAAGAAAAGAATGGAGTGTCCAATGAGGAGGTTCCAAAGGGGTTTATGTGGGGGAAAGCAGTGATTTGGAGAGGGCAAGTTTGCCTCAGATCATTCATTCGGTACCTAGGTTTCGTACCTAGAGGTTGCTCTGTGTGGAAGAGCATAAGTGTGCGTTTTCTGGTGCGCAAAGGACACAGACGTCCTGGTGTTTTGTGCTCTGGGCTAAGAAGTGCAGGCCCAGTATACTTGTGTTGGGAGACTCAAGGTTGAGCTCCAAAAAAGTGAATTTAACGTGTATTGAGTGTGAGGTGGAAAGTGTAATTGGAATAGTACACAACCAATCTTTACGGTATCTAATGTAATGTTGAACCGGATCACCTATATCCGAGTTGTAGTTGTATATATTTGTAAATAGCGTATTTTGTGTGTACATATATTCTTAATAAACTGATAATTCGGTTACTAGCGTAAGTCTTCATTTACACCAATCTCACAGTGGGTGACCGATATCACCTAGTAATATCGGTGGTGGCAGCTATATCTACCACGGACATTCTTCAAAGTTGTGTGGACTGAGGGGAACGTCCAACAGTCTCCATGTATGATTGTCAATAAAAGATAATTTAAGTTACTTTAGTAACAGAATCATGCAATTTTAAGATTATCTTTAATTAATAAATTGTGCAGATTTATTAATTTAGAATTATTGCACATATACATGCACAACTTCTAAAATACTTCAGCTACATAATAATTCTTTTATTAGGCTTATTTTAGAATTCCGAGGGTCCAGAGAACATACAATGAATGTTTTTTCAAAACTGATTCCTTTTAGTATTATCTTCATTACTTGGATGTACAGCAAAAGTATTAACTTTGATTTCATGGTATGTAACCAGAAAGTTTGGGAAACCATAGTCTATAAATGTAAATAAGTAATTTTTATCAATAATGAAATCATCAATAAATTTTATCAATAATCTTCTTCCTCTTTACTATTTGAGTTGTGCAACATAAGGCTACAACATTAAAATCAAAATTGAAAGCGTGCTATGTAAAATATAACAGTTATTGCTGATTACAGACATATATTGAGAATTTCAGATACATACATCATAAATAGCATTCCAAAATGTTTTAATTTATACAGCCATTTTTACATAAAAAGCTTTGGATTGAATACATGGATTAAATACAAACATGAATATGCATCTATACAACACTTGAAAAAAGCTGTTAAATTTACAGCAAAAATTGCCAGCTTACAAAAGCTCGTTGACTGTCATGACAAATGTTTTTTAACAAACATGATAAACTTGTAGAAAAGCAGAGAAAGATTTGAAGATTTATTACATGATTTATCAGATTGCTAATTAAGCATAGAAACAACAGAGTAAAAAATGTCCAATCCTTGGAATATTTCAAGGGTTCCAAATTCGATTCCCGGGTTAGACATTTTTCATTGTGTAAGAATAGAGCAAAATGTTCACATATAAATAGAGTTCACACTTAGTAGCAATATGATAAATCATGTATTAAATGTTCAAACATTTCAAGTATAATTTCACTGAATAAAATTATATAAGCTATGAAGATGATATAAGATGAAAATTATATAAGATATGAAGAATTTTGTCAAAAATAGTTTTTCTAAATGTACTTAGTATTGATTTTTTAACTGAGAAAGGAACTTACTTAATAACCCTTGTGATATCTATTAAGAATCTTAACAATAGCCAAAGATTATTTAAAACACCTACAATTTTTGGTAGCTATTAAATAATTTAACATGGGAATATAAAAAATTTTAAATATTACAATTTTTGCTCCTTAAATAAAAAATCAGATTAACTCTCAGACTACTTAAAGACAATAATTATTTAATTAGTATTCAATGCCAAAATTTTACCAAATAACTGAATAATTTTACATAAAGTCTTGCAGCACACAAGTCAATTTTTTTTCTAAATATTAAAGAATTGAAAATATGTTGATAAGCTTTAATTTCCCAAATCATTCACAATAAGTATTACAGATCAAATGAAAAATATTGCAATATAGTAAATAATTATATATGGTGCAGTGTATTCAAAAGAAAATAATTTCCCAAATTAAAATAATTTTTAAATGTAATGAAACAAAAGGGAAAATAGGCAAAACAAACAAATAAATAAAAATAAATACCCCATAATGACTTCCTGGCGATGATGATGAATAATTCATCTAAAAAATAAGGGAAAAAACAAAAATTAAAAAGGGTTTCTTTCCTCCCATTAAAATACAATATGTTTCATTAATACTAAAGCAAATTATGTATTTTAAAGCATTAATTTTTTAAATATTCTGTGAAATTTACCAATTTCCTTTCAATATGTGCAATATATAAATATGTTGGTAATTTAAAGAATTGGAATACTGTAATTCCAAATAGTAATATGGCTTCACCATAAAAACATCACAACAGCATTTATAAATTTATTCTTAAATAGATTAATGTCTTATACTTTTAAAAACTAGTGTTACTTTTAATGTAATAACTTCAAAACTAAACGATTGAAAGTCACATTTTATACAGGATTTCTAAGGTTAGGTTAAGTTAGATTTTAAGTTCAAAATTTGAATAAAATGTATTTATTAATGAAGAAAATAAAACAGTAATATAGAAATTTATTATAAAAAGTAATGCTGTCAATTAGGGAAATTGCATCATTAAAAATATCTTTTTCCTAACTAGTAAGGCTTTACATTATTTAACAAGAGATTTTTGTAATTACATAAAATGAAAATTGCTTTTTTGAAAAAGGTACATATATGAATAAGAAATTTCCCCAATCTAATGACACTGATCAGAAGAGGCCTTAGTAATTGCAAGGTGCAAGGCGATAAATTGATTTTTAGAGTCTGTTTAATTTTCTTGCGAAAATTAAGACTAACATTAATTCTGATTTGCAAAATATAAGCAACAATTGTCTGCTTCTCTTCTGTTTCGAAGCTATGATATCAAAGGAAAAACTCAGAGGATATTGGTATACACAAGAGATAATATGTTATAATTACAGATGATATATTGTCATATACCCTCCATTACATCCCTGCTTCTAAGGCCACTTCTGCATATTTAAAATGAATAAAAATCATGTTTTCCAAATGAAAAAAACTTAGATAACAACTGAGATTTTAGACAAGAATAAGATTAACTTCTGAACATTCATAAGATTAAAACAATGTAATTTTAAAGTTTTTCATTTAGACTCATTTCATTTAAATAATTATTTTATTGGATCTTTCTATTAAATCGATCTGATACATACAGAATTTATTGAACAATTTGATACCTTGACATAATTTTAAATTTTAAAAACACTTTCTAATAAATGTAACTTTAGTATATACAGATTATTCTGAATGTATTTTGTTATTGACTGTCCGCTAACATTATCACTAAGATTGACTTTTCCTTTAAAATATAACTGTTTCAATTAATAATGTCAGGAATTGTTATAAGGATTTACATTTCTATTTTATTTTCTGTTAGAACACCTCTCAAGATGAACATGTTTTGTGTCAAACACGCGAACATTAAAAAACATTCTTTTCTTCCCAAGTGCTATAACCAAGATCATTTAACCTAAACACACTAGATGACAGCACTACGAAATTTTAAGACTAGATCGCCGTGCTACGAAGTAAAGACTGTCAAGAAGAGAAAAAAAAGATTCTGCAATCTTGCAATTTTGTATTGTGCATGAAAAGAAGTTTCTCATCAAATTTATCAGAAGCTGCTGTGGGGTCCCGTGTGCTGGTTCATTTAAACCAAGCAATACCACGAACTCCTAAAAACATTCTTTATATTCGGTTTTTGTATTCATGTTAAAACTTTACTATAATTATATAATTGTATTAATCGAGTATCGTATTTTTCAATATTTTTGTAGTGTAATCAAGATTAACTGTTATTCTTCGCGTTATCAATAAAACCAACTTGGATAATGTGTGACACACTTCAATAATGGCGTACATCTTCGTCTTCAACTAATATATTTTTTCTGCAGCTGGCTTCGCGCTGACACGCAAGGATCACCTGACTCTTGGCTGGCTTACCAGTAAAGGTAAGCAGACATTTGACTATTATTTTTTATTAAGTGTTATACCAGTGTCATTAAATATAACAATAAGACTGGGTATTTCGAACTCCACCACTTCATTTGTTGACATTAACTTTAATGTATTTTACAAAATTTTCAATGTTAAATTATTAGTAGCATAACACATTCTACCCACTCTGTCATTTTATCTGGAGCGGATTGTTAATTTCTTTATACACAAACAAAGTGCTACAATTGATGTGTACATAATACCTATTAGTATGTCCTAGCACTAAGAAAACAGAAGAAAAATTTTCTTCTGGTTTAAATATATATATATATTTCAAAAAAGAATTATTTGGAAAGACATGAACCCAGTTTTTGAGAAGATATTACTTAAGAAATAATAAAAGGATATATTTTTTTTATGTTGAACAAATTTAATGAGTAGAAAAAGAAAGATTCTTCTACTCTCATAATGGCATAGCATCTTTTTGCAGCTGCTTAAAAGAATAAAATAAAATAAAATAAAAATTAAAAAAAAATTATGCATGATTTGCATTATTTCTTTAGTGATGTGTATTCAAAAACTGCCTTTCCTTGATACTATATAAAACAAAAATTCTTATTTCTTTTGTGTTCTACAGATATTCTAAAAATTGTTGTGCAAATTCAAACATTGAAGCAACATGAGAGCATTAAATGATTAAAATAAAATCTCATTCAATAAATTAACCAGAGATTGCAAATAGTTTCTTTTATATATATTTTGAAAATTCTAGTCATAATTTTGTGAATTTGAAATTGTCATTTTTTTTTTTTTTCAGATTCCTGTTTTTCTTTTTTTGTATGGATAAAAAAAAAAAGTTACATTTCACAAGTTCAATTGTTTTGCAGCAGTTCAGATTTTACTTTTATAGAATTAATTTCTGAAAGGTTCAATTTAGAGGTGGAAAAGTTTTGTAAAAGCTCTATTTTTAAGAGAAAGAATTTTGTGATAAATTCTGTTTTGGATTTTAAAAAAAAAAGATTTTTTTTTAAGATTAGAATTTTTGTGAAAGATCTTGTTTAAAATTAAAATTGAAAATGCTATTTAAGAACACAAATTTATAAAACAATATCACTTCAATATCAAGTCATTTTTTTCTAAAATCTAAAGAATTGTAAATATATTGAAAAACTTTAAATTTCCCAAATTATTCACTGTAAAAAATTAAATGAAAAACATCGCACTAAAGTAAATAGTTATATATGCATAGATAGATATGGTACAGAGTATAAAGAAAACAGATTCCCAAATTAAAATAATTTTTAAATGTCATGGGGGAAAAAAAAAAAGAAAAAAAAATCTTTGAAAAAGAGAGTTATTGTAGAAATATATGAACCCAGATTTGAGAAGATATTGTTTAAGCAGTAATGAAAATAGAAATTTGTTGGATGTTAAATAAATTGAAACATATCTTACAGAAGATGTGTTGGGATTCCATGGTCGACCTCCAGGACCAGGCCTAAAATTAAAAGAAAATCATTAGCTAAAACACAAGAAAATAGCTAGGATGTAACATGTGCATGCAATATGAAGAATTTTTAAAAATCTTTCAAATGTAACAAAAGTTTTGATTCCCATTAAAGAACAGAACTTGACAAAATAAAAATGCTTGAATGGAAAAATATTTTTTAAATACTAAGCCAGTAAAGAGTCTTTATGGGTAACAAGAAATATAGAAAAATATAGATAAATTATTAGAGGTTTAGAGGTTAGCAAATTTTCAGCAGAATTGCACTTGGTACCTGCCAAAAATAATTTTAATCAGGACATTTGTTAAAACTAGTTTCAACCTTTCAAAAGTGTTAGAAATCATGTACAAAAGTTTTAGCTTCTATAAATTGCTCAAATTCTAATGTAATTATTAAAAAATTATCAAGAAAAAATATATCTATTAAAAAATTAATATTGATAATTATTAAATAAGATAAACTTTTTTGTCCTAGGCAATGGCATTCCAAACTAAATAATGTATTTTTGAATTTTATTTATCTATTTATTTTTTAAAGAGTATTTGTATGTTAACATTTGGTGGATAGCAGTGATAATAATAATAAAAAAATATTTGAAATTTGTAACTTCCATAATGCACCTGATGAATTATTGTGTGAACTTTTCATAAGTGGAAAGATTCTTTTCCAAAGTTTGGTTTAATCCAGAATAAACTATGAAATTGTAAAAAAAAAACCCAGCAATGCTTGTTATTTAATAGCCTTTTTAGAGTTATAAATGAAAACGTTTATTTTTGTTTAACATTATTTAATTTCCATTACTTTTTATATAAAGTTAGATATCTCATCAAATTATTAAAAATATTTCAATTTTTGTATTAACTGCTATCATTAGAAATTTTGGCGTTTTTAAATTATTAATGAAATAATACAAAGTAAAACATTAACAGGATTTTGACAAATTTTTCCAACTGTTTAAATACAGATATAAGTAGTTACGAGTGACAATGTTTCATTTTCCCTTTGAATGTCATTGCATATTCTTCATTTACCGTATATCTCAGTGTATGACATGCACTTTTAACATAAAAAAATAAATTCATTTTCCTGTGTGTGTGTTATACACCAAATATAAATTCATAAAAAGAAAAAAATCAAAAGTTGTAGTGGCATATTTAAATTTGTTTATATATCACATAAAGAAACTTATATATTTTCTAGGAAACTTAATTTTCATTATAACATTAAAAGTTGACTTAATCTTATTTAGAGCCATTCCATCTCAGCTCAGGCAGGGCATGTCAAATCACCATCACAGATTTTTTTCAAAAAAATTCAGTAGTTAGAACTAAGTGATTTATAAAATATCCTAAAAGGATTTTCCTCTAAAAAAATTATTTCTCCGATTACAGCACTTTAAAATTCATGATAAAATTTTCAGTTTTCAGAAAAACTGAAAAACGCTTCATTTTGAAATGAACACAATACCAAACATATTCAACATATTCAGTCAATTTATTTTTTATAAACAGTTATTAAACTGAATTTTACTTTAGTATAGTTTTTAAAAATATAGTGACATTTTTACTTAATTAAAAAAATTAGATTTTAAGTACAAAAAATATAATTATTAGTGAATTTAAGATTTTTTTTCAGAATGAAAAAAAATATTTTAAAGCTAAACATTGATGGCAATCCAAAGACTTTTAATGGGAGTTTTACAGCAAATTTTATTTTAACTCTAAGGTGCTTACAACTTTTGTAATTCAATTTTAAATTATGCAAAATTTTGTAAAATCACTACTTTTGAAATGCAATTTCTCAAAAACACCATTTTTTAAAAATCTGATAATATGCTCGATTCATACCTTATTAGTCTCTAATAAATACCTTACAAGCAAATTGTGTGTTTTTGCTTAGAAAATTTTATATGATTTTTTGAAAATAACATGTTGTGTGTATTTTTCAACAGACCACAAAGGCAAGCTCTTCCTTATTTAACCGAACTTGTAATGTAATTAATATTTCAAACTAAAAAATACATCACTAGTACATAATTATTACTGTTAAATTATAGCTAATCATTTGCTTAAATTTAAAATTGCATAAAATACAGTCAATAATAATATTAGTATTGATCATATGTCATTTCATTCCATACTCATAAATGTGCTAAATTCATCTACAGTGTGTTAAATATTTTGTTATATAGTATGGATATAATATATTAAAATGCAAATACATACATTACAACTGAATTAGATTTTTTTTCAAGTTTAGTTTTTTTTTTTTTTTTTTTAGTTTTTTTTTCTCAGAAAACCAGAAGATCAAGCTTTTTCTTATTTCTCTGTATTTATAACAATATTTTTTAATGAAAAAATAATAATATGCACATTATTATGGCAGATAAATATAAGCTAATCTTCAAAAATTCCTATTCATAAAATTAAATAAGCCAAACCCCTTTAAAAAAAATCTGCGCTTGTGATGCATTTTGACTTTGCTGAAAATTTCTCACTAATACTGCCAAATAAAGTACAAAGATACCACTGGCAGAATACTCAGATATCGTTAGTTACCTGCACAGCATACTTTAGAGAAGAAATAAAGAGTTTTATCATAGTTTCTCATGATTAACTCATGATACAGCTCATGCTGTTTGTGACATAGAAAAAGTAAAAAAAGAATTATTTAAGTTGTACCAATTACAAACACTGGAATCACCTGTGTATATATCAGATGGAGCTGGAGCACATTTTAAAAACAAGTATCAGTTTTATGAATTGCACAAAAATAAAATTGTACTGAAGTAGAGGTTATTTTCAGGTACTGGCCATGTTAAAAGTGCATGTGATGCTATTGGGGACTGAGACAAGCACTATGCAACAAAATTTAATCTCCAAAAGGAGCCAATAAAAGCTATCCAAAATTCTGTCTCATTTGTTGCTGAACTATCTTCTCTGCTAAAAAATAACATTCTAGTCCATCCAGACAGAAATATTATTCAATCCTTGTTTTATAACTAATAATGAGAAAGAATATGCTAATGCAAAATCTATTGTTGGTATTAGATATAAACATTATAGGGTGATTGTAAATAATGAAAATTATATGGAACGAGCAAGTAAAAATGAATTGACAAAAGTTGAAACCTTCAGCCAAATGAAAAGACAATATTCAATACATAGTTTCCAAATCGGTGATTTCGTTGGATGCATTTATAAAAATAATTGGTGGATAGGACAAATCAATGGTATATCAATCACAAGAACTAAATGACATTAAAGTATCATTCATGTACCCAACATGGTCAATAGATAAAGCATTCCAGTGGCCAAAAGAATCTGGAAAGAAAAAATATGAATGTGCATTACCATTGGAAAATGTGCTTCTAGAAACAGAAAAACCAGTTACAATAGGACAATCTGAGCGACTTCATACCTTCAACGATAAGGAGTTGAAGTTAATTTAAGAAACCTTCACTACCTAATTCTTATGTTATGTATGTATTTGCACATTAATATATTATATCCATACTATATAACAAAATTTTTACACACTGTAGATGGATTTAACACATTCATGAGTATAGAATGAAATGACATATGATCAATACTAATTTTATTATTGGCTGTATTCTACGCAATTTCAAATTTAAGCAAATGATTAGCTATACTTTAACAGTAATAATTATGTACTAGTGATGTATTTTTTAGTTTGAAATATTAATTACATTACAAGTTCGGTTAAATAAAGAAGAGCTTGACTTTGTGGTCTGTTGAAAAATACACACAACATGTTATTTTCAAAAAATCATATAAAATTTTCTAAGCAAAAACACACGATTTGCTTGTAAGGTATTTATTAGAAACTAATAAGGTATGAATTGAGCATATTATCAGATTTTTAAAAAATGGTGTTTTTGAGAAATTGCATTTCAAAAGTAGTGATTTTACAAAATTTTGCATAATTTAAAATTGAATTACAAAAGTTGTAAGCACCTTAGAGTTAAAATAAAATTTGCTGTAAAACTCCCATTAAAGGTCTTTGGATTGCCATCAATGTTTAGCTTTAAAATATTTTTTTTCATTCTGAAAAAAAATCTTAAATTCACTAATAATTATATTTTTCATACTTAAAATCTAATTTTTTTAATTAAGTAAAAATGTCACTATATTTTTTAAAACTATGCCAAAGTAAAATTCAGTTTAATAACTGTTTATAAAAAATAAATTGACTGAATATGTTGAATATGTTTGGTATTGTGTTCATTTCAAAATGAAGCGTTTTTCAGTTTTTCTGAAAACTGCCAATTTTATCATGAATTTTAAAGTGCTGTAATCAGAGAAAAAATTTTTTTAGGGAAAAATCCTTTTAGGAAATTTTATAAATCACTTAGTTCTAACTACTGAATTTTTTTGAAAAAAATCTGTGATGGTGACTTGACGCATATCAGTACTGTCTGCCTGAATTGAGATGGAATAGCTCTTTATATTTTCAAGAATGCCATCTTCTTTTCTAAAGTTACTTTAATGTATTTTATCCCCACTGTTGCTTTCATTCAGACAAAATAGTCATCACTTGTACCATGAAGTGTTTGGGGGATGGTTTATTCCAAAATTTAGGAGTAGAACAGACCAGAAACGATTATGTTTGCATGTCACAAAGAAAAGATACATTATTTAAAATCGAGAATGCTGGTATTTCTCGTATCTTTTTGTGGGGAAAACTAGATGCATGTTATACAGCAGTATATGCTTGAAATAAAAATACATGCACTGGAACTAGCGATGTGTGTTATATGCCAGAATATTCAGTATATTAATATTTCTTGGTAAACTTCAACAAATGTTATGTTAAACAAGTCATTCAATATTAACTATAATATTTACATGAACAAAGAATATTTATATATAAACAAAGTCTTACATAGACATAGGTGACATTTGAGGCCCAGACGGGCCCATGTTTCCACTTGGAGGCCTCATACCACCATAATTCTGAAACAAAAATATTAAATTTTTAAGTTTTACACAACATAAATTTAACTATTGTCAAAACAAAACTATATTCTCTTGTATTACTATTATTATTTTTTCCTGACACTAAGTCTAAAAATATGTTTTTTTAAAAACATATGTTTGAAGTTACTCCTATAATTTTTCATATCACATTTAAAAATGATGATCCAAATAAAAATTTTAACACATATAAAAAGAAAAACTAAACCAACCAGGTTTAGTTCATAGAAAAAAAATGGAAAACAATTAATTGTATAGCAAGAATCTTTTATTAAATTTCACTAATTGTTCTGCATTCAAAACTATCACATAATATTCAAAATGACTGGTAACATACTGTAATACACATTCAAGTTAGATTTATCCTGCGGAATTTGAAGATCAGATGTAAGAGTTCATTCCAAAAAAAAGTTTTATACAAAAAAATTTTGAAATGGATATACAATTGCAACACATAAATATCTGGTACTTGATTTTGAAATCAGACAGCAAATACATTCATAGTTTGCTAATCTATAAAGGGATTTATTGTTAGCGTTATTTTTAATCCTTTTATAATAATTTGTTCTGCATTCACGTTTTTTTACATAGGCATAAATTAAAACAAGCAAATTATAAGTGTCTCTTTCATTGACAAATCTATTAATATCTAAACATATGAATATCTGATATTCAATTTTGAAATCAGAGAGTTAATATATTAATACTTTGCTAATTATATATTTTTTTAAAATTTAATTATGGCCATTTTAAAAATAACTTTGTTCTGAATTCACTTTGTTCTGAATCAATTAGTTTAAATCACATAAAGTAAAACAGACAAATAAGTACTTCTTTCACAAAGGATACTAAAAATGATTGATATCAAAACTTTTATTATAGATTTTAAATACTGTACTACAGTGCATAAAACTAGACAACAAAATAATACATTAAAAAAAAAAAAAAATCAAATACCTCCCTCTCCTCCCACACACTTAAAAATCACTTTAAGAGTTCTTAAAATTACTGTTTGTCAGAGTAAATTTAATTCGCTTCTAAAAAATTAGCACTGTAAACAACTCCTAAAAATAAAAAAGAACTTATACTATTTAAATTTTTCCTTCAATAATAAATTTTTAGAATATAATTTTTAACTTGTACCAGAGGGTCATAATTAAATATCAAAGGTATTAAAAGTTAAGCTATTTGAAGTACTCAAAAAAGATTTAGTATTTAATCAGTCTAGAGGATGCAGAAATAAGTTCTGCAATAAAAAAATAATAATAAAAAGTTAAGATACATGGCAATATAAATAAAAATAAAATAAAATAAACAAAGAAATTCTTACCAGTTAAATTTTGAAATTATATGAAAAGTATCACATAATAAAATCTTTCTACCAAAATGAGAGTAACTATAGCACTGCTATGAAAGAACATCATTGTCTCTAAACACTGATTTAAAAAGAGATGTATCTGTTTATATTTGCCCCCCCCCCCCCCCCCCATGCTCCCTCCCAAAAAATTCTAACATTTAAATGTCATCTATTGGTAAATTTTCAAACTAATCATTTTTTATTGCATAATTCTTCCACTTTCTCTAAAAAGTATAAATACCGAAGCTTTTCAAAATATTCCAAATAGTAGAGCCGTTCAAACACATGCAATTTAATTAAGGCCACCCCCACATAATTAATTAAAAAACAATGCCAATTTCTTCTACTAACAAACTTACCCCTGGATTCATTGGGCCCATTGGCTGTCCTCTTGGAGGGTTCATTCGTGGGTTCATTGGGCTCATCCCTGAGGGACCTAGAATAGAATTTATAGATTGACAACACTGATACACAATTATAAAATAACACAAAAGCAGCATTTAATTTTAAATCATAATATAAATTTAAACAAAAGATCCCTTTAAACATGAAGGAGCTTTGATAAAACACATTTAAACTAAGTTTCTTTTTCTTTAAAAAAAAAATATTTTAACTTATAATTTGGCTTCTTTTTAAATAACTTCGTAAAAATTCATCAAGAATGTTGGAATTAACAACTCTCAATAAATAAATAATTCAATAAAAATCTAGATATCTGAAGGTTTTTCGATCCATGATAACATTTGTGCACCCACAGGTGGAGCTAAGGGTGCTGAAGCCTCCCAGACAAACTAAATAAAGTTTTCTAAAATTATTAAAATTTATATTTATTACTTTTAGATCCTGCACAATAAACATTTTGAAAAATACTAATCTTTTCAGTTTTTTCCTCATTTATAAACTTTCTGGTGAAATTTGAAATGTTAGCATTTTTAATATTCACTACTCAAATCAACATTTTCTTTTTATTTATCAAAGAGTTAAACCTTCAGAATTAGTCTCATCATAAAATTTCAACCACCCATTCCCCAGGTTTTTCTGACTGACCCCTCTCCTACCATCCAATCTTTGCTCTGTATCAAGTCAACAGAACAAGAAGGTAAGTGCAATTCCAGATCACACAGAGGGTTTCGTTTATTTATTTATCTTTTCAAAACAACTTATTCTTTAATTAACAAATCCAAATTGTTAATTTATAATTATTAAATTCTTACATAGATGGTAGCACCAATAAATTTAATTTAAAAATAAGTATAAAAGTAAGTTGTCTATTTTAATCAAATTAAAAGTGTTCAAATCAAATTATTTAAATAAAAAATAAAATTTCAAATTTTTAAAAAATCCAAAATTGAAAAAAAAAAAAAAATCAGCAGAGGTAATAAATAAAATTTTAAATTTCTAAAAATGAAAAAAAAAATCTTTGAACAAAATTTAAAATGTTGAATCTTTAATAAATTGCAATAGTTTTTCAAATAGAAGAAAATTGAATTCCAAATATATATATATAAACCTTTAAATTGGCAAAAAATTAAATTAATTAAAATTAAATCCATCTTAGTACGAAAATTTCAAATTCTAGCACTGGGTCTCGAAATCAGAACCTTCTGTTTACTAGTGAGATGCTTTACCTCCAAGCTTGACGTCTATAGCAAAATAGTCAAAATTAAGGTTATCTTTTGAAATTTAAATCACAAAAATGAACAGATGACATCAATAAAATAGACTCAATTAAAATAAACATTTTCAAAATTTTATGATTTGACATGTGACACAAGGTATTCAGCTGTGAGTACACAAAATTTGAAGTCTCTGACTTATACAGTTTTTGTGTACTAACTCTGTGACAGAGGGACGGACAGAGGACAGAGACAAATAGGGTTTTGTAAGATGAATGAAACCCTAAAAAATATATGTCCGGGTTCGACATATCTTGTTCATTTTTAATCAAATATAAAAATATTAGACCAATATTAGCTCGTCCAACATTCTGGGCAAGTTCAAGAAAATATAGGCCTCTAAAATATGCGGTGCACCATTGCACAATAAACAAGATTTCTTACATCATAAATTAATATAAACTGCTAACATTTCAAATTATCAGTAAAGTCACTTAAAGTTATCTCATATTGCCTCAAAAAGTTAGCAACACTATACAGACAATTTTTGGACAATATTGCACAATTCTGATAAAAATTGCCAGAAAAAAAAAATGGATATTATGAACACAGATCCTGATTACTAACTTTTTAATTAAAAACAAGAAAAATCTGAATTATTTTATAAAATGAATACTTGATTTTTTTTTCTGTAATTATTATTATTTATTTTTTCCAGCACCCTCAAATATTAATTCATTCACTATGCCTGTTTTACGTAGAAGTAAATCAGGCAGTTTTTGCATAAGTTAATGACATCTCGCTTATGAATCTGCTCTATTGAAAGAAGAGATTTGCACCCCCAATCTTTACATCTTAGTACTAATGCAATTTTAATTAAAAATTTCCCTTGATGGATCATCTGCTATCAGTTAGGGAAGAATAATTTGAAACAAGTGATTAAAAATAGAAAGCAAATTACTATCATTTTTTATATGAAAAAATAGATTAAAAAAAAATCCGTTATCATGTACACAATGATGCAACAAAGGATTTAAAGAAACAATTTAAAAATGCTCAAATGTAATTTAAAGAATTATTAATTTGGTATTTATTTTTGAAGGGAAAATAAACATACATATATCTGGCAATAAATGATATAAAAGATTAAACTGCAAAAGCTTTGCTAATTCTGATTTACATAAACTAATAATATTTGTGCATCCTCTTAAAAAAAAAAAAAAAAAAGCTAAGCAATTACAAGTTTACAAATATTTAACTAATTACATGCAGGGGTGCAGAAAGTATTTCTATTCCCAACATTTCCACCAATCTACATAAAAATTCCCCCAAAAATTTACCTTATATTATAGGCAAATGCTGTATAGAAATTTTTTTCCCAATAAAATTTTCCCAACTCATGTGCGAGTATTTGTAATAGGGTGATTTGAGTGAAAAAAAAAAAAAAAAAAAAAAAAAATTCTAAAGCTTACGTCAAATTTTCTGAAAATTTACAGCATAGTGGGGGAATGGGAAGAAATTCATTCCCCAGCAGGAACTACATTTTAATCCGGTCCTTTATGAAATTCACGATCTTCCGATGAAATTCGGGAATTTTTGCGATCTTTTGGTGAAATATTTTTCGCAATTTTTAAATGAGTTTTGCTTTTATTTCGACTTCCTTTTGACGAAATTCGCGGTTATTTCGTTCTTTCTTGACGAATTTGGCTATTATTTCGCTCTTTTGACAAAATTAGCAGTTATTTTACTCTCTTTTGACAAAATTAGCAGTTATTTTGCTCTCTTTTGACTAAATTGTTATGGTCTCTTTTAATGAAATTCGGATTTTGCGATCGTTTCGCGAAATTTATAGGGTTTTTTTGTGATATTTTGAAGAAATTTACGGTTTTTTACGATTTTTTAACGAAATTTTCAGTTATTTCGCAATTTTTTGACATATTTGTGGTAGCTTCGTGATCTTTTAACAATATTTGCGGTTGTTCCGCGATCTTTTGAAAAAAATTGCGGCGTTTTCACGGTATTTTGACAAAATTTGCGGTTTTTTCGCGATCTTTTAAAAAATTTTCGGGTTTTTCGCTACTTTTTGACAAAATTTGCGATTTTTCGCCGAAAATTGCGGTTCTTTTTGAACTTTAGACGAAATTTGCGGGGTTTTTTTTTTTCGGTTTTTTTTGACAATTTTTTTTTTTTTTTTTTTTTTTTTTTGCAAATTTCTGACAAAACTTGCGGGTTTTTTTTTTTTTTTTTTTGATTTTTAAATTTTTACATTTTTTAAAATTCACGGTATTTTTATGTCCGAATTTTTAGATTGATCATGGATTTTTTATTTTCGGAACCGAATGCTTTAATTTTTTGGAAAATTCGAAACAGAATAACCCTTAATATTCGGTACATATTATTCCGAGATTGTTTTTGTGAAGGTCGCTATACGGATCGTTTAATTAGTAAGGAAATTTTTCTATCCGAGGGAATCGTGGAATTCGTTGTTAAGATCGAAATCAATTGCCATGTTTTTTTTACAAAATTTCCCCCGATCCTAGATCGCCGGATCGGACATATTCTGCACCCCTGATCACAAGTGGTTATATTATATTTTCTGCAATTTATCAGAGTGAGAAAAGAATATTTTCCCTTTACATTTAAAAAATTATCTAATTAATACAGATCTCAGATGACTGAAATTTAGCTAAGATTCTATTATAACTGTTTTTAAGTTTATTACAGCGAAACATTTTAACAAACTCAGACAGATATAAGAAAGGAGGGGCACTTTTTATGAATAAAAAGAAGAGCAATATATTAAAATTCATTATCGAAGCCCAGTTGTAATGAGAAAAATTCATATACGTGGGAAAAAAAAAAAAAAAAAAAAAAACTAACTTTTTGAAAAGTAGAAAAATATAGATTTTTCTTTATCTTTCACACCAAAATATGTCTCCTACTTTGTAGGAATTAGATGCAAAATCTAGATTAATGTTTTTGAAATTGATAGAGTTCCTTGGTTTATGTAGAAAAAATATGATATAAATATTGGTACAGATTATTTTTGAAAATCTAGTTAAACGAATACTTATATTACAAGAGTGATTTCTCCAATTATTTTTTGAAGAAATTTTAGGTATTTTTTAAAATGTGAAAATAAAAAATGTATATATTCTAAGCTTTGGTGAAACATTACGAAAATAAACCTTTGATTTCGACCAATAACACTATTGCTTTCTACCATTTATGGAATATAAAGTTGTTCTTTTAAAAGTTAAACAACATATTTTAAAAACATTCAACTGAAATTAAGCTTATAATATGAGAAAATAGTGCTTGTTAGATATTTTTTTAAAGCCAAGCTAATGTTGTGTTACCGTCGTACACCTTATAACCATGTTTGTCTGCCTGTGTGTCCGTCTGTTGGTGATAGCTAGAAAAAACTTCTGAAAATTGGGATGAGGATAAACAAAGGAAAGACTAAATGCATCAGAGGCTCAGATTTTATTTATTTTTTGAGATTAATTAAAAACCATAATCAACACACACTGTTACAGTTGGCTGCCCCAAAATGGGATTCGAGAAAATTCAAATAGAAGAAAGGTGGGAAAATATTCATTGTGACATCTATTTTTCCACATAGGAAATTTAAAAAACACTTATTTCATTTTCTTCCCGATCATAAAGGTATTTTTGATTAAAAAATATTATATTTCCTGATTTATTAGTATTTCCTGAACGCAGATTTCTTGCTTTTAGTTTTTTCTGGAAATTTAAAATTTCGTATCCGTTTTCTAAATCGGAGTAAGAAACACTTATGCGTAGAACTTTTTCTGTTCTAACAATGTCTTGGGTTTTTTAAAAATATATTGCTTTTTAGATCAAAATAAGAAAAAAGAAAAAAAAAAAAAAAAAAAAAAACACTTATTCGTGAAACTTTTTCGATTAGAACGATGTTTTGGGTAAAAAAGCTTTAAAAATTGCGATTTTTTTCAAGAATTTGACAGGGTCTTTACTCTCTCAGTGCCTTTGAAGACAGTGCTTCCCGTTTTAATTTAGTTTTAGGCCGTTTCAGGAGAAATTTCTGATAAATACTGATGAAAAATATATTTGTGTCCATAGTGTGAAAAATGATTTTCCACAACACTATACTTAAGGCTCCTAGTCACTGAGCTTCCGAACAGCAGTGTAGACATAAAAACAGCAGAAGATATATGCTTTAAGCAGAGGGTATACTCTAGAACGTATATCCCATAGGTTTTTTGAAAAACAGAATTTTTGTTCTTAAAAAAATCCAGAAGGTATACGGCGTACCCCAGTATACCCTCCACTATATCTCTATATCCGAATTCTCCTCACTAATGTTAAGTCTATGAGCGTTTGATGCATTCGTACAATTAAAATATCTCCTCAGGAAATTAATATTTTAAACTCCTTTTATCTATGTTCTCTTCTTAAAAGAGATTATTTAGTATTTTAAAATAAGGAGGGTTATTCAGGTTTTCACATTTCTTTTGCCAAAATTGAGGATTTAATTTATCTAAATGCCATAAATTAAACCGATAATCACTATAATGATTCGTTTGCAAAGTATGGCTGGGGTGACGCTAGGCAGTGAGTCTCCGACTCTAAGTTCATTTGGATAAATTTTCGTTGAAAAATATAAAATCAAAACAGGTCGTAGCGCACGCACGCTCAGTGAACGCTGACGAAGGACTCTAGGTTTGTTTCGTGGATTTTCATTTATGAATATAAAATCGCACAAATTCGAAGACGTACGTAGCTGAAGGCAGTGGGACCCCAAACATTAGATTTGCTAGGCAAGATTTTCGTTTAAAAGTATAAGGTGTCATTCAGAAATGATTTTATGCATATTTACCGTTATTATCACGCGCCCGGGCAACACCAGTCGGGTCAGCTAGTAAACAGGATAAAGAAAACAAGAATACATAAATAATTGTAAAACAATTTTATTACATTCGATTCTCAATTTACGAAACACGTTTTGGATTGACCCCCATCAAAAGAGATTTTAAATCCTAGGGGAGCCATGATACTTAGCAGTTTTGTAGGGCCTCATTTTTCACTAATAGAGTATTGTTTTGGGATTTTGATAAGATAATTCGAAGGTACTTGAGTTGAACGTGAAACTGATTACTTATATTTACTACTTGTGTTTAACTCAAAAAAGTTAAATCTAGGTGACAATATTACTGAAAGAAATAAGGTTTCCTTTTAAGATGTATTAGATGCGAGAGTTGTAGTAACAATAAGTCGAAAAGATAAAATTTCTAAATATCTATTTTTGAAAATTCAGCCTCAGTTTATTTATTTTATTTATTTTGTACTTTTAAAAAGTTTTAATCAGAATGCTGTTTTAAAAAATTATTTTAACGTAGGCTGGCTTATTTTAGATCCATAAGTATTAGATAAAATAAATAAAGAAAGAAAAAATGAACAAATACTGAACATTAAAATAATTTTGTGACAATTCTATGCTTAGTGATTGATACAACTACTTTTAAAAACTCCCCCCCCCCCAAAAAAAAGGGGGGGAGAAGAATAAAAAATATATACATTTCCTGAAAATTTTTATGAATATATATATATATATATATTTCACCAATATATGACATGAACACAAAGACAATAATACTTTTCATTTTGCAGGTAATAATTTTCTTTTCAGTTAGTAATGGAATGTTATTGTTTCTTCTGAATGTACAATCGACTGAAGGGAAACTAATTTTATTATTGTTATTATTATTAATTAAAATGAATTTCGACGAAAACATTCCTCAAATTTTCATAAGATATTTCTACAAATTTATATATATTTTTGATTTTAAGATTTAATTTCTGTTCCTTTAAACAAAGTAAGGAAATGTCTTTGACAAAATAAGAGTTTTTTCTCAAGATTCTTTGAGGAAATGAGTGATTATTTTCTGAAAACGACTGACGGAATTGATTTTTTTTTTTTTTTTTCGGAGACCATTTGTTGAAATTCGCCATATTTTTCAATAATACATGTCCGGATTTTAGAACTGAAGACCGATTTTTCAATTTTCGAAAAATTTGGAACAGACCCTTGATATAAATGTCTTAAGGCTGTTCTTAAATCAAAAAGCACAACTTTGACATAAGTTTTTTTTTTTTTTTTTTTTTTTTTGGGGGGGGGGGGGGGGTCGGAAATGCATAAAACTAGCAGGTGTTGTTCAGAAACTATCTAATGGCACTCTCTTCCCTCCCCCTTTTTTTTTTTCAAAGGCAATACATTTTTCAAAAAATATAGTGCCAAAGCGTACATTTTGAACTGAATTTTCGCGCGAAAGAAGAATAACCACTTAAGCAGAGATGAAATACATGTTTATTACGCGATCGAGATCGATTACAACTCGGTCGGTAATTTATCAAAAAGTCTAAAATACAGTTAGATTTTAAATTGCTTCCATAGTCAGGCTTTGCAATTTTACATATTTCCTTTAAAAATGAATTTGTAAATGTGTCAAAACGTTTTGCGCTTGTTGAGCAGAGCAGTTGAGAACAGCCTTAATTTATTCTATTCCATGATATGATGTATGTTATTTTAATATACACATCTTCCCTTGCACCGTTGAATAATAATATATTTTTTTTTTAAATATCACGTTACGGTTAATTATTATTATTATTATTATTAATTTAAAGTTTGATTTAATTCCATTTTGCAGCAATTCACAATCCTAATACAGATGGGCTTTTTTTTTTCTTATCACACAATTAATAAGCCTATTTATTCTTAATTACTTAATAAAACTATGGGGGGAGGAGGTGGAATATCACGGAAATCCTCATACGAGAAAAGAACCTTGCAGGCTTGTACAATGTCAGTTTAAATAATGCCTCAAAATGACCTTGTCGGGGTTTTGCTAGTACGATGTGAATTAAATATTCTGACAAAGTTAGGAGTCATACCCGTGCCATAACTTAAAATAAAATAAAATCTAAGATCCGATTAACGATGACAGATTACTGTCCAAATCGCCAATTATACTTTTTTGATATATTTTTTTTTTTCTTATTTGAAGCGAATTTTTCAAGGATTAAAAGAGATGTTTCTTAAGCAGATATTCTAAGTCTTAAGACCCTAAAATCAGATTTTCAATTCCAGTAACATTATGCCAAAAATCCTGATAAGGAAACGTGCCGAAAGTTCTAAAACTGAACAAATAGAAAAATGTCAGAATAATGTCAAAAAGAATAAAAGTACTTGGTATAGATAAGAGAAAAAAATAGATAGAAACATGACAGGAAAATGCATCAAAGGGAACGACAGCTTAATTTTTACCTGCCTACATTCCAAATTAAAAAGAAAATACTAATTTTTCTTCAATGAAATAAAGTTTAAAATATAAATATTTCTTAATGTTGTAATGATTAATTTAAAGGGAAGAGAAGATTGGTAGGAAGAATGAAACAAATAATAAACTGACAAATAAATAATAATAATAAATCTGATGTACTTTTAACATAATAACATTGATATTTATTTTTCATAAAATAGAAAAAGTAGTGGAAAAAAAATTTAAAATAAAATAAAGACATTCTTATAGAAATTTTCAAAAATTACAATAAATTAGTTTTCTAGAGAATTTCTGAATTAGCATACAAATTTTAAAAATAAAGTTTTCAAAATGCATTCTTAAAACGACACGCAATATTCCATCGTCATTCAACCACAAATTACAAAATGTAAACATTAAACAGATTTTTTTTTTTTTTTTTACTTAAAAGGTACTGTAAAGGTATTAATACTGTAAATGTTTACAAGTTTAAAATATACATTTTATTTAAATTTCCTAGTAATTTTGATTTGCAATCCCACGGCTATCGCCAGGGATAAATGAAAATATTACTTGATAGTGGTTTGCAGACCGAAAGTAGTTGTAAATTTAAATAAAATGCATATTTTAAACATTTAAAAATCTGTAGTATTATTATCTATCGCCTTTTAAATAAACAAAAAACGTTTTAAAGTTCAGACTGTGTAAATCTTTTGAATTTTATTTGAGTAATTAGTAATTAAAGCAACTCAAATTGATGCTTAACCTAATAGTATGGAAATTTATTTTTCATAAAATAAAAACAGAAAAATTTATTTTTTTAACAGAAATTTTCAAAAATATTAGTAAATTAGTCTTCTGGAATATTAAATTAGTATAGATTTTAAAGATAAAGTTTTCAAATTTCGTTTTAATAATAAAAGCAACCCAGATCGATACTGTAAGATCTATTTTGTATTTTGCAGTTGGAAATTTCATCGCAGTACCTTCCAGTATATAAATTTTAGGTATTATTAATGTGAAAAAATTCAATAGTAGATACCAATACCAGTCCAGTACACCCTATATTAAAATGTTTACTGTAAAGGTCATTCCTCCATGAAGTTTGAATATCGAAACAGACAGGAACAATTTTATAATTATTTTGGGGCAATTTTATAAACCGCAGTTTCTTTTGAATATTATTTCATGTTGCTGAAAACTCCCCCCCGCCCCCCAACAAAATTATTAATAGCTGGCTGTTAAATGAACTCCAGAAGTAAAAATATCCAAATTCACCCCCCCACAACATCAGCTATTAAAACTAAAATGTTCATAAACAAACAGCTAGAAGCAAAAAAACATATTTAGCTACATAAAATGCAGATAATGAAAATAAAATAAAATAAAAACATCAATATGAAGCAAAATATAAAACATAAAATAATTAAGCATATGTAACAGAAAAAAGATAACTACATGGGTACCCGCAGAACAAATTCTAGAGAGGAGCAAGATTTTTGGACAGATGTGCTCTCAATCCGATGTCAATCGCACATTTTTTTCCCTTTCCTTCTCTTATTTAATGGAGAATATAAATACGAAATCAAGTAAACAATTTTTTGCTAAAATTTAACACGTAAGACAATTATTAAGCATATCAACATAAAAAGAAAAACAGAAAAAAAAAATAACAAATAAGCATTTGAAAATTAACTTCCACCGTTTTCTTTCTTTCTTTCTCTCCAAAATCAAAAAAGAAATACACATAAGTTATTTTTCTTTCGTAAGGAGTCGAACCCACCTTCCCCTAACCCTCCGCTTAAGATTATTTTTGAACATATGAACATAAAAAGAAAACATAACTAAAATTTGTCTTTCACGGAGAGTTCAGGGAGGGAGCGCCCCTGCCGAAAAATCCTTAATTCATTTTCTTTCTTAGTATTTAATTATTTAAAATCATTTGAAAAGGGAAAACAAATATATTGAAAATCACGAGAGTAGAAGAAAACTGGGTTAATTAAATTTTTAAAAATAGAGAGGGGAGATTGCTCTCTGTTGCGGGCACCCATGGATAATTATAAAACAACCGGCACATTCCTTACCTTGCCATGAAACGAACTCGCCGCTCTCACCTAGAATTAAAACGGATAAAACGGAAAGTTAGTTGTATAAGCAGGCATGCACTAGACAAAAGAAAAAAGGGCTCTGTTAATAAAAGCAAGTCAAGAACAAAGTCATTAAGGGAAAGGGGGGGGGGGGAGAATCAGCCTGGGTAAAATGCAACACAATAAGGTCAGGCTGTCTCCAGCATGTATAAGTGCTTACATATTAGAGAGGAATTAGGATATTTTTACAATAACAAGCTTGTTTTAAGATTGAACATATTGTTTAACTGGCATTCATTATTAACGAATTAGTAATGTTAGGGGCTGGGGGGTGAATGGAAAAGAGGGACCCCACCTGAAACATGTTCCGATGGGATTCATTATTTGATTATTGATCAATAGCGTCATGCACTCAGAACAAGACAAAATTCGCTCAAAAATCAAATTAATAAATGTATCTACTTAGGCGAACAAAGCTCCGGCAAATGGCGTGGAGGAAATTAAAGAAAAATGTATTCATATCTGAAAATTATGCGCTGTGTTAAGATTAGAACGACACCTGTTTCAGTCGACACTTACATCATGTGACAGCGGATGAAATAAATTAAAAATGACAAAAGGCATTAACCAGAAAAAAATTTACACGGCATAGTTCTTGAAAAATATTTATTTCTCCATACCACGAGTTGGGTAAATTTTATACACAATTCTGAAATTAACTTTGAATTATATATACATATCACAATTTTAATTTTCTTGCAAACACTATACTAAAATAGTCAAGTTCAGTAAATAATAATAATAATAATAATAATAATAAATACAGGATGAGTGCGATAAATTGGCAATAACTGTGCATTTATTATTATTATTATTATTATTATTATTTCGCGTGTTTCTTATCCATTTTGAGAAACTTCTAACATTAGGATTTAACTTTTATCTTAAAAGGGGAGAGATAACACACACATCTTATACTATAATGCGAGCAAAAATTGTGTGTGTGTGTGTGGGGGGGGGTAAATTTTATCTCAAAAACGGCTCTAACGATTTTCGCAAAAAATTGGATTTTACCATTTTCGGGCACGAGAAGACCATTGGGCTAGGTCCCATGTTCGAGAAAATTCGATTATTGGGTCATTTTGGGTCATAATGGGTCAGGATGAAGCTATTTATATCTAGAGAACGGCTAGATCAATTTTAAGGAAATTTTGTATCCAATCGTTTTTTGGCACGAGAAAACTATTGAGCTGGGTCACATGTTCGAAAAATTCCGATTAGTGGGTCATTTTTGGGTCATTGTGGGTCAAGCCATTTCTATCTAAAAAACGGCTCTAACGATTTCGACCAAATTTTATATTTTATCGTTTTGGATTACAAGAAGTCCATTGGGTTAGGTAACATGTTCGAGAAAATTCGGTTAGTGGGTCATTTTTGGGGTCATTGTGGGTCATGCTATTTTTATCTAGAGATTTTCTCACGCAATTTTGACTAAAAATTGCATTCTATGGTTTTCGGGCATGAGAAAAACATTGGCCTAGGTTACATGTTCGATAAAAAATTTTAATGGGTCATATTGGGTCATTAAGGGTCTAGGTCAAACTATTTATATTTAAAGATCGGCGTGATCGATTATAACGAAATTTTGTATGTAACAGTTTTTTGACATGAGAAAACTAATGGGCTAAATCACATGTTTGAGAGATTTCGACTATGACGGTCATTTGTGGGTCATGATGGGTCATAATGGGTCATGGTCGAGCTATATCTAAAGAACAGGTGGATCGATTTTAACGAAATTTTGTATGCAACATTTTTTTGGCACGATAAAATCATTGGACTAGGTTACATGTTCGAAAAATTTCGATTAATGGGTCATTTTGGGTCATTAAGAGTCTGGGTCAAGCTATTTATATTTAAAGAACGGCGTGATGGATTATAACGAAATTTTGTATGTAACAGTTATTTGACATGAGAAAACTAATGGGCTAAATCACACGTTTGAGAGATTTCGACTATGAGGGTCATTTGTGGGTCATGATGGGTCATAATGGGTCATGGTCAAGCTATATTTAAAGAACAGGTAGATCGATTTTAACGAAATTTTGTATGCAACATTTTTTTTGGCACGATAAAATCATTGGACTAGGTTATATGTTCGAAAAATTTCGATTAATTGGTCATTTTGGATCATAAAGGGTCTGGGTCAAGCTATGTATAATTAAAGAACGGCAGGGTCAATTTTAACGAAATTCTGTATGTAACAATTTTCAGAAACGAGAAAACTAATGGACTAAGTCACATATTTGAGAGCTTTCGGTTATAAGGGTCATTTGTGGGTCTTAATGGGTCAAGGTCAAGCTATATCTAAAGAATGAGTGGGTCGATTTTAACGAAATTTTGTATACAACATATTTTTGGCATGAGAAAATCATTAGGGTATGTCACATGTTCAAGAAATTTCGATTAGTGGGCCACTTTTGGGTCATTCTAATTTTACCTAGACAACGTTTCGCGCAATTTTGACTAAATTTTGTATTTTATCGTTTTCGGGCACAAGAAAATTATTGGGTTATGACAGATTTTTGAGAAATTTCGATCAATGGGTCATTTTGGATCATAAGGGGTCAGGGTCAAACTAACTATATCTAAAAAACGGCTCAATCGATTTCATCTAAATTTTGTATCTAATGTTTTTCGGCATGCTAAAACTAATGAGCTAGGCCACACGTTCGAGAGATTTCGATTATAAGGGTCATTTGTTGGTCATGATGGGCCATGCTAATTTTATATAGAAAATGTTACCATTTTGACTATACTTTGTATTATATCGTTTATGAGCATGAGAAAACCATTTGGCTTGGACACATGCTCGCGAAAATTCGATTAGCGGGTCATTTTGGGTCTTAATGAGCTAGGGTCATTCTAATTATATATAAGAAGACTCAATCAATTTTACCTAAATTTTGAAACAAAACGTTTTTTGTCACGAGAAGACTATTGGGCTGAGTCGCATGTTAAACAAAATTATATTAGTGGGTCATTTCGCTTCATTGCTGAATGCTGCCAAGCTAATTTTACCTAAAAAATGGCTTAAACGATTTTGATTCAATTTTATATTCTACTGTTTTTGATTACCTGAAGACGATTGAGCTATGTCACATGCTTGATCAAATTTGATTAGTGGCTCATTTTGGGTAATACGGGTCAGGGTCACGAGAATATGGCATTAGCCAATAACTTGGTGATATTTGACAAAATATTGGCGACATATGGCCAAAAAATCGACTATAAAAATTACGAAAACCAAAACACCTATTTGGAGCCAAATGAAAGAATGCCTCCAAATTTAGCTATATCTAGCAAAAAACATTGTCATTCAGAATATAAAGAATTTTTTTATACATTCTTGAGAGGATTCGAGATGCATGGTTAAACCAGAGTCGAGCTAAAAAAGTGATTTAGATAGATGTCCTTTCGTTGTAAATTTTAAAATAAAGTAAAATTTATAAACATGCGCATAAAAACATAGTTTTCTTATTGATTGTTTTTCTAAATAATACTATTATAAACATGTTTTACAGTAATAATACAGAGTTAATGATACAGTGAAAATACTATATCGAGTTGAACACAAAGTTAATTTTGACCGAGCTAAGCTCGGTCTCCCCTGCTAGTCTTATACTATAATGCGAGCAAAAATTGTGTGTGTGTGTGTGTGTGGGTAAATTTTATCTCAAAAACGGCTCTAACGATTTTCGCAAAAATTTGGATTTTACCATTTTCGGGCACGAGAAGACCATTGGGCTAGGTCACATGTTCGAGAAAATTCGATTATTGGGTCATTTTGGGTCATAATGGGTCAGGATCAAGCTATTTATATCTAGAGAACGGCTGGATCGATTTTAAGGAAATTTTGCATCCAATCGTTTTTTGGCACGAGAAAACAATTGAGCTGGGTCACATGTTCGAAAAATTTTGATTAGTGGGTCATTTTAGGGTCATTGTGGGTCAAGCCATTTTTATTTAAAAAACGGCTCTAACGATTCCGACCAAATTTTATATTTTATCGTTTTGGATTACAAGAAGACCATTGGGTTAGGTAACATGTTCGAGAAAATTCGGTTAGTGGGTCATTTTTGGGGTCATTGTGGGTCATGCTATTTTTATCTAGAGATTTTATCACGCAATTTTGACTAAAACTTACATTCTATGGTTTTCGGGCACGAGAAAAACATTGGGCTAGGTTAAATGTTCGAGAAAAAAAATTTAATGGGTCATATTGGGTCATTAAGGATCTGGGTCAAGCTATTTTATTTAAAGAACGGAGTGATCAATTTCATCGAAATTTTGCCTGTAATAGTTTTTTGACACGAGAAAGCTTATGGGCTAAATCACACGATCGAGAGATTTTCATTATAAGAGTCATTTGTGGGTCATGATGGGTCATGGTCAAGCTATAGCTAAAGAACAGGTGGATCGATTTTAACGAAATTTTGTATACAACATTTTTTTGGCACGAGAAAACTATTGGGCTAGGTCTCATTTCGCGAAATTTCGATTACTGGGTCATTTTGGGTCATAAAAGGTCTGGGTCAAGCTATTTATATATAAAGTACGACAATATCAAATTTAATGAAAATTTGTATGTAAGTTTTTGACATGAGAAAATTAATGAGGTATTTCACATGTTTGAGAGATTTCGATTATAAGAGTCATTTATGGGTCATGATGGGTCATAACGGGTCATGTCAAGCTATATCTAAAGAACATGTGGATCAGTTTTAACGAAATTTTGTATACAACATTTTTTTTCACGAGAAAATCATTAGGCTAGGTCACATGATCGAGAAATTTCGATTAATGGGTCATTTTGGATCATAAAAAGTCTGGGTCAAGTTATTTATATTTAAAGAATGGCAGGATCGAGTTTAACGAAATTTTGAGTGTAACAATATTTATACACGAGAAAACTAATGGGCTAAGTCACATGTTCGTGAGATTTCGATTATAAGGGTCATTTGTGGGTCATGATGGGTCATGGTCAAGCTATATCTAAAGAACGGGTGAATCGATTTTAACGAAATTTTGTATACAGCATATTTTTGGCACGAGAAAATCATTGGGCTATGTCACATGTTCGAGAAATTTCGATCAGTGGGTCACTTTTGGGTTATTCTAATTTTATCTAGACAACGTCTCGCGCAAATTTGACTAAATTTTATATTCTATCGTTTTCGGACACAAGAAAATCATTGGGTTAGGTCAGATGTTTGAGAAAACTTGATTAATGTGTCATTTTGGGTCATAATGGGTCAAGGTCAAACTATTTATACCTAAAAATTGGCTCAATCTATTTTATCTAAATTTTGTATTTAACGTTTTTTGGCACGCAAAAATTAATGAACTAAGTCACATTTTCGAGAGATTTTGATATAAGGGTCATTTGTGGGTCATGCTAATTTTATCTAGAAAATTATTCTCACCATTTTGAGTATATTTTCTATTATATCGTTTTCGGGCAAAAGAAAACCATTGAGATAGGACACATGCACGTAACAATTCAATTAGTGGGTCGTTTTAGGTCTTAATGGATTCGAGTCATTCTAATTATATATAACAACGACTCAGTCAATTTTACCTAAATTTTGCAACGGAACGTCTTTTGTCACGAGAAGACTATTGAGATGAGTTGCATATTAAACAAAACTATATTAGTGGGTCATATCGCTTCATTACTGAATGCTGTCAAGCTAATTTTACTTAAGAAATGGCTTAAACGATTTTGATTCATTTTATACTCTACTGTTTTTGATTACCTGAAGACCATTAAGCTAAGTCACATGTTTGATCACATGTGATTAGAGGATCATTTGGATAATAAGGGTTAGGATCACGAGGCTATGGCAAAAGCCAATAAGTTGGCGATATTTGACAAAATACTGGCGAAATTTGGCCGAAAAATCGACTATTAAGGTTACGAAACCAAAACACATATTTGACGCCAAATGAAAGAATATGTCCAAATTTGGTTATATTTGGCAAAAAATATTGTGTTTCAGAATGTGAAGAAATTTCTTATACATTCTTAATAGTCTTCGAGATGCATAGTTAAACTAATCAGAGTCGAGCTAAAAAAGTGATTTGGATTGATGTCCTTTCGTTGTAAATTTTAAAATAAAGTAAAACTTATGTACATGTGCATACAAACATAGTTTTCTTATTGATTGTTTTTGTAAATAATACTATTATTAATAACATGTTTTACAGTAATAATACTATATCGAGTTGAACACAAAGTTAATTTTGACCGAGCTGAGCTCGGTCGCCCCTGCTAGTATATATTGATAAGTTGTAGATGTTAACTGCTGGTAACAATCATTATGTGAAAGAATACGAAGTCAGACCAATTTATCAATATAACATTTAACAAATATATCTGAAACAAATATTTATAGATCGTCATCTTACAATTAAGCTTTCAAGATTAAAATTATTGAGTAAATCGGGAGATACATATATGCATAAGATAAATTATTACTAATTTATAGCACCCATATATTACACAAAATTTAAGTCTTAAACATTGAATTTATTTAAGCTAAATTTAAAATGATTCAGCACATTAGAATTTAGAAAAAAAAAAAATATATAGGATAAATACCCAACGTGGTATGGAAGGCTAAACAGCATTATTTTTATAAAGAATAATAAATGTTAAAAATATACGATTAAAATATATTTCCAACTAAAATTTAAAAAAATGCAGACTAATATTTTAAAGTTTTTTTTCTTTTAATCGTAGAATATAAATTGCACATTTAAAAGCAGATGACGACAGCAATCTCCTTAGATATCTGGTGATTTTGTAATCTACTCTTATTCTACTTTATATGTTTGATCTTTTATTAAAATCATAATCCAAATTGCACTTCACAGTTCTTTACATAGTCACTATTAAAAACCCCATATTTACCATTAATGGTATTATAAAAATATATAATTGCAAAAAGAGGGATAATATAAAATAAGCAGATGACTGAATATTATGTTAGTCTTAAATTGTGACAGAGGTTTTAGAAAATCACATCAAAGTAGCATTTTACTAAATCATATTACTAAGTAAATTATGCTTACCATTAATAAGAAATGAAAAGATTGGGGGGGGGGGGGTAAATAAAACTATAATATAAAATTAAATAAGAGGTATCTGCAAATTACTTAAAGTAATGAAAATATTTATATGCGTGCTGTAGATCAAATATAATGTTTAATAAACGTCTTATTTAAGTGTGTTAGTAAATTAATATATATTAGAAAATATTGCATATATCCTCCTTCGGTCCACTAACACATAAGAAAAATGATTCATGAGCTTTATAGGAAAAAACACGCAAGATTAATTCAAAATTTCTCATGGGGAAGGGGGGAGGGGAGAATCTAAAATCAAATTATTTGAATAGATTTATATTAATGCTACGCTGGGTTTACACTAACATCACAGATGTGAAAAAAATCCATGCTGTTAAATGAAGCATTAACTAAATATGAATTCGAGACTCTATAGCTGCACATATTAGAAGTGAAACGAAGGGAGTTTAATAAACCAGAGACATTTTCTGATAATGGTTTCATCACTGCGCTTGAGGGTAATAACCCGTTATAAAAGCCTCTGCTACAGTAAGGCTTCACACCGTTAAAGGATTCTCTAACCATTCTACCTTTCTTGAAAACGTAGCAATTTTTTACCAGGGGCAATATTTACGTGAGGTTTTCGCTTTTCTTTACGAAGTCTTAGAGTTGATGCAAAATAAGCTATTGCAGAGGAAATTCTGCAAAACACGCAATGCTCTTCTTGTAAATTTAATGGCTTTTTCTTCTGATTAGGATACCGCAGACAGGAAACTGAACATAAAAACATAATTTCCAGCGTATAACGCAAATTTTCATCTTTCTCCCTAGAGTAACATTTTACGCGAAAGTGAATGAATGTTTTCGTAGCATTAATACACAAGCAACTTAGCGAAAGAAAAAAAGTGAATTGAATAACAAATATCTCTAAAAAATTTCGGATCATAAACGTTAACATCTTTTTTTTTTTTTTTTTTTAGATACAGGTAACCAAATTTTTTTATATCTTCATATTTTCACCTCTCAATTTCACAAATAAATAATAGTTACATTTAGCATTTCAAAATAATGTGCGGTATGCAATGGCGGATCCAAGGAAGTCATTGGGGGTCATGATCCTCACCCCTGAACAACAGAAAAATACTAAAATCGATTTTAAAATTAAATACAGTAAAACCCCGATAATTCGGATTAAATGGGACCAGGCCCAATCCGGATTATCCGGAGAATTAGAAAAAAAATGAAATTAAATAAAACCTACTTAAAGAAAATCGCCTTTATGTTAAACTTATTGAATATTTACAGACAGTAAAAATGTTTACTTTGTAATAAAAAAGTTTGTAATTGTAAAAAAGTTCCCCCCTTCCCCCCCCCCCCCCCCCCCCTCCGGAACTCTACGATGTCCTCTCCTCGGAGCCACAAATGTCCCTTTCGGAGAAAAGCGCCATAATTCAATGCCTGCATCTTTATACATATAAATAAATTTCTGCAAGTAATATTATAAAAAAGCGTTTTGTCACAATAACAAGGAAACAGACCTATAGGTTGACAAAGATCGGAAAGCGATCCTTATCAGAAAATGTGTCTTATAGGGACTATTTTACCTTGCTTTCTTGCAATGATCTAAGTAAAAATTTATTGTGCAGTGATTTTATATGACATTTGTAAGTGGTTTAAATAGAAAATTGGAAAAATTCGAATTGCCAAACTTAGAGATACATTGTAGTTTCTTTGAAAGATAACATCAAAGAGTTTAAATAAGAATTCTTAAGGTATTCTTCCGAAAAGATTTCAGAAAAAGTTTTTTTTTTTTAATTCAGAATACGACGATGAAACAAGTTAATGTCATGGAAATTAACCAATTGCTTCTCAAATTTGAAAAAAAATTAACCAAACTGATCCGGATTATCCGGAGATCCGAATTTATGGGGTCCGAATGAGCAGGATTATACTGTATATTTTAATTCCTTTCATTCACTTCCGTGTAACAATGAAAATCTCTCTGGATCTTTAAAGCTTTAAAGCTCAAAATTAAGTTATTTCTGATACATCGGGAAAATATTTTTAATCTCAAGAATTTGATTGTGCACTTATTCCGAAACTACGCTATAAATTTTTTTTTTCAATTTTACAATAAAGGCAAAGATTTTTTCAAAAATCCCTTAAAATTTGGCATCCCTTAAAATTAAACTAAATTTCTGGACACGAATGCTAATTGCCCTTATGACTATATTTCTGACGACACATGGCGTCTAAGCCCTAAAAATTGATTTAAAATGCTAAATTGACAAAATTAATTAACCATAATTTGCATTTAAAAAAAATGGAAATGCTTCAATTTCTTAGTATCTGAATGAAACCTATAAAAATTATATATTTTTTCGAATACTAATGCACTTTCTTTTGTTTTTGTGAATGAAAATGAAACCGTACCGTAAATACTTAATTTTTTACGGTAATTTCAATACTGTAGCAGTAAACAAAATATTTAATTTTTTACAACACATATTGAAACCTTTTTTAGGGGGGGAGGGGTGTTCAGGAACCGCTCCATAAAATATATTCAATTAAAAAAAAATAGCTATAAAATTTCAACTATTTAAAAAGATTAATTAAAATACTAATCATTGTGAACATTAACGTCTTGTCTTGAACTTTTTGATTAGTAAGGCGTGACAAAAATTAAGAAATTTGAAAATGTACGTATTACATTCAGAAACTAAACAGCGTCAGCATAAATGAAAATGCTTATTAATTAAAATATTGGTCTAAATAGCGTTATCTTTGGCTTCGAACCAACTGAAATCAAAGTGAAAAACAGAAGAAAAAAAAAATTACTTTTTTAAAACTCAACGGAAGCCTGAATGAATTCATCCAAAAAGTTAACCGGAGCAAAAAAAAAAAAAAAAAAAAAAAAAAAAAAAAAATCAATATAATTTAGATTTTTCGGGAAAAAAATCGGGGCTAAGATTATTTAAATAATTTTTTTTTTAATTACAGAAGAATCCTTTTACTTTATTTGAAAGTTTTTAAGAAATATGGAATTAAAACTATTTTAATAAAGAATAATAATGAATGGTTAATAATAAATTTTAGGTCTAATTTATTATCATTTACACATTTCTTACGAAATGCTCATGATAAGAAACTAAAAAAAGAACAAAAATATTATAATAAATTAAAAAGAGTATAATACGCAAAAGAAAAAATAATGTAGATTTCATAGCTTATATAAAAAATAACTCAAGATTAGAAAAAAATACCCACTACATGCGGAAGAAAAGCGCGAAATCATTAATAATTTAGGGAATTTTATAAAAGAAACTACTCTTATTTTAAAAAGTAAAAATGTTTAATTATATAAATATTTCATCAATTTAAAGAGATCTTGCATAAAATAATGCAATAACATTTTATAAATACAATTTACACGAAAATTCAAACATTTGTGAAAGTTTATTTCTTCGAGGGAGGGAAAAGTAACATTATAGTAAATGCTGTTAGCGATTTACAGTGATTGCATAATTATGCAAATGAAAGCCTATTCTAATAGACTTATCACTGGTAATTCATACAACTTTATAAATGCCATACAATTTTATATACTTTAAGTGCAAAATAAGCAAACTTTTAAGGCATCTTTCCCTAGAACAACCCCGTCAATATTAAAAGCTTCAGAAACAGAGTATTTTTGCGGGATTTTCAGCTAATGGGATGCTACATCGGTATCCGGAGGTAATAACCCGTTACGTAAACTATGCCAATAGCACAACTTCAATTTCCTTTAGATCTGAAAAAAAGTAAGAGTTTTTACCAAGAAACCGTAATGCCTAAATTATTCTCTCCTCCATACAAAATCTTAAGTGATGCAAAAGAAAGCGTTGCTGGGGAAATTACAATTCCCCGTGAGCGCGTGGATTTTATTTAATGGCTCTATCTCCTGATTATAATGCACTGTGGGGATGAGACATAAACGCATAATTTCCAGAGCTCCAAAGCGATCTTTTCATAGTATCTTATTTTTCTTGATCTGTATCGTCTCTTTCATAAAGGTAATAGCAAAAATGTCATTTAAATCAGCAGCAATAATCTTCCCGAAATCGATACATTCTAAAACTGAATAGCTCAACAAATGTTTATGAAGTGTTTTTGTTTGTTTTTATCAGCCAATATTTAGAAAAAGATGTGTGGCTATCATACATGGACAGGCAAAGACGCGGGGTTTATAAATAGGGGTGTTTCCGTTTCCCTATTTTAAAAATCCCGAAATTACATAAAAATATTTTTTAAAATTGGGAGTTTTTTTTTTTTTTTTTTTTTTTTTTTTTTTTTTTTTTTAATGATTAACTGCAACCAGATGAATTTACTAGAACTTTGACAAAGATTAAAAATATTATATTATATAAAATATTTTTCTAAATGAACGCAGGGCCTGACTAAGGCTATTGAGGGCCCCGGGGCAAGCATCAGAGAGGCGCCCTCTATCTAATCTATAGATTTTTTTTTTTTTTTTTTTTTTTTGTAAACAATATGCAAGTGATTATAATACCAAATTTCATACTTATTACATGTATACCTAAATTTTGGATTCGGTATTAATCATATCTGTATACATAGGATATTAAAAAAAAAAGATGTCACAACATTAAGAAAAAATACTAGTATGATAATAGTTAAAAAAAAAAAAAAAAAGAAAGAAAAGATAGATTGGTTGACACGAGTCAAATTTTCAAAGTCATTTCAAAGTCTCTGCAAATTTTTATTTTGCTTATCTATGACTGTTGAAAGAGTATGTTAATGTCTAAAACAGAAGGTCCCAAACTGGCCATAATTAATAGTTTTAATTTGCCATGTTAAGGGGAAAACATTAATATAGAATTTATATCCGAAACAATATAATGCTAAGTCATTATAATAAAATTTTAATCATTAGTTTTCTAATGATATAGTTTGTTTTTTGCAAAAGTGAAACGAGTACACGAAGCAGGGCGTTAAAGAGGGACCACATTAATTTCTTAAATGTCAGCATCAATGTCCGGGGCCCCAAAATTTGGTAATTGGTCTCTGTATATGCTTGGTCAATCTATCGTCATAATTCCGTGGATGATCTCCAATTTAACAAAATATTTGCTTTATATAACACCTAAAACAATAACATTCAATGTAATGTAGCGCCCCCCCCCCTTTCTGTTAGCATTCAAATAAACAGCATAAAAGGCTATAATTTAAACACTGACTTTAACACTATGCCAATGATAAAAAATATGTATTTTAGCAGCATGCGCATTTAAAAGATTGGGTTATAGTAAACATAAAAAGCGTAAAAAAATTACACTAAGCAAATACAGCATTTTGGTGGGTTTAGTTACATAATTTATAGACACCGGATACTTCAAAAGAAATTAAGAAATTGGAAGTTATGAAACAAGAATAAGAAGATATCGTTACCTTGCCTGGATGGATCCATTCCACTTGGCATCATTGGCTGCCCTGGAACATTGCCTGGAGGCTGAAAAAGTAGACACGATGCTATATAACCAAATATCGTTCAGGAAAATTTGCATTATCAAAATTTATATGATAAAACAAAAAGCATGCATGTGAGTAACACTGATTTCATATTGACGGTGGCAACGATAAAACCAATCAATTATGCTTTTACTGCAATTTTTAAAAAATAGCACGATTTCAATTTTTATACAGTCGTATAGAGGAAAAATTTCTTTCAAATGCAATTTATTTGAAAAAAATCTCAAAATTACTGATTTTTTTGGTTTTTCAAATAATTTTCAAGCCTGAATTTATTTTAAATCTGCGTACAATTCAATTAGAAAAAATAACCCGTTCGTATGATATAAAAAGTTCAACATTTGTCTCTGGCTGATATCCTATAACGAAATTAAAAACTTCATCAATAAATAATTGAGATAATATAAATTAAATACAAATTTAACGGACATGTTATCGAGCTACTCACTTAAAACTTCGGAAATTATTAAAATAAAAAAAGATGCAGTATGTAGCGAAATCTTAGGCGATTTCTTAAGTTGTTAACACCTGGCATACAGAGAATACTGGGCGATTTATTACAAGTTGTATGTTAATGGAAAAATGTCTTAAAATTAATGTATTAATTTATAATCAATTTCGAAAAATATTAACACTTTACCGACCGGCAGCGGTTCGAACATACTATGCCTTTTCACCGCCCGGTCAGCCGCAGATCGTCCGAGACACAGGCTTGGTTTCGGCCTAGACTGACGCGCGGGAATATATGCGCTTTTCTTAAACTCTGATAAAATTGTACGCTTCGTGTTATTCTAGGGTAACGAAATTTGATGAAATCTTTTACTTTAATCATATTAGTGTTAAACAATATTTATTTTATCTATTACAATCGTTTTCAGTTTATTATTTACAGACTCTTGCTGAACGGCAGTCAAGACAAACGAACTGACAGGTCATCGAGATAAAACTCGCCGAGACTACCCTTTCTTTCATTTCTAAGGGCTAAAAGCTTATAAAAAAGCACCGATTATCTGAATAAAGAATGCTTGCTGCTTGCTACTTGTCAATCTAACCTAACCAAATCAAACAGAAAGATCAAAAGATAATCGACGACCGGTCGGTAAGCGCTGGGGAGCAAACGTCGAATAATCGACGGCCGGTCGGTAAGCGTTGGGGAGCAAACGTCGATTAATCGACGGCCGGTCGGTAAAGTGTTAAAATTTTATATTGTCAATTCTAGTCTACCAGGTCAATTCTAGTCTACCTAGTCTAGTAGGTTAAAAATTCCTTTACATAGAAAAACCAGTTTACAGGGTTTGTCCGGAAAGTAATTGGACTGATTTTCTTTCGCAGCGACTGTACTTCGGAGCTTGCACTCACCGACTGGCTTCGGTAGAGGGCGCTCCTAGCTAATGAACGAGCGGCTGTACATTTGTCTCCGAGCACCTGGAGAGTCAGGACAGACATTTTCGCACGACGTGTTTCTGTGAGTGGTGCAAGCCGAAAATGCAGCATTCGTTAGAGCAAAGGTATGCGATTAAATTCTGTGTGAAACTCGGTAAATCTGCAACAGAGACGTTAAATATGATCAAGCAGGCTTACCCAGATGTTGCTTAAACAAGAAGTGATGTGTTTCGGTGGCACCAGGCCTTTTTGGAGGGCCGGGAAGAGGTCGCCGATGAAAATCGTGCTGAAAGACCTTCGACTTCGACAAACACCGACCATGTGACTCGTGTGTGCAAAGTTTTGAACTCAGACCGTCGATTAAGTATTAGTTTAATTGCCCAGATGGTAAATTTACCAAAATCTGTGGTTCATGACATTGCGAGGGAGCATTTGAACATGCGCAAGGAGTGCGCGAAGATGCCCCGGCTCACACCTTCTTTCTTGTGAACAGCTACCTGACCAAGGCCGGCATCCCAACGTTTCCGTAGCCGCCCTACAGCCCAGATGTCGCTCCGCCGGACTTTTTTTTTTGTTTCCTCGCCTGGAAAAGCCGATGAAAGGCTAGCATTTTGAGACGACAGAGGGGATCCAAGCAACATGCATCGCGGCTCTCAAAGCTATTCCGGAGAAAGCCTTCCGTGACGCCTTCAATGCTTGGAAATCGCGCTGGCAGCGCTACATCGATCCAGAAGAAGTCTATTTTGAAAGTTTTTAAAGAATTGTAATGATTGGCTCAATAAATTTTTTAAAATCGACTCAGTCCTATTACTTTCCGGGCAAACCCTGTAATGTAATAAAAAAAGCATATGAACAATTAAAGTTGTATTTTTTTCAAACTGATAAGGACAGGGCCAACCTTGATAATCATATTTTGTAGTTAAATAATTTTATAAAAATTTAATGTTTTTAATAATAACTTTGTATTTCAATAAAAATAGGTAAGAGATTAAATTGATGTAAAGAACAAGTTATAGATAAAAAGAGAAAATTTTGGTTGGATAAAAAATGATATCAATATCAAAAGACACCCCCCCCCCCTAAAATGCTAACGTCATATATGTGCAGAGAAAAGGGAAGATAACCAGAACGATATAGATAAGAAGTACGAGGAAATCTTACATTATCCTTCAATCTGCTCATTAAGTATTATGAAGAGATTTCACACTACCTTAAATTAAGAGAAGGATCAATATTTGTTTTAAATAACCGACAGCATCATTTTTCACGGCTGCTAAAAAAAAAAAAAATTTAACTTTCTTTCAAAGTAAGAAACGAGAGAAAGAAAAAAAAAGCTGATATGATTGAGAATCAAGGTGACGACATCTAATAAAAATTAAAGGGTAAGAAATACGCGGTGATGGAAATGGGAGAGTTATCATTTGTTAAAAGGCAAATAGTCATTTGGATAATTCAGGCGAAAACTATTGCATGGAAAAAGAAACGAGAATTTGACAGATGGAAAAGGATTATTACAGGAAAAAAGAAAGAAAGATATAAAAATGGTAATTCAGAGATTTCGATAGTGGGAAGAAAAAAAACTTAAGGAAACAGTTTTTGTTATGGGATATCTTTTGCATTTTTATCAAAGGATGGAAAGTAACAAATTGAACAAATTGTTTAAAGTAAACACACTTTGAAAACGATAATATCAAAAAACATATAGATGTTTCGATAACTCAGGTGAAAAAAGATTGAATGGAAAAAGGAAGGAAAAGTGGAAGAGAATTTGACAGATTTCAAAAAAAAAAAAAAAAAAAAATTACGAAAAGAAAAGATGAAGAAAGGAAGAAAAATATGAAAATGAGAATTGGGGGGTTTCGACATGGAAAAACATCATTCAAGAAACAATTTTTGTTATGTGATATCTTTTGCAGTTTTGTCCAAGATGAAACGCAATAAATTAAGCAAATTGTTTTAAATTCACGTTGAAAAAGATAATATCAGATAAAATATTATCGTTTGGATATTTTAGATGAAAAAGATTGGATAGGAAAAGGAAAAACAGACTTAACTTCATATTATGTTTCACTTTCACATAAATAGATCCTTATAACGCTTGGGTGTATACAGTGCGATAGGTCTCACTTTTCTGATCTTTATGCAGGGAATTTTAGTAGCAGACAACTAAAAGGTGGGTGCTGAAATTCAATGATTCGTTCGAAAGACACGATGCTTATATCTCTTTATTACATGCACACAATTCAGCAAACCTACACTTTTAGAATCCACATGACAGGCATGGATTGCCATTTAATTTTGCACTGTGATAGTGAATTTTGAAGTATTAACATGTATGAGATAGAAGAAAATTTTGGGATTGTCAACTAGTTTCAATTTGTGAATAAAATAAAAAAAAAAAAGTTCGCTTTGAACTTGCGTCTACTTGTCCGAACACTGGCCAGAGCCAGAGATCATTTTGCAGGGTGCAGAATATGTCCGATCCAGCTATCTATGGTCGTGGGAAATTTTTTCAAAAAACTATATACAATTCATTTTGATTTTAACAACGAATTGCATAATTCCCCGAGATATAAAAAATTCCGCTTCGAATAAAAAGATCTGTATGGTGACCTTCACAAAATCGATTTTAGAATACTACGTACCGTATACATCCGCGCATAAGTTAAGAAATTTTGAAAATTTTCTATAGCTACAGAACTTATGTAAATCTATAACATATCGGGGGATACTTGGAGTGAATATATTTTCAATACCCTGCGCATTTAGGACCAAGCCCACCTAACTGCTTTCACTTTATTTCAGCAATGGAACAACGAGTAACCCAGGATAATTTTATAAGCAAAACTAATAAAATGATTAGATTAGATAGAATAACTACTTTGATAAATGTTAATGATTTATGACAAGAGATAAAAAAGAAAAAGCAAGAACGGTTCTAAGAAGGTCGATACTTTCAATTCTACTGTTTAAGATTTATCAAAAGATTAGAGAGTAGTTTTAATTTTACCAATTTCCAAACGCAGTCAGCTGTAAAATGATATGTCTACAATGCGATGAGATCATATCATATTCATAACTACTATGATAAATCATGATGCATAAGGTGCAAACATGTATTGCAAGATTGTTTTACCATGAAAAGGATGAATAAACGCGTCGAGCGTAAGCTTCACACAGGAAAAGAATCGATAAATTATGTACGACACTCACAGCATGAAAAAGAAATTGTATAACTTATTATAAATGGAATAACATAGAGAGGCATCGATCAAATGTTATTTCTTATTCCAATCTAATACATTCTTAAGATACATCAGTGGAGAAGAAATGAAAACATGGACAAGAAATCTTCCATTATACCGAAATCACCCTTTTATAATTCCTCCCTTACCAACCACTGTTCATAAATCATCGAAAATACACTTCACTGTGATCTCTCTATACACAGGCCCTGATTATTGAATAGGCATGAAAAACATGTGCTTCCTTTAAGATAATTCTAAAGGGGCCCTAAACTGAGCAAATGGGAGCCCCCAAATTTTATATTGAATTTATTATGTAATTTTAATATCAGATTGACGTATATTTTAGATACTGAGCTTGAATATTATTGAATTTGTCTTGACAAGATGAATTAAAGCTTTTATCAAACTAACATTTTTATTATTAAATCATTTTTGCGTATTTTTCTTGACTACCAATTTTTGTATACGAGGTGCTTTAAACTTTATACAACTTTATATTAAAAAATTTGATTAATGAAATATAAGTGAACTTAACTGAGTCACATTTTGAAATAATATTTGTAAGAACTGGTAAGTTTTCCGGATATGTCGAATTTAGAAATGTATTCTCGATTGAAAGCGGGCCCCAAAATAACACTGTGCTTCCCATAGGTTCATAGGTTAATCGGGCCCTGCCTCTACACGAGAAAAGAAAGAATGTCAGAATCTCATTACATTGATATTAAATGTCAAACAAAATCAGTCACATAAAATGTCAGTGTGAACAAGAGAATATTACATAATACTTGAGTTTGTTTAGAAATACGAAAATTTATATAAATTTTAGTTGCGTGTAGCTTTCTCCCCCTTATTTCCATAATCGAACAACATGTCGACCAGGCTAAAATTGAAAATTGAAGCAATAAAAATCACATAAACTAACTAGTTGCATTAATTACATAATTCATGGCAACAGATAAGAAAGAAAATGTGAGGATGGTTTACTACTAAGAAGTCTTATATTTTCAATTTTAGTATTTGATATGTATAGATGATTATAAGGTATAGTTTTATCAGTTTTCAAAGTGCACTATTTTTGAAAATGATGTATAAGGTCGTTCAAGTATTATGTAAGCAGTAATGGGCGGGGGAGGGTGGGGTCCAGTGTCTACTTATTTTTGCTGACAAAGGGATGGGGGGGGGGGGGCAGTCAAGAGATTGCTTACGTAAGCTTTAGACAGCGAAGCAACTATAGTTTAAAAGAAAAATCAAAAGAGCATGATTTGGATAAGCGTTAGTGCAGATATCGAGAGATTTGAGAAAAAATATATGGAGTAAACAAAGACTGGAAACGGGGAACATTCCAGTCTACCACTACATTGAAAACGGAATAATATATAATTGAGAAACATGAATTCAAAAGATCTTGGACACCAGACTAGAAATGAGAACGCCAAACACATAATATTCCTATAAATTCTTATGATCGTTAAAATTTTTAATTATGTGTATAAATAAGTTAGGGTCTGTTGCATTTTTTAAGCACGATAAATATAATAAAAAAGTTATTTTGTGTTCTATGAATTGTTTACTGCAACAAGTTAACAGTATATTAAAACGATTTTGCATCACTTCGATACCACAACCCAACATGTCAATTTGTATAAATTTATAGATTAATAATGTAATTTATCACTAATTTTTTTTAAAATGGGAAATAATGTTAATGTTAGAATATCTTAAATTTTTACATAAGCAAGAGGGGGTAGGGGTTCTAGCATTTGCCTATTTTTACTTACAAGGGGGAGGGAGGGGAGGGGTACAAAATGGCTAAAAATATGTTAATGTAATACTTGAACGGGCCCTATTTACAATGCCTTTGCGATCCTATCATATTCATAACTGCTATCGCAAAATATGATGACATAAGTCGTAATACATATTGAAGAGTAAATAAATAAAAATCGCGAGTTTGTTTTACAACGAAAAAGATAGATTAGTGTGCAGAGCACAAGCTTCAAAAAGAAAATGTTTATATTCATGTAAGACATATCATGAATAAGAAACAGCACAGCTTATTATAAATGCAATAACATAGTGGTACATCGATCAACTGTTATTTCCTAATCCAATCTAATATATTCCTGAGACGTTCTAAGGTATATCAATGGGTAAACGAATGGATGGAACCATCGACAACAAATCTTTCATTACACCAAAATCGCCCTTTTACAATCCTCCCTTACCAAACATTGTTCATAAATCATCGAAAATCCACCTCCATGCGAACTATCTGTACACGAAGAGAAAAAGGCAATATTTCCTTCCCCCCATCCATCAAAGCGACCCCCCTTCCATTTCCATTCTCTTTTATCTCAATTACTGTTATGACTCGTTAAAGAATGTCTTTTCAAATGAATGATATGGCCTTAATTTAGCCTTTTGAAAAACCAGTTATTAACGTCGTTTAAGGGGAACATATCCATTTTCAGAAACTTTTTTTTTTTTTTTAAGGCATTGAAATAAAATTGATAGACGTATTCCGCTTCAATTTCATTCTGAGTTTTTTTTTTTTTTCTTCTCCTCCTCTCCCTTTATTATCAGAATATATATATTTGAAATTTTAATGAAAATACCATTAAGGCAAAAGACACCTTTGATAAATTATAGCTTAGCCACGCGAAGTAGCAGATGTCTTTAACCAATGTCGCATTATGTTAAATGAGATATTCATTATAATTAATTAAATAATTTAAATGATATATACTAATTATTTTTTTAAAAAAAATTTACTTTCGAAAATGAAAATGTAGTATCGGAAAGTTGGAAAAATTAACTTGTTTGGATTAGATTTTAAATTCTTCAAAAATTAAGCAAAAGTATTATATTTCTTTTAATAAATTCATACAATAAAAACTCTATAATAATCGGACAATACTTTACCATGTGATAACTAACATCTGCGTGGTACGGCTATCAAAATAAATAAATAAATATAGCCCAATACTAAAGCCAGATTTTGGTGTGATAATATACAGTAATTCGGATACTGTATATAGGACCTCCACCCCCCCCCCCTTTGCTTATGTAAAAATTTAACATATTCTAACATTAACATTGTTTCCCATATAAATAAATAAATAAATAAATAAATAAATCCGACATTTTTTGTGTGTCTCTGTAAATACTATCTGCTTTCTAATATACAGGAAGTAATTTGTAATAAATCTCAGCAATACATATCGATTTCATACAATGCAAAATAGTTTAATATCATTTAAAACGCGCCCCAAAAAGTGTCCCTCCCCCCTATACCATTATGTAATGAATACTTTACTGTAGTTCTATAAATTAATAACATTCTTTGTACCACAGATTGTACAGAAAATATATTTTATACTTTTTTATATATTTCATCGATGTATATTAATTTTATTATGTTCGAAGAGTGTACATCATTAAAATGTACCTGAAACTACTTTTTCCTCATTGACCGTCATGTAAGGGAATACTTTTGACTAGGGATGGGACGAATATTCGGCCACTATTCGGTATTCGGCCCTTTTGCCGAATATTCGGTGGGCCGAATATTGAAGGCTTGTTGATCGAATACTTCGGCCGAATACCTGTAGCCGAATATTTAGAGATATCTTGCCGAATATTGCTAAAATCTCACCGAATAGTGAAAGGTATCTTGCCAAATAAATTTAGGATTTAAAAAATTTCATTTCGTGCATTTTTTTTTTCTCTGATCCAAATTGGGTACTTAATTTATGAAGTCATTCTTATTCTTACTTACAAAATATACAGTTTTTCAGATACTAAAAAATATACAGCCTTTCTGTATTTACTATAAAAGTTAGTAATATTTTAGAAAATGCTGTCCAAGTTTGAGTTTTAATTGTACAGGAAATGTCTTCATTAGAGAATGATGTATTACAATTCAAGATATAAAAACACTTATAAGAAAAGAAAAAAAACACTGCCTTATTCTAAAACACTCGAATATTTATTAATGCCTGCAAATTCCATGCACATATAAAAAAGGCTGCTGCGAAATTCATAACTTATTTTTTATAAAGTAAGAAATGAAAAAATTCATTCACTAGGTGTATTTACAGAGATTCATTTTCAAGATTAAATATCAAATATCACTATTCCAAATACAACGGTACATCTAATAACAGAACTGGTGTCGAACTAGATATGCATTAGATGACACAACTTGCTTTATGAAGATGGTTTTATAAATACTTAAACAAATTCTAAATGCTGAACAAAATAAATTTTTTATTCTATAGTTTCCATTTTTAAATAATTATTCGCATAATTACTGACTTAAATATGTAACATTATTATGCATATATTTTTAATTTACATCTTCCTTCATTCTGTTGTTATCAATTTCTCTTTATCCTTTTAATTCTTGCGGAATATCGAAGTTGAATATTGTATGCACCGATTCAATTATCAAAGATTTTGTTAACATATGCATTCTACTTTAAGCATAACCTTTTGCTTCAACGTAATTTGTAATTTAAAGCTTGGCAACTGATTTCAGAACAGTCCCATTCTTACGAATTTGCTTACCATTAGAGACACAAACTCTAAATAATCAAATGTACTTCATTAAAGGTTATTTCAGAAAATATCGCCTCCTGAGTTCTGAGAGAGAAACCTTAAGAATATTATTAATTTTTGATGGAAGAAAGGGTAAAAGTATCATTTGATAGTAAAAGTGAAGTATACATTCTTCATATTTTAATGGAAATATCTTACCACCATGACTTACTGAAAATCAATTTGACGTACATTAGGATAAAAGAATATAATACAATTTCATAATTCTTTTGTGTTAAAATAAGTTTTCAAATTTAAAAATACATTTAAAAGCACAATTAAGAGTAATAAGTATTAATGAGCTCCTATTTTTTTAATTATATATAATCAAAATTTATTTTCTTTATTGGAAACAAAAGTTGGTATTCGGCCGCCGAATATTCGGTATTCGGCTATTCGGCCAAATCACTATTCGTCCCATCCCTACTTTTGACTGTGCCTGTAATTAAACTAAACATCCAATTTTAATAAAATTTGAAATTTGAAATAATTCGGTTGGATAGTTTTTGTTCAGTTACATGCGGACGGACGGACTGAACGACGACTATTGATGCAACGTATTTACATAATTACGAACACATTTAAAACAATCATTTTATAAATAAAAATTAAGAATTTATTTCTTTTATTTTTATTTGCTGTTTCTTGATGCATTGTTGTGTTTAAAACATCAAAACTTGTACAAATATTTGTCAAATAACTTTAAATTACTTTTTTGTATCTTTTCTATAGTGCACTTAATAAAATTAAAGATAGATTTTAAAATATAATGAAAAGAAAAAAAAAAAACGAAACGTTGAACAAATCATGTTTTGTAGTCAGTTGTAAACATTTTAGTGTTTTAAACACAGTTATGTTTCAAACAAGTGGGTAAATGTGATTGCAAAGAGGGTTTCGTTTAACATTTCTTTCAAAACAATTTATCCTTTAATTCGCAAATTCAAATTGTTAATTTATAATTATTAAGTTTTTACATAGATGATTGCACCAGTAAATTTAATTTTAAAATAAATGCAAAAATAAGTTATTGGGGAAGTTTTTGTTTAGGAGAAAGGCAAAAAAATTGAAATTTCAGTTAATTAATTTCATCTTAGTATGACAATTTCAAGTTCCAGCACCGGGGTTCGAAGTAAAAATCTTCTGTTTACTAGCGAGATGCTCTAAATCCAAGCTATGATGTCTACACGAAACATGTTGAAATTAAGGTTATCTTTTAAATTTTAAATTGCAAAAATGAACGGATACCACTGATAAAATTGATTTAATTAATATAAGAATCATTTTCAATATCTTATGATTTGTCGTATGGTATGAGGTATTCGGCTGTAAGTACACAAAATCTGAAGTCTCTGACTTATATAGTTTTCGCGTATGGACTATGTCTTCAAACGGAAGACATAGGGTAGAGACGAATTGGGATTCGTCAGATGAACGAAACCCTAAAAACAGCAAACTTTAAATTGTTTAAATTAAAAAAATATATTTTTCACAATTTTTATGCAGAAAATATTTTTTTTCTTTTCAAAATCAGTTTTTCTATAAGTATTATCTATAATATGTGTATATAATAAGTAAATGTACACCAGTACAAAGTTCTTCAATTGGTACAGAGTCTCGTAAGTCGTAACTTTTACTGGTACGAAGTAAATCAGTTTGAAATAATTAACTTACATCAGAATTTACAAACGAATTTATATATATATATATATATATAGGGTAACATCCCCAGTAATTGGCACATTAAGAATTTGTCGTTAAACTTACTTAAATTTTCATTACAAAGAAATAAGCTATTTACTTGGAAATATTTTTAAATCAAAGAGTGCATATCTGTGCATCTATTTTGCCCACTAAAAGCAAAAAAAATTTAAAAGTATTTTTATAAAAATATATTTATAAAAAGTTGCTGAAATCACCAATAATTGGCACCTAGAGCACCAATGTATGACACCTTGTGATCCAGTAATTGGCATATGTTTATAATTTAAAAAAAAAAACTTCACATTTTGCATTGGGTTTAATCGCTTTAAATTAATTTACTGTAGATGAAGATGTCATATTTCATTTTTTTGAGAGTAAGAAATCAACATATTAATCTGAAATGTGAACACTTTAAAACAATACAATATACTTACATTAATACCCAGTAATTGTCATGCTGTCCCCAGTAATTGTCATATGAATCTTTAATAGATTCCAATTACTGATAAAATTTATATTTTCAAATAAAAACAAATGATAAACAAAATTACTCTAATTTTAAAAGTACTTCCAAAATAAATGGTTTAATCTCAAATTCCTTGCGAATTCCTTGTAATTGGAATAGGTGCCAATTACTCGGAACTAGCAAAATTGAAGCACCATTAATTGGCAACTACCATTAATTCAGAAATCCAAATATTTGTGTCGAAAATACTTTTACACAATTAAACTAACCCTTTTTAACTAAACAAAACTGTTGTCAATTAAAATTTAAAATATATTATAAATCAGATAATAATGAATTGAAAAGCATGCCTTCCTTAAACCAAAGAACAAGAATTTGCAACAAAATGGCTAATTTGATACAAGCCAGATTTGTTTCTCTTTCCTAGACTCTATTGTCATCATATAAAATAAATCAAAGTTATAATCTTTAACGTAAATGAGCATATAACTAATATATGGTCTTGAATTTTTAAATGACTGGATATAAATCTTTTTTTAGGACATGTTTGTAAAATGTGCCAATCACTGGTGCATGCCAATTACTGGGGGTGTTACCCTATATATATATATATAAAGAACCTGCTTATTTTCAAGTTTCTTTTCTAAGAACACTGGCAAGGGTTAAAAAACGAACAAAAAGGGTTAAAAAACTATTTTTTTAAACCAATGTATTTATTCTTATTATATGTAACAATAAGTATACATATCAAATTTTTATTCACATTATTTGGAATAAAGATGGTTATGAGCAGGAAAATTACCAGCAATGAGGAAAAAAATCTAGTTGGATGTGCAAAGCCAAAAACTTTCTTCTATCTAATACGCACATTTTAATAATTTCAAAAAATAGTTACACAGGTTAATACTTTAATATTATTAATTCAATATTATACCATTTTTGGTTTCCATCATAAATTTTTGCTTCAGTCAATTAATCGAAGTAAAAAGAAGTTAATGTAGATTATGATGTTTACTAAAAAATATTTTTTTCTTATTCTGCTATCATCAGCTGTTTACAAATAGCCAAATTAAAAGGACGCGAAATCCCGTCTCTGGACGAGCCGATGGATAATAGAACGATAGGCAGATGTTTTTCAAATTTAGGGACGCCTCTGCTTGCCATAACATACCCAAATATAATCGTATACAAAAATTTAGCTCCGTTCGATGCATAACTTCATACATTTTTTGATGGTACAATAATGAAAATGACACTGACAGCGCTTCTTATCGGCGGATTATTTTTTTCAAATTCGGGCTAGAACATGCTGACAACCAACATTTACACAAAAAATTTGGCTCATTTCTATGCGTATCTTCATCTCTTTTAGTCGATACAATATTGAAAATGGCACAATAATCGCTATTAGAGCGCCCCCTTTCGGCGGAATATTTCAAAATTGAAGGAACACCTACTTGCCACAGCCAAAAACATACGCAAAAAGTTTCGTTTAATTCTATGCATATTTTCATACACGTTTTAATGGTACAATGGCGACATACGGACACACAGACATACACACGGACAGACGGGCATTTTGTAAAAACTTATTTTTAGAATCTATGACTCCTAAAACTTGTAAATCCGTCGAAAACTATTTCGATTACATTTCTTTCTTCTATTGAGGATAGAAGAAAGTAAAAATGCAGCAAACCACAGATGGACAGATAGACACAGCCTCATAATTGGAGAAGTTACTTCAGCATATCTGTTATACTTTATTCGCAATTTATATGATAAGAATAGTACCATAGAAACGAGACCATTATTTGTTGCTATCATATATAAAAGACAAGACGGGGACATAAAAGATATATTTAACCTACAGACAGTGATCATGTGGAGCGGATTACAAATGATGCTTCTCCACGACACGGCTGAGACAACCATTAAGTAGAAATGAGATTCGAGGAAAATTGAGCAAACGAAAATCGAGATAATATTCAGAGGATCAGTAAAAGTAGTTAGAGTGCAAATTTTACTTTTCGTCAATCTTTGGTCACAGGAAAAAGGAAAGAGGAAAAAAAAAAAAAAAAAAAAAAAAAAACAGAAGAGTAGTGATCTAGCACATAGGCCATTTTCAAATTTCGCTAACATATGCTGTCCAAGAGTAAAAAGAAGAAAATACAAACATAAATTAATATTTACAGTTTGATTTCAGCTGTGAATTAGCTACAGAAGATTGTATTGAACATTTCTAACATGAAAAATTTTAAAAATCAATAAAAATTTTGGAGATATAAATCTTTAAAATTGTGATTCTAAGCAAAAATGCCTGTCCCATTCCAAGTTTTATGTAATTAACTGTTATTTTTTTAAAACTTAATTTAACTTTTTTAAATATGAATTGTTAGTGTTCTATATTAATAAAAAAAATATAAAAGATATTTTCTTTAAGAAATTAATAGAAGTTTTTTGTCCTACACTTTGTGTAAACAGGGTTGGCACGGTTTAAACCAATTGGTTTTAACCATGGTTTAAACCACGGTTTAAACCAACTGGTTTTTTTCTCAAAAAAAAAACCATTGGTTTTTTTAGATGAAATCTAATGTCATTTTCTCGTTTAACTTTATAATTTACATGTTTCAGATTATTGGATATAAATAATTTCTATTTTTAACACTTTACTTCAGCAATAAGCATTAGATACAGTGAATTTAGGTCATTTTTTTATGTATAAATTAAAATCAGTATGTGTTCATGAACATATCTATTGCTCTAAAGAAAAAAGCTTCAGACATGTGAATTGATCAAAGATAAAATAGATTTAAAATATTCAATATTTATATAAAATATTTAAATTAAAAAAATGCAGATTATTTAACGCAATTAATAACATTAGGTGGGGCTTGTTGTGCTAAAGCCATTTGGTAAGTCTCCACCTAACTGAAACTGGAATTTTTACTCAAAAATCAAAATCTCAAGAAATATTTGAAATTTATATTTGAATAACTATGGAAAAGAATATTATAGTTATCAAACTATATTCAAACATTTATTATTAGTAATCAAAAGATTGTTTATAAAGATTTACAGACTATCAATGTTTCACCGTGTCAAGCAGTTTAGTCTTTGAACATAAAAGTATTTTCTATAACACTGTTCAAATTCAAATATGAATTTCTTCAATTTTCTACATAAATTCACTGCAATTATTTAATTTAAATTACTTTAAAATGAAGTAACACTACTTATAATCCAACAAAGTCTTAATTTTATCAGTTAATAGTTAATATGCAATTTATATGCAATAAGAATGGAGGTTTTAAAAAAACCCGGTTTAAACCAAAAAAACCTGGTTTTTTTCCAACCCTGGTGTAAAGTCCGTTACCTTGTGATTATTTTAGTCAAAATAGGTTTCTAATTCTGCTTAAAGTCAGCAGCAAATATTCGGCAATATAGTTAAACTATTCACGCAACTACTACTTTCCATTTTTTATTCTTCAATTGTGAAGCAGTGTAATAGTGGCAAGAGTAAACTTTCATCAGAATTGTTTTTTTATTTGAAATGTCAAGTCCGTTACTTGTCATGTCTGTTACCATGTGTGTAAGCGATGAAATGTAAGCTGCTAAGTAAGTTTACTAAATAGTTTTAGAAGGTATGTAAATTGTTATCTAAGTTAGAAAATATACAAGCTAGTTCATTTTAATAGTTTTATTTGAAATGCCAAGTCCGTTACTATGAAATGTAAGCGAATGGTGAAAATGGCCCATATAACAAAATAAGGATTTCTTTCAGAATGAAAAATAATATGAAATTTGTCAACCATAGTAATAACAATCTAACGAATAATAATAAAGTAAAAAAAAAATCCTTTTCAAAAGTAATTAATTAAATAAAAATAAGAAAGGAAACAGCGTGAAATTGTGGTTAAAAATGGTGCGATATCGAATTCTCGAGATTATATTATGGTAGTTATTTAACATTTTTTATTAATTAAATTAAGATAGGTAATTCACGTGCCTAAGTATATGTATGTTGATAGAAATCATTTTACTCGAGACCATATTAACATACTCGTCAAAAGATTAATTGTTTAAGATCTCAAGCATGAAAGCTATGATCTATTTGTACACCTACTGGAAATAATTGAGTCAATTTACATCGCATGTGCATTTTAAAGAAACTTTTTCAGTTTAATAAACAATAAGTTAATACTTTACCATGCGTTAATGTTTTAATAAGTTACTTAAAGCATTAAGGGGACACTTCATTTATTTCAAAACACCATTCGCTAGTGTTAAACCTGTAAGCAGGTTGTTTTCCAATTTCTGTTTAAAATTCGAGAGCTTGATCTCAAATAGGTCCATTGTATTTTTTTCTTTTTTTTCGATTTTTGTAGCAGACTGGTAACAAAGGTAATTTCACTTCCGAAAGTAAAATTACCTTTACTAAAGAAAACTGCAACCGAAATGGAAAAAGTAAAAAAATAGAGATAATGTTAAGAAAGTAATATGACTATAAAAAAATATGACTATAAAAAAAGTAATATGACTATCGACTTCAACTATCCTGTGGAAAAAAATAAAATAAAAATATTTTAATTTATACGATAAATTTGAATGAAAACAACTTACCCATAGGTTTAATAATGGAGAGCGGGTATTTTCAAGTGAAAGAAGAGTCCTCTTACAGTAATATATTTTAAATAAACCCTTTAATACATTTTAACCACTTTCCGATTAGCACCGCGTATACAATCCTCAATTTTCGATATCAATAATTTTAAATAGCAAATTTCGCCTTATTTAACCACAGGGACTCTGTGTTCAAATTACACAAAGTTTTGAATACACTTGTCATGAAAACGTTAAGAAACTTTTCAAACTCAGTGAAAATTTAGTGTGTTTATTAAACATTAGAAAGTTTATTATTAAAACTGAATTTTCTAATTAAATATAAAGTCATGAAATTTATCAATTTTTCCTTTCGACTCAAATATCAACAACTATTTTTAGATAAACAACGAGCCATAGTTAAACTAGTCATAGTTGCAACATGCGACTGTTTTTACTGTGTTGGACGTACTCATGCAGTGAAACACTTTTAAAGTGATGGTAAAACACCGAGGGATATTTAGCTGCCTGCTACTTGTTAAAGACAACAGGCGACTGTTTTTACTGAGTTCGGAGTAACCATGCAATGATGATGATTTAGAAACTTTAAAACTTGTTGTATAATCATTAATCATTCTGATTTCTCTGAAATAATTACAGTAATTTTGTTAACTCTTTCGGGTCTGGGGTATTATTAATAAATACGTGTCTTTTAATGGAGTATTATTTTGTTTTAAGAAATACTTTTATTGCTATTTACATGTAGTTACGTTAGTATATGTCTACCTCTATGCCTTTACTATAGGACTTCATTTATGTTTAGACATTTAATGATAATAATTACTATTATTTGCTTGAATCTTTTTGCGCCGCTTTCTTTTATTTTATTTTAAACATTCTTTTCACTCTTTAAATTTAAAATAAAGGGGCTTTCCTGAAAGAATCATGTGCAATAAAGCGCAAAAAATATTAGGAAATTGTAATATAAATTAAATTTTGTTGTAAAAAAGTCTGTGTATTAAAGTCAGTAATAAGATATCAAGAGTGATTGTCTAGCCGTTGGCCACACCGACATAACAATACTCGACGTGTTAAAAGACAGAAACCGTTTGTTTTTACTACTGTTGAATATGAATGCGTCATATCTTATTGTAACCTATGTAAATAAATGGGAAATCGAACACAGTTTCTGCTTAATGCATTTTTCTTTTCTTTTAAATAAATAAATAAATATGAATGTTTTCGTTTGAAATGTATTTTCGTAGGACCAAATGACCCATTAAATTATTTTTATACATTTCATTCCAAATTAACCCAAATCCCATTTCACCCTGATTCCCATTCCAAAATTTCCTTTCCCCTTAATACTTAATTTAAGAACTGTGCCTTTCACGAAACACATTTAATCTCGCTGAAATCGTCCGGGGGTTCATAAAAATGTGTCGTATTTTCTGTTTTCTTTGTCAGAAATTGGACGTCATTAAGCGGACTCCCATCTTTTGGCAGGTATAGTTCTCGAAGAAAATACCTAACTCCTAGATGGACCGCCTAAAAATGAATGCTTTTAATGCCCCGAACCTTTCATTCTCGTGGGTGGTAACCTCATTATGGTCTGGGCGGCAAAACGGTTTTAATGATCGCGCGCGACTGCGTTTATTGCTAAGCGGCCATTAAAATGTTTCCTCTGTTTGAAATTGGTACACATACACACACACACACACAACAGCAAACGATTCCATTCTGAGAAAAGAGCTTTGTTTCCTTTCTCTCTTTTAATAAAACGGAAACTAGGTGAATGTAATTTTGCTTCAAAAGGTCTTTATTTGTGTATTCTTATCGGGAAAAGGACTTCAGTAATAGGAAATGTTTCCACTGCCTCTGAGATTCGCTTCAAATCGTTATTGTATAGAGTGTTGTAGTAGTCAAATGATTACTTCGTTGCAGCATCCATTTTGTATAGATGTTCTCGATTGAGATGCATTTTTAGAGCCTTGTTTTATCTAGCATTCCACGTATCTCATTAAGTTGGCGGGTAAATGGGAAAGTATTCCTTCAGTCCATAAATTGTTAGGAATCCCTAATGGAGCATTCAGAACTTTACCAAATAATTATACCTAATAACTATTTTGCGTGTTCGTTTATCTTTCATCCAATTAAAATTTAACAAAATGTTTGGAAACTATGTATGGCTACATCCTCGCTGACCGAGCTCCTCTTTTATAAGACCCCGGGAGGCAACGGTCACATTTTTGCAACAAATTTTCTGAATTCTGTACATATGATACACTCATGAAGATAAAATAAAATGGATACATTAGGTAGATAACAAAATTGCCAATCAGCTGGCGCTATAGCGGGAGATGTTGCCATAGCAACATCGGAAGGATGTGAAAACAAGTTAAATGGATAATAACTCGATTACGGAAGATTATTATTGAGATTCTGTTAAATATCCGTAATCAGGGAATTCAAGGGGCGGAGCCATCCATGACGAAAAAAGAAAATGTTTCATTAATATGTTTTGGAAAAATCCAGTAGAATCGGACATTTTTATTTATTTATTATTACATTTCTGCTTTGCTTTATACATTGATGGCTTTACAAATTAAATGTATGTAGGTTTTATTAAAAAATCAAAAAAAAATCTTTGTTTAGTTTATTTGGCAGCATTTTAGATAGTGTGGGTTTGGGTTAGGATAAACAATACCGTAAGGACAGCATATATATTTCTTGCCTGTGACATTCAATATTTTTGATAGTGTCATTTCTCCTTTCCGCTGCTGGACACACACATTAATAGCCTCTCCGTGACAGCACTCGAGATATAAATTGCAGCGGGTGACAGATGGTGTCGAAATTCGCGTGCTCGACGTCCGAAAAGATAGATTTCTAGCCCCCCCCCCCTTACTCCCCTCTCTTTTCCCTCCTGCACTTGGAAAAATCTCTCACATCCTTTCCTTCAATTTTTTTTTCTCCACTGAAGTTTAAAAATATACGCTGCTACTAAATCTCGAAATTCTTATTTTTAGCAAAATTTTCGCATATGTAAGGGTGACATGGTTGAACATACATTCTGTACTTTCTTCAATATTTATAAAGAAGAAAATAATATTGTATCAGAAAATTTTCGCCTTCCGATATTTGATAAATCTACAATTAGATTACAGATAGATAAGAATGGAAATAGTAATCGTTTAAGGGGAAAAAAATATATGAAAATAAAAAGAAAAAAAAATTAAATATATGAAAATAAAAAGAAAAAACTAAACAAGTCTGAAATTGTATGTTAAACGGGGAAAATGAGGTGCGCTCATACTATATAGTATAACTCGTATAGTTTTATAAATATTCAGATCTTGGTAATAGCTGTTGCACTGTTATGCAAAAATGTATGAATATAAAATTTATTACGATTCTATGCATTAAATTTAGTAATACGGAAATAATAGGATCCCCTCTTCAATAGAATGTCATCCCCATGGCAACCTAGAATCATTAACTGTTATGGAACATCATTGAATTCATTACGTATGATGGCATTTAATAGAACGAAGAAAACTTCCATTAATATCTTTTGATTGAAGAGATGTAATGCATTCGTATATTTAAAATATCTCCCCGAGAAATGAATATTAAGCTATTGCATAGCTTTTATCACGGGCTTTGAGCGCGGCGACCGAATCCAAAAATTCCGTAACGCGAAAAATCCTAACACATCGGTAACGAAAAAACCTAACACTCGGCTAACGTCGTTTCAATTCGGCAGACTTCGGCAGACAATGACGCGGTATTTTTCAGATATTTAGAGGATATCAAGTCTCAAACATATATATTTCTTATTTCAGATACTATAAATCTATAGTTTCAATAATAAAAATTCCTGATAGAATGTGTATAGCAAAGAATCGTCTTAAGATAAAATAAGGTAGGATAATGTAGCTTTTGGTGATTGGAGACCCGTCTTATGGTGAGAATCGAAAAAATTAAAATACTTATAACTCGCGATCTAATTTTCGTAGCGCGGCAAAATTTTGTTTGGTAATTTATTATAAAACAGTGTTAATTTTTAGTGACAGAAGACCCCCCACATTGAGGGTCGAAAAAATTAAAATGCTTATAACTCGCGGTCTAATTTTCGTAGCGCGGCCAAATTTTGTTTGGTAATTTATTATGAGACAGTGTTAATTTTTGGTGACTGGAGACCCCCCCCCCATGAAAAGGGTCGAAAAATTTAAAATGCTTATAACTCGCGATCTAATTTTCGTAGCGCGGCCAAATTTTGTTTGATGATTTATTATGAGACAATGTTAATTTTTGGTGACAGGAGACCCCCCATGGGGAGGGTCGAAAAAATTAAAATGCTTATAACTCGCGATCTGATTTTCGTAGTGCGGCCAAATTTTGTTTGGTAATTTATTACGAGACAGTGTTACTTTTGGAGACAGGAGATCCCCCATGGTGAGGGTCGAAAAAATTAAAATGCTTATAACTCGCGATCTAATTTTCGTAGCGCGGCCAAATTTTGTTTGGTAATTTTTTATGAGACAGTGTGAATTTTTGGTGACAGGAGACCCCCCCCCCCATGTTGAGGGTCGAAAAATTTAAAATGCTTATAACTCGCGATCTAATTTTCGTAGCGCGGCCAAATTTTGTTTGGTAATTTTTTATGAGACTGTGTGAATTTTTGGTGACAGAAGACCCCCCCACAGTGAGGGTCGAAAAATTTTAAATGCTCATAACTCGCGATCTAATTTTCGTAGCGCAGCCAAATTTTGTTTGGTAATTTATTACGAGACAGTGTTACTTTTGGAGACAGGAGATCCCCCATGGTGAGGGTCGAAAAAATTAAAATGCTTATAACTCGCGATCTAAGTTTCGTAGAGCGGTCAAATTTTGTTTGGTAATTTTTTATGAGACACTGTGAATTTTTGGTGACAGGAGACCCCCCCCCATGTTGAGGGTCGAAAAATTTAAAATGCTTATAACTCGCGATCTAATTTTCGTAGCGCGGCCAAATTTTGTTTGGTAATTTTTTATGAGACTGTGTGAATTTTTGGTGACAGGAGACCCCCCCCCCCCATGTTGAGGGTCGAAAAATTTAAAATGCTTATAACTCGCGATCTAAATTTCGTAGCACGGCCAAATTTTGTTTGGTAATTTATTATGAGACAGTGTTAATTTTTGGTGACAGGAGAACCCCCCCCCCCCATGGTGAGGGTCGAAAAAATTAAAATGCTTATAACTCGCGATCTAATTTTTGTAGCGCGGCCAAATTTTGTTTGGTAATTTATTATGAGACAGTGCTACTTTTGGTGACAGGTGACCCCCCACGTTGAGGGTCGAAAAACTTAAAATGCTTATAACTCGCGATCTAATTTTCGTAGCGCGGCTAAATTTTTTTGGTAATTTATTATGAGACAGTGTTAATTTTTGGTGACAGGAGACCCTCCACGGTGAGGGTCGAAAAATTTAAAATGCTTTTAACTCGCAATCTAATTTTCGTATAGTGGCCAAATTTTGTTTGGTAATTTATTATGAGAGAGTGTTAATTTTTGGTGACAGGAGACCCCCCACGGTGACGGTCGAAAATTTTAAAATGTTTATAACTCGCGATCAATTTTCGTCGCGCGGCCAAATTTTTTTGGTAATTTATTATGAGACAGTGTTAATTGTTGGTGACAGGAGATCCCCACGGTGAGGTTCGGAAAAATTAAAATGCTTATAACTCGCGATCTAATTTTCGTAGAGCGGCCAAATTTTGTTTGGTAATTTATTGAGGTATTGCATAGTTTTTATCGCGGGCTTTGAGCGCGGCGAAAGAATCCAGAAATTTCGTAACGAGAAAAAAACCTAACACTCCGGCTACGTCGCTTCAGTTTGGCAGACTTCGGCTCGGTATCCTTCGGTAGACTTCGGCAGATATTGACGCGGTATTTTTCAGATATTTTGAGAACATCAAGTCTCAAACTTATGTTTTTTATTTCAGCTACCATAAACGTATAGTTTCAATGATAAAAATTCCTGATTAACCTACATGTATTGTAAGATAATAAAAATACTTTAAACGATATTAACTTGTCATTTATTCAATAAAAGAAAAAAAATATATTGCTATCGGTCATCACGCTCATAAAGTGTAACTTAAATTAATATCAAAGACAAAAAAAAAAAAAAAAATAAAAAAAATAAAAAAATAAATAAATAAAAAATAAATAAATATATAAATAAATAACTATAATTGCATAAGTTGATAAAATATGCTATGCAATAGCTTTACCGCGGCAGTCCCCGAGTGTCACATGTATTTTTTTTTAAACTCCCTTTTTCTGTGTACTCTTCTTAAAGGATCTCTTTCTTTTCTTTTTTTTCTTAGTTCTTAAAATATTCTTCTCAAATACATGCTTAATTTTACATACAGCAGGGTTCCCACCAAAACATGAAGGGCAAATTCCCTGATTTTCCATGACCAAATCCCAAAAAAATTCCCTGACCAATTCTCAAAAATTTCTTTAACTAAACGGGAATACAATGAAATTTTCTTCTTATTTTCAAAATCCTTTGTCAAAACTAACGGTTTTTTCTGCAATTATTCTCCAAATTTCTAGTTCTTTTCCCCCTTGCGATTGTTTTATGAATTTTGTGATTTTTTCCTCGAGACTATTTGATGACTTTCGCATAATTTTGAATTTTTTCTCTACGATTTTTTCATGACTTTTTAGAAAATATTTGTAAAATCCCTGACTTTTCCTATATATTTTGAAATTTCCATGGTTTTCCCTGACTACTTTGAAATTCCATGACTTTCCAGATTTTCCCTGACTTTCCATGACGCTGGGAGCCCTGTACAGTGTTAAAATCTTACTCACAATTCACTAGCTTTTAAAACAAAATAGTAAATTAAGCATAGAATTCAGAAATATTTTGAAAACTGAGAAAAGACATCCTTTAAGAACACAGAAAAGGGGAGTTAAGAGTTAGTTAGGAAGTTAAGTTCCTGAGGAGATATTTTAAAAATACAAATGCTTCAAACGCTCATTACGAAGGGGAATTCGGAAGCTGAGTGACCAGCACCCTTAAGTGTTAAAGTAATTTTCTAAGCCTTATCTAACGGCAGAATTGCCTGTGATTAAAGAAGGCGAAATAAACTGTACGAAATTAATGGTATCCGGAACATTTGGAGCCCTAGTTTGCACGAGACACCTGGCAATGATATAATCAAGTCCCGTGTACTTAAGGGTGTATTCGAAAAAACATTTTTCCACCTTCAGCAGCTCGAAATTTTCCGATACAATTTCAGACACATTTTTAAAAGTAGAAACATGAAACTTGATGAGGGGATTTTTGAAGAGACGTATAAGGTGCCGTGTGATGTCTTTTTACGCTCAATTCATCAGAATTTTATTTATAAGCAATTAACTTCTCAGGAAGATCCCTTTTTTCGTTCACAGATCTCCCACTTCGGAAAAATCGGTTCAAATTGCCGTTTTTGATTGCTTTTTAAATATTTTGTGCATTTATCAAAAAATCTACCTTCATGGCACCTTGTGCACTTTCTAAATAAGAGAATCTGTGAGTTTGATATGTTTGAGAGCAAAAGTGAATTCAAAAATAAATCGGAAAACAAGCTTTTTGAATCGAAATACACCCTTAACACCTTAACCGATTTGCCCGTACGCCGTTCGGGCAAGACGAATTTTCTTAATTCATCATTTAATGCTTTTTGACAACACTATATATTTTTTTAAATAATTCCATACTATTTAAAAGCGGAAATGTTTAGACTAAATGTTGCGAATATATTATTTAAATAATAGTGGTGTGAATCCGTTATTTTCAATTTATTGAACGGAAAAGAATTAACCAGTTAAGGGGTTAAAAAAATACGCTGCTAAAAAATCTTAAAATTTTTATTCTCGCAAACTGTGCAAAAGGGACGTGCTTCAATATTACTTTTTTGCGAAACGCTGTATTTCTAAAATGTTTTATGTATTTTGGGAACAAAGGAAATTAAACGTAGAAGTAAAAAAGTTCAAGATTTATTGTTTTTCAACACTATGCCACTTTCACTGTGTGAATTACTCAGACATTACGAAGGTGATTTCTTTTTCTTTAATTTAAATATCATTATTAGTCTTATCAAAATAAATAATTTATATAAATTAATAGTAAAAGGCAAATGTGAAAATAAAAATACGCTTTTCTAATCTAGAGAAATTTATTTTGCTTGTTGTGCTTACTTTATATAAAAGAGTAAATAATTTGATTACTCAAAATTATGACATTGTGAAATAAAAAGATTCAGTCAAATATTTATTTCAAATCAAATTCTTTTTATGCCTGATTAAGACAAGACAATCTTTATAGGCATTTTCTTCTTCTTTAAGTAATAAAGCTTACAAACAATTATTTAAATCTTTTTTTTTTCCCCATCTATTTAATAGACAAAATACATTTATAATCGCGATTTAAAACAGATGATTTAATCAGATCACCGATTTTAATCAGTTAAGATTAAGATCGCTGTTCTTATGTATTTGTTTATTATTACCGTATATACTCAAGTATCAATCTAAGAATTTGAAAATGGAAGGGGGAGGCGGGGGTGTCGACTTATACACGGATTAGAATTTTTTTTCCCCACAGCTAATCAGTGAATAGACAGGTTTTTTAAGTAATCGCATTTGGGTGTCAGTTAGAGAGATAAAAGCTGACAATGATGATCATGTTTCTGTGATTGACTAAAAAAGCTCAACATTAATGTCAATGTAATTGTTTTGCATCCATTTTTTCTTGAGATAGAATTCCCTTGAATACAGGAACATTTATTTCAACATTTCAATACGCATTTTAAGTAGAGTTCAACTTCAGAATGCTTCTACAGCTCATATTCAAAATATTAGAATAATTGAGAAAAAGTAATAAGAAAAAATTATTTGTCATTTATTTATTTTTTATACTAAGTAAATGCAATTAAATTTCTTATAAATTAAATCTGGAATGTTTAGATAAGATTTTAACATTTATAAAATATAAAATACAGCACAATAAATTAGGTACACAGCTTCCTTAAACACACCAGAATATTAGAATAAAATTTAGATTCGTTCAAAATATTAGAATACTTTATTTTACGCAACAATATTACCTTATGAATATGAAGTAAATGGTAGATAATATTTTGTAGCATCCCCTTTAGCTTTCATAACAGCGTACAATCGATCTTGCATACTATATACAAGGTGTTTACAAACATTTCTATCAATATTAGCCCAAATAGACTTTATACGTGCCACTAACTCAGTTTTACTTGAAGGAGGATTTTCTTGAAGTTTTTTCTTCATTATACACCATAAGTTTTCGATGGGATTAAGATCTGGTGAATTTGGTGGCCAAGGAAGTACCTTAATGTTGCGTTGGCGGAACCAATTCTTAGTTGGCACCGAGGTATGCGGGGACGCTAAATCTTGTTGAAAGATGAAATCAACTTCAAATAAATCTTCTGATGATGGAATAATGTAATATTCTAAAATTTCTTGATATATCAGAGAGTTAACCTTTTCGTAGACGATGCATAACTTTCCAGGTCCTTCTGCACTCATACAACCCCAAACTATGACACTAGCAGCAAATTTTACGGAACGCTTAAGGCATTCTTTATCAAATGCTTCTTGCTTCATTCTCCAAACTCGAATACCTTGATTACCATATGAAACACAAAACATACTTTCATCACTAAATAATATATTTTTCCAATCTTCATTGCTCCATAAACGTCTTGATTTACACCAATTCAATCTTATACGCTTTTGTCTTGCAGTCATGAGAGGTTTTGTTTTCGGTACACGAGATTCAAATTTAAATTTATGGAGACGTCTTAATGTTGTCGATGTAGAAACTTCAACTCCTTCTTCTTTCCATTTTCGGTGCAAGAATCGCACACTTTTAAAACGGTTTTTCTTAACTATACGCTTCAGTTTCCTGTCATCTCTAGCAGATGTTTTTGGTTTTCGGCCACCATTTCAGCGATTATTTTGAAATTTTCCAATTTTTGAATATTGTGTTAGTATTTCACTAACGCTCGATTGCGAACAATGTAAATAATTCGCTATAAAACATTGATTTTTACCGTGCCGATACAAATCAACCATACGAAGTTTAGTAGATTCAGGAATATCACTCACACGGCCCATTTTAAGACGAAAAAGAAACAAACTGCAAAAAAGAATACTGATTTTAAATAAAATAGTCTGAATTTAATCAATGATGCCACCAGTTAAGAATTGGTAATAATTAAAGGAGAATTAATGTGAAATATTCTAATATTTTGAACCACTTGAATAAATATTCTAATATTTTGACTTTTCAAAATAATTTTTTTTGCAATTAATCTTTTCAAAAATGATATTAAATTTAAGATAACAAGTAAGTTTAATCAACAATAAGTTCTTAATAAAAATATCGTTTGCATATTTTCATTAAAAGACATTAAATTACCAAACGATATTTTCAATTTCTAAAAAAAAGGTAATTATTCTAATATTTTGAATATGAGCTGTATCTCTTCTGAAAGTCCTTCAATACAAAGAAGTACAATATTCCAGCAATCCAAGAAGCTATTTACCGTAGTAAATAAGGCTTGAATAGATTTTTGAAATACTTTTTCGTTTTAAGTATCATTGAATTCATATGGATAGGTTTCAAAATAGTTTAAGTTTCTTCGATTTTACATAATCATGCAGTTTACGTTTGATTTAAAAAAAAAAAAAAAAAAAAAATGATTGATTAGGAACGCAGAAGAAAAAAAATTAATAAAAACTTACTAGTTTTTTTTTTTTTTTTTTTTTATCCTCGATTACAAATCATTTTTCAGCATACTACCAGAAATGTGATTCGACTTAAAATCGAAAAAAATTTTTTTTTTTTTCCCTTCTAAAATTTTGCTTAAGAATTAGGGGGGGGGGGGGGGGTTGCTTATACAATAGTATATACGTTAGTCTGATGCCATAATAATACTTTATCTCAAATATATTCAGAAAAGTTAGTCTCAATGTCACAGTATATTGAAATTGCGCATTTTTCATTGTTTTCATTCAGCAAGTTAATCATAATAAGATCTTGTTATCGCATTGAATGGTTACATTCACACAGATATAATTGATATGCAGAAGATAATTCCATATTTCTTTACAGTAAGTATCATTAAGTTGATTTCTGTTTTCGTGAATTACGGGTTCACCTGTTTCCGTTGTTTAGAATATATATGGGAAGTATGGTGTTTTACCGGGAATAAAGAAAGCCAAATGATACACGCGATTAGTTTCTGGTTCGTTGATTTGTGCAACTATTATCGCAGTGAATACAGGAATTAGTTGAAAATATAAGTATAATGCGTATTCTTGCTGATATTCGCAACGTGATACAAATGCAAGGCATTAATATCCGCTACGTAATCGTTTCTCTTATGGGGCTACACTTCCTTTAAATGTGCCAACTTATTCTCATTCTTTAATCATTTCAGAATTCTACGCAAAGAAATGTATTTACAAAAATATCTACGCTGTTTAACCAATCAAATCTTATGAAACGAAAACCTTTTTATTTAATTGTCTTGATTTTATAAATAATATGGTGTATAAAAAAGGGGAACATTTTGCAAATCACTTCAATGGTACATCTATATTTCATATTATTACAATCATTTAATCGAAAATTATGGTGATAAATGAGACGAACTTTTCCAGGTCATTTTCCCTGACTTTTCTAGAATAATTTCAGCGTTTTTTGATTAAAAATTTTTCTCATTAAATCATGCTGCAAACAGTCAACTTCAACATTGTACTAAAATTTCTAGGAAAATTTAAACGAAGATGCATGACTTTCCAGTTTTCAATCAAAATTCCACGACTTTTCCCACTGCCGTTAAATTCCCTAACTATTCTCAGTTGTAGTGTTAAATTTCCCGATTTATCTTAGTATTGCTAAATTTCGCTAAATCTTTTTATTATTATTATTATTATTATTACTTAATCCCCTGACTTGACTCAGTGCTAATAAAATCCCCTAACTTGTCCCAGTACTGGTAAAATTCCCTGACATGTCCCAGTAAAATCCATGAATTCTCCATGTTAGCTGGACACTTTCATGGGACTCAAAACTGAAGCCATAAAAAGAAATAATGGAAAACATGTGATACTCAATTAAAATATTAAAATTTAACAGATTCACTTACATTGAATTCGACCTGTTGGGGCATTCGCACACCTCTAGGTCCACCGGGTCCACCTGGGTACCTAGGTCCCATGAAGCTCTGGAAAGAAAAAAAATAATGATGACATAACAATCGACATAATGAACTAAAACAATTTAATTTATATTTATTTGAAAAAAGGAAAAGTTTAAATTTCTCTCTCTCTCTCTCACTCACTTTATTGCCTTTCGTCAAATGCTCAATGCCGATATTTTAAATTCAGATAAAAGTGAAATTATTTCTTGAAAATAATTAAAATTGTCTCTTAAATTAATAATTAAAATTGTCTTTAAAAAAAAAGTTTGTGTTTGATACCGTAGAATAACAGAATGTTGGCAACTATGTAATTGTCATAATTACGTTTGTTAAATGAACTTGGGGATCCAACATGGGCTTCTTGGGTTATAAAATACAGATGAAAAAGCTTTTGTCTTACTTCTCTCACAATCACAGAGCTCGTCCTAAGAAACTGTCTTAAAAACTTGAAAAATCGAGATTTACTGGTCAAGAGTTGACACAGTCAATATGATATCAGCGATATGCAGGAACACGTTTTTGCTTCATAATACAGACTTGGAAACTTTGTTAATGTCAGCATTAAAAATAAATAAACTACTACAGCATTGTTTCGCCATTGTTCTAAATTTCATCCGTTCATCATGTGTAATGTTCATAACATTATCGAAAAAACTCTGTCATTTAGGGACATGAATAGGGGTGTAGAGTGCAGGGTATACGGATGCATGTATATGCCAATATTAATGATGCATAAGCTTTTTGACAGAAAACTGTTTGCCACCAGGATATTTGAAAAGTGACGCTTGTTTTACTTAATAGCAAAGTTTTTGTCATTAAAAACATCTGTCATTAAGGAAAATTATTCTGCATGAAAATAGTGGTAATTTTGTGGCCTGCGGGCCACAGGTTGTGCACCCCTAACGTATATCTTCTAGATTTTTTATAGAAGCTCCGTATAACCCCTGTTTCTTAAATAAAACAATAGCGTATACTCTAGTGATGAACTTTTATGACTGTAGCATATAAACTTCCGCTTATAGCGTATGCCCTCTGGTTTTTCTACGACTACAACACTATAGATGAGCATAAGTGAAATAGATAACGCTAAAGGTACTGAAAATATAATGGTTTTTATAACTAAACACATTTACGATTAAAAATTTCGAAACAGATTAAACCGAAATATAGGTAAAGAAAAAAAAAAAAAAGAATTAATACAAATCACAATTTCGCATAGCTGTTTCCAAGAACTGCGTAAGGAGATGACAGGCAATACCAATTTCCAATCACACAAGAAGAGAAAAGCAATCAAGATCTTTTCTTCACGGAGAACCCTGAAAATAAATAGCCTAGACCGAATACTTTCAAAACAAAAGGCATTCAAAATTAATCGGATGTCTTCCATCAAAATATTGTTCTAAGGAAAATATAAAGTCTTTCTCTTTTAAAAGGCTGACACTCTGCAGCTTATTAAAAAAGAAACTTTTGAATGGATTGCAATCATAACATCCAAATCCAAATGAATGTCGGTCCGAGGTATTCAAAAACACAATATGAAAACGAGTAGCGATTAATCAACGAATTGAACCTATCGAAAGTGGTTTTTGTTTGTGACTGAATCATAATCTTATTGGTTAGAGATTCGACGAGAGTCCTTTCAGAGGGTATTCGATATAAAAAATAAGTGCGTATACACGTAATACAATGAAAGTTACGAACAGCTAAGAAAACAATTTTTACTATCAGAGATCTATTTAGAAAACAATCGTGTCTTTTAAAGGATTCTTCATTAAAAAATTTACGTTAAAACAGGACCCTTCACGAAAGCTGTTAAAACAGAGTTCTTCATTAAAAATTTCGTATTAAAACAGGACCCTTCACAAAAATTTTCATGATAAAACAAGCAGGGGTTAGGGGAGGGTATACGGAGGTATATGCCGTATACCTTTTGGATTTTAAAAAGAAACTCCGTATACTTTCTGTTTCTCAAATAAAGTTATACCGTATACTCTTAGGCATGACATTCATGACTTTAGTATTTACCTTTTGCTTCTAGCACATATCCCCTGATTTTTTTACGACTACGACTCTGAAAACAAGACTTTACAAAAAATTTTCTTGTAATAAAGACCCTTGACATTTCCCCCCCTTGACAACAGGTCCTTTCACAAAATTCTTTGTCTTAAAAGTAGATATTTCACTAAACTTTTCATCTACAAACTGAACTTTAGGCAAATTTAATAATTTTAAAATAAATCTAAACCTGTCATAAAACTAAAAGCTGAAGTCGCCAAAGAACTTATCTAGAAGAACTTATCTTTTTAATACAAGGATCTCATTGAAAATAGAAAGAAGAATCTGAATTTTAACATCAATTATAACATCCATCCCCCTTCTTCCCGGAAGATTTGAGATTTTGTATTATCAGCAGTAGCAGTCAAAAAGTGCAATTTCTCGAGAAATGCGTCTGAATTCAACACCGTTGTTAACCCTGCTCTTATTAACCCCCAATATTTTCAAAACAACCAACCGAAAAAATAATTTCCTCATCCTGCATAAAGCAAAATATTTGGCGAATTTTACCATGATAACGCATCTCGAAATCTGACAAAGGATTCGACTGTCTGTCAAACGTCATCCATGCAAAGAACAGAAACGTTTTAATATTAAAAACTTTGCTGCCCCCTGCCATCCCCCAAACCTTTAATCTACTTCTAAGAAAAAATCAGTCAGCGTGAGTGACAACAAAGGAAAATTTTTCGTAGTAAAGTAAGATAATATAGCGATCTTCAACAGCGTACAAATAAATATGTCACATACTTGCACACAATGACCGGAAAACGCTCAAAGATTAACACACGCAATAAATCAAAGTGAAAACAAATAGTATATTGTAATGCGGCAAAGGGGTATGCGGCTATCTGATCAACACAAACGCATGGAAATCAAATTAGTAAGTAATTATTGAATTACAGAATTGCGAAAATAAATCTAAAAAGGTAAAAGAGGTCTCTGTTTTCTAGAATGCAGAAATTTACGAATATGGGCGACGACATGAAGAAATCCAACAAGAGGCTAGATTTTGGAATATGACTGAAGTTCACAATTTCGAAAGAATTTTCTAAATGGAAAATATAAGCCCCCCCCCCCCCCCAAAAAAAAAAAAGTTTACTATGAATAAACAGCAATTGTCAGACCCTTTCTCCCTGAACTCCTGCGCAAGACAATTTTTAAAATATTTCAGCATAATAATAATAAAAAAGATAAGAAAAAATCTCTACCACCATACGTCAATTTTATTTATTTATTTCTTTTTTTTTTTTGGGGGGGGGGGGGTTGTTTTGAAGAATTCAGTGTTAAATGTGAATGTTACATCTGAAAAAAAGAAGTTTGGACAATTTTTAAAACGCTTTATTTCAGATACTGCATCTTCGTCGTATAGGTTGTATGTCACGTGTGAGATGACAAAATTAACCTGTTAGAAACCAGCATTTCTTACCTTTAAGAAATTCACTCTTTTTACATGGTCTTTCTTAATGAAATGCGCCTGTTTTCAGCGATTCTTTGACGCTAATCGCTTTTTTTCTGCGATCGTTTGATAATTTTTGTGTTTTTCAGCAATTCTTTGAAAAAATTTGGGTTTTTCCCGCGATCCTTGGAAGAAATTTGCGTTTATCCTGCAATCCTTTGAAGGAATTTGGTGCGGTTCGTATTTGCGTTTTTGTGGTATTTTCGTTACCGTTACCCCCCCCCCCCCTAAAAAAATCCCCAAATTTTAATGCATATTTGATCTATCCCAGGGATAATAAAATTTAGGGCCGAAAAAGCGGAAAAGTAACATGTCTGTATAGTGGTACAAGCGGAGCATAAAAATTATCGTCTGTGGCAGCTGCGCGAATATTCACTGAATGAAATTACAGCCTAGTGATGAATCATTAATAAAAAGCTATCGTCCGATAAGAGTTAACAGTGGTACAATATCATGATGAAAGAGCACAAAAAGAATGGTTCATTACTTGCTCTTCACCTGTATTCTTATCCAGCTATGACAATGCAATCGTAATTTCGAAACGATAATATATATATATATGAAATATTTTCTATATGACATGTTTTCTTTATCTTCATCGTTATTTTCGTAAATACAAAATAAATACAGACATGTGCGTGAACAAACACATGCAGAAATACATGAATCAGAATTATTCGCAGTAAATTATTTACAAAAGTACATCTGAAATATTTTATGAATGAAAATTTAAATGCAACGGACAGATTGTTTTTAAATATAAAAAAATATAAAAATAAATAAATAAAAAAATGGACACGATTTAAAAAAAATATATATAATACCACTTTTATTTATTTATTTTGAGGAAACTTAAGAAGCAGTTCCTCAAATATTTCGAGTATTTAAAGTCTCGGTTTAATCTGCGCGACAAATTTTTATGGCAAGACATCTTCAAACTTGACACTTTAACGCATGGGAAAGCAAATACTCGATTTTCAAGAAATTTAAAACTTTTGCGCCTATATGTAAAGATTTTACTTAGAAATCCTGCACCCAAGCAACTCCAAACTTTCGATAGCTAACATATTAAAAATGTGTCAGAGATTAAGAAAGTTTAGGGCATGTTTCATCTTTAAAAATATTTTTCCAGCAAACTGACATAGGTATCAGTAAATTACAAATCACGATTCTTAGATATTGGTATAATTTCGCTGCATTTAATAGCAGCAGAATTTCCCTATTAAAAATTAAAAGATACAGAAGAATTTGCTTCTTTAGTGCAAATATACAGCACAATAGCTTCTTAAATGAACAAAATAATATTTTAAGATTTTAAAGTATGCATTAGAGTTCTTTATTATGTCAAAGAAATAACCGAATTTAAAAATAGAGAATTTTTTTCTATCATTAACCCATTAAAACCTAGCGGTACCACATGGTAACAGAAAAGTTTTAACCATTTTATTGTTTGAATACTAGTACTTTTGAATGGAAACATTATCTTTATTTGATGACTTAAACTTCATGATAAAATAAAAATAGCTTTTTTAGAAAAACTGCTATGAAATGGTAGTTTTGCATTTAAAAAAAAAAAAAAAAAAAAAAAAAAAAACAATTCCGGCTTTAATGCGTTAAATTTACTTGTATCTTTTAAACTAGATGAGAAAACTTCGGTCAGAACAGCAGTATGAAATATAAATGAAAACGACGATTTTTAACATTTTAACATTAAAATATTAACCATTAATTAACCATTTGGAAAATGGTTGTTGTTTTCGGTCAAGAATAGACTTTGCGGTGTCCGCATTTTATTATTATTATTATTGTAAAAAATCTATTTTTGGACGTTCTTGGCTGTTTTAATTCGGCAAAATTTACAAAGTTCATTTTAGCAAATACGAGAAGCGTTTTTAATAAATATAGCTTCTTAAATTTTAAATATTTTTAAGATGAAAACATTTTCAAAGTTTATAAGGATATTTTTAAGTCTTTCAAATTTACGGAGACAATTTTTATAAACGCACCTCGTCGGCATCTCGCATCTATTTCTGTTGCTGAAAACCTTACTTCAATAGTTATATGAGGTTATGAATCATTGCGTTTTCAAGTTTGTCAATACGTTAAAATGGGATTTCGCGATTGCGAAAGCTTCAACGAAGCAACCGGCCCTTTAATTCACGTGTGCAATTAGTTCACACATTTTTAGTCATTACAACCACAAGCAAAAATCACTGTTGTAATAATTCTTGTCACGCTATGCAAGTACATCATTAAAAACCTTTTTTAGACTATCCTAAAATATACAACACATAATGCCAAAGGCAAATGCAACGTTAAATCCTTTGATTTCTAACAGCGTGATTACGAAGAATTTATGATTAGAATGGGACGCCGGAGAAAGAGGGGGTATTCGTTCTACCGCACATCAATGAAGCGATTAAAATAAACATCCTTCAATTTCAACATTCATTATCAGCAGTTAAGTCGTATAAATAAGTATAATGTATTGAATATTTTTATATGGAAGCATAATCTTATTAGGTGCGTTCATAATTATATAACTACGTAGTACTTATAGTCGTCGTTTAGTCCATCCGTCCGTATGGAACAGCGCAAAAACTACCTAACCGAATCATTTGAAATTAAAAATATTTAATTGTTGTATAATTATGTCGAGTCATTTCAAATTTTATGAAAATATAGGGACAATCAAAAGTACTATTATGGCGAATGGGAAAAAATAGTTCAACTGCCTTTTAATGATGCTGTACTCTTTCGAACATAATAAAATTGATATGCATCTATGAAGTATATACTAAAATATACATTTTGTACAATCTGTGCTGCAAGTAATATTTTTTATTAATTTACAGACCACCCAAAAGTATTGCATTACATAATAATATAAGATGAAACATCGTTTGGGGCGCGTTTTAATTATCTTAAACTATTTCACTTTTTATTAATATATGTTGCTGAGGTTTACTAAAAGCTATATCTTGTATAATAAAAACCAGATAGTATTTACAGAGACACAAAAATTTTCGGATTCTTATACAATATCCGAAATACTGGATACTATTACAAAAAAATTTAAATTTGTTTAAAATGTCATTACAGTACGAAAGCACGTCATTTCCTAAGTTAAACGTACCATTTTCGACATATTTTATTCTGTAGAAGTTATAGAAAACACAGTAGATTTAAAAGTTTCCCGTCAAACAATTGCATCCTTCCTTTATTCATGTATTACTGTTATCATAATTTTACTAGAGCACAACGGACACATCTATTTAACGGACTCTTTTTCGATCTGTAACACCTATATATTTACACATTTTTACCTTCCAATAGTGGCACTTCCGAATAGCGTTCGATTTTAGCGCACTCGAGGTATATGTTATTCATAGGTTTTACTGTACAATGTTTTTGGTTCTAAATGCCAAATTCTAATGCGTGCTTATTTAATATTTTTGGCCATTCAAAGGCCAAAAAAAAACATTACAAATTATTGAAACTTTTAATTAAAGTGAGATATTTAATTATATATTTATTAATTTACTTTTCTTTTTTGTTGATTTAAACATATCTGTCCTTAAGTTGGTATGAAAACTATCTAAAATAAATAAAATAATTTGAAATCATTGTGGAATTTTCAACTGGTAACAATCTTATTTCAACTATCTTCTTCAATCCTCCGCTGCCAACCCATAATTTGATAAACATAACTCTCTAGAATTTTCTGCAGATTAATATTCTTTAAATTCCCCGAGATCTTAAAATAAAATAATGCTAAAAATATTCATTCATTGCTGTTGCACAGACAAAAATCACCCTAGATGACAGAATGATCCCTTTTCCTAAAATTGATGGCTTTAGGAGATGGGTCATTTAGGTTCACAAACAGATCTAAAATATCAAATTAATTTTCAATAACCTAAATTCACACAGTCGAAAAATTAGTGGTTTTAAATATGTGAATGATCTACGAATCCTCAAAAATTTTATCGTTATTTACTTAAATATAAATTACTTATTTTTTTGACCTCACAGTCTCGGAACCATTTTTTAAAGTCTGATGAAAATATTTATTTTCTGTAGAAATTTGCACCGATGCCATATTTGTTTGTTTAAAAGCAAAAAACATTCAGCTATATAGAAACAGAGATGTGGTAGAGAATATACAGAGATATAGGCCCTATATCTTCTGGATTTTTTTAAAGAAGCTCTGTACACCCTGTTTCTCAAATAAAGCTATACCGTATATTCTAGCTATAAAAGTTCATCCATTAGGGTCCCCCCCTCCCTTTTACGACTGCAAAACTATATAGAAATAAAGGTTAAAAAAAAGCAGCTTAATTTTATTAGGAAAGGAATAGAGGGTTCACATTTGTTTAGAAAGGGTTAATATATTCAAAATGTTAATTCCATGACATTGTTATTAATAATTAATTTGATTGATTAATTATTCACATTCTGATAAAGATTTTATCAATTACTCATAATCCTAGTTATTTAATTTATCTAAAATCTCTGAATGATTTCCTCCTAGCAATTTTTAAAGTAACAATGCTTGAACTTGTTGAAAATAAGTGTCAAATCAGCCAGATCTTACTAAAAAAATAAGAAGAAAGAAAGAAAAATATTTTTTAGCACGGACACATTCCAAACAAGCACCCAACTCATCTCTCTCTCTGTAACCTTTTCCAATGCAGCGCTATTGACAGTTCGTGGCAAAAGCAAGGTTCATTAATCTGCGGAAGAGGGAGAGCGCAGCAAACAAAAATATGATGGAAAGGGACAGATCGTAATAACGGCCGTCTTTGCCAATTTCGGAGGAAAAGCGGCTGATGGCACTGCCACACAAAGTAATCACGAACAGAATATACGATGCAGGATGAAAGAAGGACATAACACTTGCAGCCCAAGAAAATATTCAATCGAATTATGTTAAATCTTGGGATACTAATTGAAACGCTGATTTTTATTCCTAATGCAAAAAGATTATAAAATTTTATTATTAATTTTGGATCTTAATTCAGTTTTTCAAAATCTGATGTTATGCTTAACACGACCAAATAACAACACGGGGGATATAGGCCTTAAGGGGGGAAGAATGCCATCCGTGGGGGGGAGGGGTCTTTAAGGGAACCTAACCTGTATTAACACGAGTAAATTCACGGTTCGAAGAAAGCCACAGAAAACTTCGAACAATTAGGCCGACGGTGGGGCTTCTAAAAATTTAAAATATTTTGCCCTTATACAGCAATTGACACAGACAAAATTTAGGGTTCCTTCAGAAGATGCCATTTAATAAAATATATACTTCAAAAAATCCATTTAATAAAACAGGCCCCTTCACAAAATTCCTTCTAAAAAAATAGGACCTCTCACAAAATTATTTATAACAACACTGACCAATTTATAAAACTCTATTCATAAAAACATTACTTTTATTTGGATAGATTTTGAAATGTGTAATTTTTAAACAAAACTAATTCACTAGAAAAGAAAACTTTTACAGAATGACTTAAATAAGTTGATATTACTAAATACTTGGTTCGAATTTAAGTAACTGGATTTAATCTTCTGTTACAAAATGTTATTTTTCACAAAACAAAACTTTTATTTTTCACAAAAAAGGCCCCAAGAAACAAACTGAAGAAACAACCCCCGTTACATACAATATATTAACTAGTTAGATGAATTTATGTTTCGTGGATTTCATACAATTGCTTTGGCCGTGATACATTTGTAAAGCCAGAAACTATTTATAACACATTCCGTACACATATTTGTAACATTTGGTCAAATATACTGTGAACTGTATTTAATGTTAATATTATATTTTTGTCGCTGACCCATAAATAAGTTCGAATTCCCTGCAGAAATTTGTACTATCATAACGCAGTGATGTACTGCTATTTGCACAATTAAAAGACTTGCATAGAGATAGAATTTTTGTGACAGTAGAAAAAAAAATAAGTAATTCGGAATTTTTTTTAATCAAAAACCAGTTCAAAAAAAGAAAAAGAAAAAGAAAAAAGAAAAATAATTTTTTTTCTCCCTTTTTACCATCCGACACTTCGAAAAGTCATATGGCACAAACTGCACCCGATATGACATATTGTTATTTTTCTTTTTATGAATTTTTGAGATGTGAACATATGACATTTCTTTTCTGAGAAAACAGCTCTCTACACATAAAATACAATAAATAATTGAAACCATTTATAAAGATTTATTTGATTTATAAGATTAAGAGCCTTGATAACTCCTTTCCTCTAAGTCTCTCTCATTTTTATTTTGAGCTTATTTTATTTAACATTTCGAAACTTTTAACAAGTAGCAAAATTTCTACCATTTTAAAATTCTTGGAAATAAATTTTCATGTTAATTACAGATGATTTGTTGCTTGTGAATCTTAACTAGAAACAAAATAAGGTGCACTGGTACGCTAGGGTTTATTTATTTTCTATAACAATTTTTTTAGAGGGGGATAAAGTTTTAAAGACAGGAGTTGTCTATGAAGGCGCTAAGCTTCCCCCCCCCCCCTCCAATCTTATTGCATATGTAGTATTTTAAATTTGTTTCAAGGCCAATTTTAACTTGAAATGTTTGGTTCAAGATTTTGCAAAAGACTAAAAATATGTAAACTTAACAAAATGCAATGTATTGAAAGGTAGTAGAAGAAAGCTAGGAAAAGGTAATCGAAAAATTTGCATTTTTCAACGAAAATTTGTATTATCTAAACTTAAAAATATGCGTTTTTAATGCAAAAGCCTGCATATTTCTACCATGTTCATAAACACTTTTTTTTTACACTTTAATGGTCCGGTTTTACAAAAATAAATTAAAAAATGTTTTTTACTAATAAACAAATAATTAACTAATCAAAAAATAATTTTCCTTGATAAAATTTTATGACAATAAACACATGGATTTTAAAATCTATAATAAAAAATAAATTTTACTTGCTCGATGCAGTCTAAAATAGGGTATTTTCAAGCTTACAAACAAAACAAAAGCACGTGTAGCAATCTTTATACTTAAACAGCACAATACTTGTCATTTGATTGGTGAAAATTGATTTAATAATACTGCGAGTCTGTATTTTATTGGCAACATTAACCTTCAATGTTATTCTGATATTACAGTCGGCTCTCTTTTATTCGAAATCGGATAAATCGTAACTTCACTTAATTCGAACTAAATATGAAGTTCCGAAATTTTCAATGGAAGAGTAACGTTAAAAAATTTCATTTATTTAATTCATTTTCTCTCGACTTCGTTTAATTCGAAATTCGAACTAACGCGAAATCTGATTTTTTTTCATTTTTCCTTACTTTCTCATAAACTTCAGATTCTTAAAATAATTCTTTTATTTTTATTTTTAATATTTTTCTAAAGAATTGTTTTGAATTAGCATACATATAATCCCATACATTTGATATCTGCTTTCTTAGTGCCCCGTTTATCCATTAATGACCCCCTCACCCCTTCTTCCATTGTTCTTGTTCCTAATCCCATAATTAGTTTATACATTTATGTCTTTTAATTTAATATTAAGTTATATTCTAATGATAACAGCCGAAATAAAAAAAATACTATAACATTAATTCTTTTGTAATACTACCCCTTTAAACAGGTTTTCCTCTCATACTTCTATAATTCGAACATTTCTTGTGGTCTCGACGAGTTCGAATTAAGAGTCGGCTATATTTTAAAAGTCTAAACTGGGTATGCTGCCGAAAGGCATCACACGGCACTTACGGGTTAAAGCCAAACTATCATCCTCTCTTGTGTCAAAATAATAACTTTTGATCAAATTATGATATTTGCATTTTTATATAGTTCCCGAGTACAATAAATTACATTTAGAAAAATGTTTGCCAAACTCTAACAAGTAAAAATTCCACTTTACCAACAAGCAATTCCTTAGACTAACTCCCTTAAAGCCATCATTGTGTTATATATTTGGATATTTTGTTTTCTGATACATTCTTGAAACCAATAGCGCCAACTTATAGGCCCAAGAAGCGCGAACCCACCCAATAATTTGATGTTTACGGCCCACCCAATTTCAGTTTGTTTAATACGTAATTATTTTTTTTTTATTTGTTTAATCGCTGAAATGAAATTTTATTTTATTAATGTTTTCAAAAGTAATTTTGAATGGAAAATAGTAAGGACATCACTTAGAATTTACAAGAGCAATGAAAATTTCTTCGGCAGAAGTATAGTTAAATATTTCACGAAACCAAATTTCTTATATATTTTGCTGTCTGATGCCTTGAATTGATAAGGCTCTTAGGTGACAAAAATGCATGCTCTTCTTTTCTTGAATTTTAGTTTTTTGTAGTTTCAATAATTAGCAATTTTTATGCTATTTATAATAAATATTAATGTATCTATAAGAAAAAACTTGTGACAGTATAATTTAATATACTTATTTAGGAAATTTTAATAATTTAAAAACTTGCTTAGAAAAAAAAACATTATTTAATTTTGAATTATTATCTTTAATCATTCGCTCCCCCACGTCTCTCTCTCTCTCTACACACACATAACACACACACACCAAAAAAAGACTTTGCAAAAAAATTTTGAGCCCACCCAATATTTTTGAAAAGTTGCCGCTACTGCTTGAAACTTTTTATTCGTAAAAGCATTAAATCTTCACATACTCTAATTCAGACACTAAGAATACCAAATACATGAACTGAACATGAAAAGCAGGAGATAAAACCACTGATAACTTTATCACCACGAATAAATGTATAGATATCAAACATTAAAGAATATTTTAAAGAAAGAATTCTCAATTCTGCTTAACGATAAGAAAACATGTTATTTTTTAAAGTTCTCTATTTTTCAAATTTATATTCCTTCAACTTTTTATAACCAATAATAATGTTTCATAAATCTACAATATCAAGAAATGTTTTATTATTATCAAATGTACGAGATAATTCAGTTTATAGACTTTTTTTTTTCTAATCTAATCCTATTATTTTTATATTCTACAAAAATATCTCAAATAAATATAGATATTACATGTGAAAAAATATTTTACAGAAACACACCAATTTCGATAGTTTTTCCCTTTTTTCTTAACGATAACAAAATAAGCTACTTTTAAAACTTAACATTCTCTAGCATGTTTGATTTTCAAATCTATATTCACACTTTAAGTTATAGTTCCCATATATCTTAACACCCCCCCCCCCCCCCCACCCAGACACGCGCTGGGGGAAAAGTCGGGGAAAGAAAATCTAAATAAAAGCAGATCATCGATATATTTATGCAACTCACGAATACGCGAAATGTGAACTATAAATCAGCAACTAAAATATTAAAAAAAATGTCTAAATAACCCTTCATTTTTCACAATGGGTACACGCGCGCATAACAAATGCCATCAAAAAGTATAAAAATTCTCTTTTTCTCGAGCAGTTTCGCATTTCACTGATGGCTACACAATGTTGTTGGTATATTACTCGAGGCAGCGCCATCTAGGGAACATTTCGAAGAGCGGTGAGCTACCAAGTTGTTGACAGAATAAAGTTGGACTTCAGACCGAAAGGATGCGCATCGTTGGGTATCGTCCAACACAGTTATTTTGGAATAATTCGCTCATAATTTCTTATACACGAGAAATATATATATATTTTAAAGAGTGCAGGATTCACTAATTTCTGAATAATCATCAGAAGATGCATTAATTTATAAAAATTTTTAAATAAGAAAAACATATTTCACGTGAACTTGTTGATAGCTTGTTAAATGTTTTGGAAAAGTTTTAATGAGTCACTTGTGTGTTTACTAGGAGACTTCGTAATTATGAGTGAGAAAACAAATGTGTTTTGGAATAGAAAAATATGAAGAATTTTCGGATTGGATACGTGACGATTTGTCCCATTGGATATATTGCATATAAATTTTTACGAATAATTTAAAAAAATAAATAAAAAAGAGATGAAGAATGTACTTGTTTGTGGCTGGAAAGATTTTCTAAAAAGGATGATTTAAAGAGTGAAAATGTGGTACGTAATAATATAATCTATTATAGTTACACTTTATCCTGATAATTAATTTAAGGGTTTGAAAAAGAAAAAAAATCCGCGTGATACTTTCTAGGAAGATTAAAATACTAAATTGATGAAAATGCTTCTGAGCCTACGATGAGGATTTTGTTACTAGCTAATTTAAAGAGAATGAAAGATGTATAATTCATTAAAATTAATATTAATTTAACAAGTTCTGCAAAAATAATTTTTTACTCCAGTTTAACTGAAAAATTTATTTTAATAGCAGATATTTATGAAATGAAGTTACATTTAAATGTATATTTAAAAGAAAAAAAGTATTATGTTTGCTTAAAAAAAAGTTTTAGAGAAATTAATTTTGGAACACAGATGAACAATAAAAACAAAAAATTTTGTAGATACAAATGCTTATTTATGGAATAATTTTACATTAGAAAATGTATTTTCAACAGATGTGTGAAGAATTTTCAAAGTGAATACGCGGTGGCTTTTTCTGTTGGATACATTACATACATATCAATTTTTATGAAAAATATAAAAAATTGTGCCTTGAAAGAGAAAATTTTCATCCCACGAGATTCAAAATATAGTTGAATTTCATACTGATTATCAGTTGAAGAATTAAAAATAAATTTTAAATTGGTGAAAATTAAAATTTTCGAACACAAATGTTTAAGAAATTAATTTTGTGAAGCGAAAATATTTTTAAAGAATCATAAGAATTTTGAAAGTGGATATGCGATCTTTTTTCAATTGGGTATATTGCGTTAATTTTTATGGTAAGTTTTAAAGTAAAATAATATGCTCTGTAAACTTATAACCCAAGAAATTTTTAGTTAATTTTTTTCGTGATTATTAATGTAGCAGTTCTGCAAAAATAAGTTTTACACAGTATATTTTTAAGGATAATATAAAGCAATTTACGAAGATTTGCTTACTAATGCCTGCAGTTTGGAGTGCCTGATCAGCTGATTTAAAGCTAGAAAATGTGGTACGTATTAATTTTGATCCAGTAAAATTTTTAGTTAATTTTACTCCTAATTATCAATTTAAAAGTATGAAAAACAGATTAACAGTCAAAGTTAAGAGGAAAAAATTGATTCCAAAAGCGGAAGTAAAATTTTATGAAATAAAAAGGAAATTAATAAATATTTTTAAAAGAAAATACACAGGCATATATATTAAGGACATTATATTAAACTTCTTTTATTTTCCCATTAAAAATTTCGACATTTCAAAAATTAACTATTAATAGATTTAATTCAAAAAAGAAACTTTTATGGATATAAATGCACATTTAAAAATAATTTTTAATATTTTCGAAACTTTTTAGATAGCTTTCAGATTTTTTTTAAAAAAATAAGCTGATAATTTTTGACCGATATTTAAAATTTTATAATGTTTTATAAACAGGTGAAAATTACTGGTGAATTATTGAATTGATTTGAAATTGAAACAGAATCATTAATAAAGAATACTTTTACAATTTCCTGCAAATAAAAAAATAAGCAACAATTGTAGGTGTTTCATGTGTGTAAATATATAGATTTGTAAGCATTTATAAATATTTATTCTTTTTATATAAAGCACAAAATTTTTTATGAAAACAAAATCAACGATAAAAAATATAACAGTAAAAATATATTTTTAGATTTTTATGTGTATTAGCTGCACGCATATTTGCATTTTAATTACGAAAAACATAAATAACAGCGACAGCGTAAAATATGTTATAAACAACACGAAAACATACAACACAAATTTTCATCTCAGAAAGATTTATTAGTGTATTTATTAATACTTTTAATCTGAATCAAGCTTGTGTGAAAAAGAAAATTATGCCATAAAAAATCATGTGAAAATCAAATTAACAATCAGAAAGTAATTTTACTTTTCATTCTGCTTAATATCGGCAAAATAGAAAATTTAATTAAGTGAAAAATTGTAATTAATGGGGAAAATTTCGTCATCTATAATATCTTATGAAGAAGACATCATATTTTTCTACGAAAGTAATTACTATACTGAAACTATGATAAAATAATTTCACATCTCGTCAATTTTTAATACGGCTCCACAAAAGCATACAACAGTCGTTTCTCTATCTTTCCAACCCTATGTGCATTTCTCATTATTTCAAGCTGTTATTCATGCACTTAAAAGAGATGTTATCAGAGATATAATAATATCCATTTCGCTTCTTTGAATTTATAACCGATCGTTCCTTTCATTCCCAAACCAAATTCACCCGAGAAACAGCTGCTTCGGAGTATTTCGTCAAAGAACAAAAGAAGAAGATGGTACGTGCACGAAAATCCGTTTGATGACGAGATAACATCCTAACAAGTGCAGTAAATGCAGACCTCTAATCACATCTGAAAGAGCGGAGGTCGCTTTCGTGACAGTGTCAACAAAAAAGTGTGGTGTGGTGTGTGTTTGTGTTCACTTTTTCCAGCGCCTCGTTAATGTGTATAGTCTTTTTGGATTAACATCACTTGCTTCCGGCCGTTACGAGGGCCATTCATCTATGAGACGACATGAAAGGTAAGCAGGCCTTAACTTTGTTCTGCTTAGTACAGCTTTAGTCCTATCAGAAAAAATCAATTTGTGGAATTATTTTAAAAAAACTATTAATGACTTGCAAACTGGACATTTTGCAATTTAATAATAACTGTGCAATAAAAGCTGCATATATATGTTAAACTAAAGCACATTTTCCAGAGTTTTAATAGACATTATATAAAAAAAGTATTTTATATACTCATGTGGTAATGATGAGGACTTTGAGGTTTAAAGTGTAATTAATTTTATATTTCTATGTTTGTTAAAATGCATTTAATTGAATATTTTTTTCAGGTGTTCATAAGGTAAAAAAAAATAAAATGTTCTATTTTAACATGTGGTATAAAGTAAACAAATCGGAAATAGGAAATTTTAAAATTCATCAGGAACGCAGTTGGATCTTTCAAGCCTTTAAATTTATGCTTATGTTATTAAGCAATATTTACTTTTTCTGGTTATGCTATCTGATGTAAGATGCTTTTAAAGTTTATTTCTTCAGGAAAAAAAAAAAAAAAAAAAAAAAAGAAAAAGAAAAAAAGAAAGAAAGAAAGAATCGAATTTTGAAAACCAGGCAGACAGCATATTGAAGTGACCCGAGCAACAAGTCGAGCGTCTTAGGAGAAAAAACGGATTTAAACAGAGAAATTTTAATTTCTCTTAAGATTCACGACATATTGCTCAAAAATATGCGGCCAGCCTTACACAGCCAATTTACTCGAACTATGCGGATTCGAGCCTACGAACGTCAACACAAGATTCACAAAATTTCAGGCTACGCTCGCCACTAGAAAGTATGGGGGCTAAAAGATTTACATTAGTAAATATAGATTAAAAATTCCCTTTGGGGATGGAGAGATCTCCGTAATTATACAAATTATACGAAATTTACTGGTTCTATTTATTGTATTTAGTAGTCTGATTTATTTTAAAGAAAATTTTATACAAACTTCCGTAAATAATTAACATTATATTGAAGCAACAAATATAATATGTAAATTTTAAGTACCTCATGACCAGGGATGTAGTGGGTGGGGGCATACGCCGTGCACCTTTTGAATAAAAAAAAGCTATCTACACCCTCTGTTTCTCAAATAAAGCATTAGCAAATACTCTATGAACATTCATGATGTAGCGTATACCCTCTGCCTATACCGTATACTCTCTGCTATTTTTGCGACCACAACATTGCTCATGACTAGTTAAACACAATACGTTAATTGTTATTTCTTCCAGACGTAAATCCAGTTATGATAAATCGAACACATGTTAACACTAGAACCGCGGAGCGGGTCAATTTGACCCAAATCGATATTTAATTTCTCGCCGCGCGAAAAGTATCCATAGAAAAAATGATTCCTTTTCTGACTTTTAATATTTTAAGGTAAGCAACAACTTTTTGTATTTAATAGCGAATAGCATAAATAATATTTGAGTTATAACCATGTATACCTAGAACCGCGAAGCGGGTCAATTTGACCCGTAATAAGTTTTACACATAAATGACAAAATAGAGATGCATTTTTTCAGAAGTAATGATAAATAATATCTGTCGCACTTCTAAAAACGTTAAGGTGCCACTCACGCTTCAGCGCGTGATGTGGGGTGACGCCCAATAGCCAGTCACGCGCTAGCGCGGGAAAATCTGTCACTGATTCTTTGTTATAAAAAATAAACCGGCTTCTGGTAAAAACCCACTTCTACAGTGCGGCATTAACTATAATCACATCTTCACGTAAGTGGCAGCGAACGTGTTAATAGGCAGAATCGGAAGGGGGGGGGGGGGTGTGAAAATTTTCAATCAAGATTTTATATTCTTGATGTGAAGAATGGGTGATTGCAGAAAAAAATTACAACAAATATTTAGAAGTACCATTGAATTTACTTTTATAAAGCATTTATTAAAAGTTAAAATAAGATTTCGATATTTTTATTTTACCGCCAAAGAAGCTTTGGAATGTTAGCAACTATTATCTGAAAATTATTGAGAATGTAAATTATTGAGGATGAATATCTGCTTATAAAATAAGAAAAATAAATTCTAGTGATGAAAATGAAAGTGACAATGATTCTGCTTATACTATTAACATTGTTCGACTTTTTCATTGGAGTATAAATGAAAATTTATCAGTATTGAACGAAAGTTTGTGATATTTATCAGAAAAAAAATCGGATATAAAAAACAGAATTAAGAATTCGAACAAAAGTTGACAAAATTTAAATTTTATACTCATGAAAATTTGAAAAACAAATAAACAATAACTTGCACATTCACACCTGTAAATAAAGAAGATGACAAAAAAACTGCAAGACTAACTACTTAAAAGGGCCTAACATAAGCGTAGACGAGCACTTATTTCTTCCAAAATCTGCCAGTAGGTTTATTCATTATATGCATATCAAAACCAGATAAATTGCAAATAACACAGAAATTGTAAATCGCCCAAGACGAGAAATACAAAATGTCAAAATCGAAATTGCATACGACGATTCTTCTATCTCATTTATACATCAGCATAACTATTTACCAAGGAGAAAAGTGTAAAATTTTTTTGTTGCTTTGCAGTCTACATCTAACTGTTGAAATTTTAAATAATTCTAAAAAATACTTAAGGCACTTTTTTAAAACAATGCAATTAAACTCAATGTAACTGTATGATTACCTCGATGACAGGAAGTCTCCTTATGTCAAGACTATTTTTTACAGGAAGCCAATGAATGCAATTTATAATATTTTATATTTTGCTGTTATCAATGCTTGGATTTTATGAAAACCTATATCCTCAAAATCTATTAGTATACGTCAATTTCTTCAAAACTTAGTTGAAGACGTACAAAAATAGTTTGCTACTTCTTGCGAACTTCTCCCCTCTACATACCCCCCCCCCCCAAAAAAAAAAAAAAAAAAATCATTCCCCAAAGTAATCATCCCCCCCAAAAAATAAATAAATAAATCATTTGCGTAAGAAGAAAAACTGAAAACTGTGAAAAACACAAACTAAGCATAAAAGTGTTTGTTTTCATAAATAAAAATAATGAAAATCAAATTAAATATAATTGTTCAAAATATAATGTACCCACACGTTTTTGTAAATGTGCGAAATCTTTAACCATGTTTTTCAAGCAATGCATACAATAAATTGGATTAGATAAATCAGTAAGTAATTTGTACTTTTTATATTTTTAAAAATTTTTCTTAGATTTTATATCTAAATTCATTTAAATGGAATAGTCTATTTTTAATATTTACTAAGTCCAAGTTTATTTATCTTTAAAATATATGTTCAATATTAATTCAACATATTTTCATCATACTGAATGAAATGTAATCTTGAATAACAGCATTTTCTGAAATGTAGGATATTTCTGCTGACTTTGTGTAAAATACAATGTAAATATTAAAGAATATTGATTATTGTAATAAAATATAATCTTTTAACTAATCAAATTAAGTATTTGGGCATATTTATTAATCCTTTTCCACCCCGGGTCAAATTGACCCGATCCGCGGTTCTAGGTATACCGAAATTCCCGCGGTTCTAGTGTTAAAAATATTTCACAGTCTTGAGATATGATAGTTGACGATGCACCATCAATCGCAAAAGGGGGGAGGACACCTAAGGCTTGCTATCCACAAATTCAATTTCTCTTTCCCGCTACACACTAATAAAGCCACCCATTTCTCACTCATCGTCAGGGAAAAAGATGCAGAAAGAAAATCTCTCGAGAAAAGGACTTTGGAGCAGCCATATATTGAACATGTTTGCCTCATATTTCAGGAAACGATTTTTAAAAAAGAAAATTGGGCTCCATTTCTTCCCTTTTCCTCCGGTAAGAGTATATGCCACTAGCGAAACGAAAAATGAAACCCTCCTTTTTGGATGTCCAAACTGCTGTAATATATTAAACTTCAAAAGTGACAGGCGACAGAATATTTGAACGCGAAAGTGCAAGGATTGATTAAAACTTTACAAATTACTCTCCTTTCACATTCCGTTAAAAATTTCTGAAGTGGAAAATTTTGCGAATCCGTTCTCCATGCTTTGAACTCATCGTTGGACTTTTTTTCCCCCCAATTTTAATTTGATTGAAAAATATCTGTGGATAAATAAACATGTGTTGATTTGAGTAGAAAAAGACAGTGAACTGATGGATGGGGTCGAAGTACAAACATAGCTAAAGAAATACAACTCTTTTTTTTTTTTTTTTTTTTTTTTTTCTCCCAAGTAAACGCAAAGCATTTTTTTAACTTCTCATTTGTTTTGTTATTTATTTATTTGATTATTTTTGTGGTGGTGGGTGGGTGGGGAGACAAGAACAGGTATTAAAGTTTTGATATTCTTGATAAAATTCTACATCGGGTCGATCTCGGCGGATTAATTTACGTGGCAAAGCCATACTTAATATTTAAACGTGCTATTAGTTGCAAGCAGAATGCTTTTGTGATCGCCACTCTATGATTGTCCGACATGTAAAAAATTTTATTTCATGAGAAAAAAGTTCTTATTCTTTAAGATCGTCATTTTAAAACTTGTTTCCTAAAAATAAATTTAAAGAACATCATTGTTCAGATAACTTACCTTTCTTAATGTAGCAAAAATTCAAATTTTGAATTTTATACGTTTCAAAAATATTATCTCCGGAGATAATTCCTTTCAAAAGCATTCTAAATGTAATTGAAACAAATAAAATGTTATTTTAGAACTATAAAATGACGTCACATAAGATAAAATAACCGGAAAAACTATCCCACCCAAAATGTTAACTGCCAGGCACAGAAAATAATATATCCGGTGATTTCATAAAATCTCCCCACAATGACCCACCTTCTCCCAAACCAACTCGTTTACGGCATTAGGCCGTTTTTTACGGACGATTGAATTAAATCACAAATCGCAGCGGGGGTAACTACTAAGACTGAGTAAAAAAGAGCTCGAATATCCTCTAAAATCAATTTTCCTTTTAAAAACACTCTATATGTAATTGAAACAAATAAAATGCTATTTTAAAGCGATAAAATGGCGTCACATAATATGTACGATAAAATAACTGGAAAAACTATCCCACCCAATATGTTAACTGCCAAGCACAGAAAAGAATATATCCGGTGATTTCATAAAAATCTCTCCACAATGACCCACCTTCTCTCGTTTACGGCATTAGGCCGTTTTCTACGGACGATTGCATCAAATCATAAATCGCGGCGGGGGTAACCACTGAGGCTGAGCTAAAAAAGAGCCCGAATATCCTCCAAATTCAATTTCTCTCTTTTGCCATTCTCTAATAACGCCATCCATTACCCCCTCATCACCCAGTAAAAGTGGATCTCCCATCCCACTCCATGAAGAATATTGCCAGGACTCTAGATCGCATATTTCAGGAAAAATAAAAAAGGAGCGAGAGTGAGGAAAGGGGAGAAATAAATTTCCTTCTCCTTTCCAGGTGCCTGTGAAATGAAAAATGAACCTATGAAATGTCCGAGGCCGCATAAGCTATAAAAGTGAATTTTGCGGAGATGTCACCAGCGGCACGTTAAGGTGCGAAATTAATCGTCTTCCCGAATGGACGGGAAATTGATTTTTACGCTCCGGATGTTATGGGAGGCATGCCGGAAAAGATAGTTATCGCAAGACATTCCCGAAAAAGCGAAGATGGGGTATTTTAATTTAATCTGTTCCGTCGTACTCTTCTCTCGATTTGGGCGTGAAAGGGTGACAGATTGGTTATGGAATGATCACCACTATCGGGAATATACTTGGCAGTCTTTGGAAGAAAGTCAACTCCAGCAACGGATTAATTTTGGATTCAAATGTTAGTTCCGCTTAGATCACTCAGCGAAAATTTCAAACGAAAGCAAAATGGCCAACAGGAATTCAAGAGTTGAATTTAATAGAAAATCTTGCAGCCAGGGAGAATTTTCTTTTCTTTAACCACTTAATTGATTTGCCCGTACATCGTAAGGGCAAGAAAAGTTTTGTTTGTTAAATCACTTAGAGCATTTGGACACCATTAATTTTCTCAAATGCAATTTCATCCTATAAAACGGCAGAAATGTTTAGACTAAATGTTACAAATGTTTTAGTTAAAAAAAAAAAAAATTCAAGATAGTCAACGGCCGTCTCCTTCTGCCATCTCTTAAATTTATACAATACTTTTAAATTATTCAAAATTTGCTATTAATATAATACCTAGATTATTAATTTATTAATGTGAATCTTAGTTGGCAATAGCCTTACACATCTGAAAAATAGTCACTTCAGTAGTGAAGAGGAAAAAATTCCATTATTTACATAAAAAAATAATAAAAGACATTAGATAATAGTAAAATGCCAGGAACATAAGTCTTTTGGAAACTGCCAAAAATAGTATTTTGTAATAAGATTTTTTTTTCTCTTTTTTTCTGTGTGCGTGAGAGAGAGCGGAGAGAAACGGGGAGAAAGAGATGCACATAACATTCTTCTTTCTAGATAACTAGATTAGTATGCTTAGATCATGAACTAACTTCATAAAAACACTAATGCTCGTCCTAGCGCTTGTTATTATTCTAGATATAATCCTTTTCGAAATGGATTATATTTCATTTTCTTTCTATGGCTACAAATTAAATACACCGTCTGATTCATACACTTGCTCAGCACCCCTTTCCTCCCTCCACACACATACTTCGCTAGTTGATATTAGAAATCTATCTGCCATAAAGAATGTCTTTAGTAAAGTTTTGATCAAAATGATTAATAAAGGAGTTTCAAAAATCCAGTCACTTGTCACCTAATTAAACGTAATCGACAATTATTTAAGAACAACCATTAATAATAAATAATAATAAATAACTATTACTTTAACCTATCTCATTTAATTTATGCCACGCTATTGCAAAATTTACAAATTAACATCCATCCTAACAAAGCTTCGTTAAAAAAAAAATCAACCGAAATCATCTTTAAAGATGAGAATAACAATAAGCTTTTCAACAATATCTCATCCATAATATTCGTTCAAAAATGTTGATATAAAACAATAATCATTAGTTATCTCGATGCAACCTCTTCACGATGCCAAGAACACAGCCATCATTTTCTTCATATATATTTGGAACTTAAAAAAAAGCACACGTAAATCATGAACTTACGACATTGGAAACACTAATTCTCTTTTCACCATTCTTTACGATTGATTATGGCCATAATCCTTTTCAAATATGGATTAACCTGTTTTCTTTCCGTCGAGCACTTAACAGAGCTGTTAGATCAATCGATACACGACTTTTCTTTTCTTTGCAAAAGATTAAAAGAGAAAATGAATATTTATGCCGTGTTTAAAAAAATAAAAAATAAAATAAAATAAAATAAAAAACTTTAAAATTAAAACGCAAAACTTCCATTATGCATACAGTTATAATGTCTTCGTTTTGGAATAGGTTAGAACCACTAATGATGGAATGATCATCCAAATGAACCGCTATCTCTTTATTTTATGGAGCATTGAAAGTGTTCTTTTTTTAACTCTGTCGTTCTCTGGATGACTGTTTTTACGAGCGACTTTTAATCGATTGATAAAATTCCATAAACTGTCTTAATACGTAAATTGCACATTTGGTGTCATTTTATATCTTGACGATAAAACATTCCGGCTCTTGCTTCTGTCGACTCAAATTCATTTTTAACCCTTAAAAACTAGTACCCCCCCCCCCCTTTCATAAATTAGAAAGGAAAAAAATAATAAAAGAGGGAGGAGCCGATTAAAAATACCTCCAACTCACCTCGTTTGATTTATGTATAATTTTCTAAAGTTTCAAGTTAATATTCTTCACAATGAGACTATCTGGAAAAAATCCACTTAAATCATATTTGGGGAAGAGGGAAAGGGGAATGTCGTTTAACACTAATCATTTAATCCGTAATATCCAAACTATGTTGATATAACTTCCATTATGCATAGAACCACCAGGGGTGATTCCAAGTTAAAAAAAAAAATAATAATAATAATAATAATAAATCTTAAAATCACAGCGAATTTTCTGACAGTTTATAACAAAAAGAAGAGGGGATTCACTTTGGCATTAACTATGTGTTTTCTCTGCGGTCCTAAGACGAAATTCGCGTTTTTTCGCGATCCTTTGACGAAATTTGAGGATTTTTTTGACAAATTTGTCGTTTTTGCGGTTCTTTTCTTTCTTTTTTTTTTCTTTCTTCTTGAAATTAGATTTTTTAATGTAATTCACGGTTTTTGATATCCTTAGATGAAATGTGCAGGTTTTTTCCCCCCACGTTTCTTTAACGAAATACGCGTTTTTCCCGCGATCCTTTAACGAAATTAGCGATTTTTCTGCGAACGATTGAAAAAATTGATTTTTATTTTCAGCTACCATTTGTCGAAACACGCAATATATTTTTTTTATGTACGAATGCCTTAGGTTTTCGGGATTTTCGGAAAATAATCAGGCCTGAGAACCACAAAATGATGGAATGTTCACCCTAATTAGTTCACTATTTTTTCATTTTCTCCTTTTCTGCATGGCTATTTTAATAAGCAACTTATAATCGATGTATAGTATGTAAGAACGGCCATTAGCCATAAATTACCGCCTGCCTTTGGAATTTACAAATATACATGTGACCAGGGCCTGATTATCAACGGGGCACTCTCCCACCAGAAAAAGTAAATAGAAAATTTTTCCTTACTCATGATAGTAATTTTGACTGAAAAGGGCGTTTAAACAAGGCGAAAATTTCTATATAATTTTACTGGGGAGAGAGTGCCCCGTTAGTAATCAGGCTCTGCATGTGACTCACAACTTACGATACTGCAACACTAATTCTTCCTTCACCATTTTTTTTACGATTATGGAAACAATCCTTTCTCAATATGGATTAATCGGTTTTCTTTTCGTCGAGCAATTCAAAGCTGTCAAAATCAGTCGATACATGACTCTTCTTTACTTTGCTGAAGATAAAAAAAAAAAAAAGAAAAAAAAAGAAAAGAAAAAAAAAAGAGTATATTAATGCGTGTTGAATAAAAAACCATAAAATTAAAACACAAAACTTCCATTATGAGTACAGTTATAATGTCTAGCTTCGGAATAGGATAGAACTACGTATGATGGAAATGGTCATCCAAATGATACTGCTATTTCTTATTTTATGGAGCATTCAAATATCTCTATACTTTTTTTTTTACTTTACCCTTCTCTGCATGACTGTTTTTTTACGAGCGACTTCTAATCGATGGATAAAATTTCATGGACGGTTTTGAGACGTAAATTGCACTGTTGGTGCAATTTTATATCTTGACGATAAAAGATAAAACTTTCCGGTTTCTCGCTTCTATCGACTCAAATTCATTTTGACCCTATGTACTAGACTTTTCCTTTCATCTTCTTTTCAAAAATTAGGAATAATAATAATTATAAGGGAGGAGGAAGAAAATTGAAAAGGATTTCACCGGTACACATTTTCTTGCGTAAAAAGGAACCGACTGACGTTAGTTCACAACACCGTAATTCATCATATCAGCTTAACCCTTTCGGATCTGGTGTACTTTTAATAGTACATGCCTTTTTAATTTAGTATTATTGTGTTTCAAGGAATACTTTTGCTACTATTTACATGCAGTAAAGTTAGTATATGTCTATTCATTTACTATATGATTTCATTTATGTTTAGGCATTTAGTAATAATATTAATAATGATTATTATTTGCTTAATTCTCTTTGCGCCGTTTGCGATTCTTTTATTTTAAACACATATTTCACTCATTAAATTTAAAGTTTTTTTTTTTCTCTCTTTAAGTATCATATGTAATAAAGAGCAAAAAGTATAAGAAAGTTGTAAAATAAGTTAAATCTTATTGTAATACACTATTTTTTAAACATCTCCAAAAATTCTTCCTTAACTTATTGTCATATGAATATGAATTGAATAGTACGCAAAAGAACAACATTCGTTATCTTTCAGACAATAAAATATTTGTTAAATACTAATTAATCCATATGGATAACTAATTTTAATGTTATTAACGTAAAAGTAATTTTTTTCTAAAAAAAGAAAAATAAAAAAGAATACTGCCCAGTTAAACTGATGGCATTGAGCTCACAGGCTACAAATACTAGTTGTACATTAAAGCCTTATATTTTCAAGGGTTAATTCCGTTCGAAAAAAAAATTAAGAAGGGGAAACAGCTCTCCCCTTTCCTCTTTTTTTATACTTAATCATTGAACCTCCTATACTATCAAAGACATGATTTATCATATAAAAAATCTATATCCAAAATTCAGAGCAAATGAGATAATTCTTAATAAAAACCCATTTAGCATTTATATAATTTAAAAGGAGTTATCCCCCCTCTTTTATACTTAACCATTAAACTTCCAAAACTATTCAGAGATTTGAACGAAATCTGAAAATTCTGCTTGAAAAACCCATTTATATAAATTAAGGGGGGGGGGGCATTAGAACCCCTGTTCCCCCTATTTATACTTATTCAATGAACACCTAATAACAAAAATATGCATTAAAATATTTAATTGCTATAAAGGACGTTAAATACTAATAAAAACATTAAAAGATCTTAATAATTTTTACATGTTTCGATTGAATTTACTCAATCATCATCAGAAAAAGAAAATACAAATAAACACAAAGATGGAAAATGACAAAAAAAAAAAAACAACAAAATAAAAAAAAACACAATCACATTAAATTAATCACATTATATTTTTTTTGTCATTTTCCATCTTTGTGTTTATTTGTATTTTATTTTTCTGATGATGATTGAGTAAATTCAATCGAAACATGTAAAAATTATTAAGATCTTTTAATGTTTTTATTAGTATTTAACGCCCTTTATAGCAATTAAATATTTTAATGCATATTTTTGAAATGTTAATGGACGTATATGAAAACTTCTATTTATAATTAACACCTAATAACAGTCACGGAATCGCCTCATCAGATTGATCCTAATCTAAATTTTGAACGAAAACTTAATTCTGCATGGAAATCCCATTTATATCAACTAACGGGGGGGGGGGCATTAGAACCCCTGTTCCCCCTATTTATACTTATTCAATGAACACCTAATAACAGTCACGGAATCGCCTCATCAGAATGATCCTAATCTAAATTTTGAACGAAAACTTAATTCTGCATGAAAATCCCATTTATATCAACTAACGGGGAGGGGGGACATTAGAACCCTTGTTCCCTCTATTTATACTTATTCAATGAACACCTAATAACAGTCACGGAATCGCCTCATCAGAATGATCCTAATCTAAATTTTGAATGAAAACTGATAATTCTGCATGAAAATCCCATTTATATCAACTAACGGGGGGCATGAGCCCCAAGTTCCCCCTCTTATACATATCGAATGAACTCCAAAAACTAATCAGGGAAGCGCCTTGTCAGGATATACCTACATACAAAATTTCAAGTGGATCCGATATTTTTATCATGAGTTATCGCGTTACGCACGAACGCACGTACATACAGAACGGACGGGCACATAAGCTCTCAGGCTATGATAGCCTGTGAGCTAAAAATTGGATCCGAAAGGGTTATCAAATATAACCAGAACGATTGAAATGTCTCCTTCCTTCAACTTCATGTTTAAAAACATTATCAAGTACAACCTTCAATGTTTGATTTTAAACTGAATAATTACAGTCATTTCTCGCTGCAGCGATTTAATCTCACACCAAAATGATATTGATTAAACATATGAATAAGATGAAAATAAGAAAGTTAAATTCTCATATTTACTCTTTGATGTTAACCTTTTCGAGAATTCGAAAATAAATGGAACACTTTAAAACTGTAACTTATTTTTTACTCGCACTTTATGATATAATTTTAAGTATTAATAAGATTTCTCTTTACAAATTGCAATGCCAGAATTTATTATTATTGTTATTATAAATGCAATACAAAGTAATTAGAAAAATAAAGGCCAATTCAAAATCAATCAGCATGAAATTAGTTTTCTACATTTACGTGAATAACATTGTTATAGTGCATATTGATTTTTTTTTCTTAATTCTTTTGTGATTTGTAACATACATTAAAAACTCAAACACGATTAATATCACTGAATAGTTATTAAAAAATGTGTATTTTGATAAGATATACACATATTCCTAAATTTAAACTTTTAAAGGATTTATTGCGTCCTAATCTAAAGAGTACTGTGACACACAACTAAATATGACTTATACTACTTAATTAAGATTTTTATTTATTTATTTATTTATTTATTTATTTTTTAACGTGGATTTAAACCTAAATTTACTTTTCTTTGCCATTTTTCAAAGATTTTATCTTTTAAGGCATCTGAATATAATTTGTCTACCTTTAAATAATTCTGATTTCCAATTTGATGGATTTTTTTCTTTTAAAGGTAGGATATTTTTTTAATTTTCAAACTGTAAATTTACATCTATATTTACTTTTTCATAACATTATTCACATTTTATTTTTTAATGTTTCGGTAAAAAATATTAGCAAATAAATCAAAGTAAATAGAAATATATGTACATAGCTTTCATAATAGTATAAGTTTGATTAATACAACTTTTCTTTCTTTAAATACAAAAATATTTTCTAATTTCGTGAATTATTTCTTTTAAATATTGGATAATTTTCAAACTGTAATCCTTTGACAAAATAGTCCTTTTTGAGAATTTTTGTACATTGTTGTATTTTATGTACGAAATAGAACTTTCTGTAAAACATATTTTTATGCAACCATCAATATTTTTCTCTAGCTCAATGATTGAAATTTCATGTTACCATGATCACGTTATTTATTTAAATTTATTTATTTAATTATTAATTTAATAAATTTTATTGTTTTTCCCTTTAATTTTAGAATTCCTATTAATCAAAAATGAATAAACCGCAAAACTCATTTGTTCTTTACGCGTACCTGAAGAGCTTAATTTAACGGAGAGAGATTATTAAAATAAGAATGCAATCCATACCCACAGATTTAACATAACCGAGGGAAATTCGAGATCTAACTGAGCAACAACCTTAAAGCTGCTGGTCATCCATTTTACGAATTCGCTTCCGTAATATTAAGTCTATGGACGTTTGATGCTTTTTATATTCAAAATATCTCATAAAATTAATATTTTTAACTTCTTTATTCAGTGTTCTCTTCTTTAAGTATGTCTATTATTTTTTTCTTTGTTTTCAAAATATCTCTAAAAGCTACGCTTAATTTTATATGAAATGTTACAATTTTACCCCCACTTTGTCAGTATTTTAAACATAAAAAATATTAAACTAAGCCAAGCAAAGATTTTTGGAGCATTTTGAGAACTAAGAAAAAAAAGCTACATCTTTTAAGAAGAGAACACTGAGAAAAGTAGATAAAAATATTAATTTCCTGAGGAGATATTTTGAATATAAAAATGCGTCAAACGTCCATAGGCTTAACATTACGGGAGAAAATTCGGAAAATGAGTAACCAACAGCCTTAACTCTTTGAGCTCTGGTGGGTCAATTTCTTCTAAATTCCAAATGTCACATTGGCACCAGTATTTTGCAAAGAAAAAAACCGGTTAACGATGTGCGGGAAAAAATGTATTAAACCTTTTTCAAATAAATTTGATCGAATTTTCTGGTGCCGTTGTGACATTTCGGAATTAAAATTATGTAGTAGAAAATTCTACCATCAGAGCTCAAAGGGTTAAGCATTAATATTTTCAGGGTACTGTATTAATTCTGGTCCTATTTTAACCTCACTGTAATCAGGCTCTGGTTGTAAAAGATCAATACTCTGCGTAATTCAGATAATACAATTATTCTGCATCTTTTACAGTTTTAAACATAAGAAAAATAATTCCCTTATAGCTTATACAGTAGACTTCCTCAACTCCGAATATAATTTACGTATGTAAACAATAAAACACTCAGTTCAGATATAGGGACAAAATTTGACTTTTTTTCACTTTATATCAATTCCATATATATATATATATATATATATATATATATATATATATATATATATATATATATATATTAATATTATATTAATTTGTAATTTTTGCTAATATTACTGAATTCATGCTTTTCACGAAGGAAGAATTAATTTATTATAGAAAAAATTAGATATTAGTCATATTATTTGTAATCATAATCGTCTTACCAAATATATTTATGTATCTATCAAGTTTATTTGGTTATTAAGTCTGGCTAAACCTGAAATAAAACTTTTTTTTAAGATTTTGATGTGATTCAGTAATTACCTTTATGAGGCAAGTTTCATAAATAATTTAGGAAAAATGTATTTCATCTTTATAATGAATATTTAATCAAACATCATTGATTATTAATTTGACCTTAGCATTTAATATTTTAAAAACTATCTAAATTTTTATTATTTTAGTTTATTACATATTTTAATATTTTATTGCATTGTAAGCATTCATTATATTTCTAATTCTTCATTAATTACTTTCAAATTATTGTTTAAAAAATGTAAACAAAGAAATGATCAGAAATCAGCAAAATTCTAAAGTCCGCACGACCTTTGGTCTCAAGTTGTGCGGATTTGAGAGAATCTACTACATTCTACTGGAATTTTTATAATAAATAATGCAGAGCTTTTCCTGATAAAAGTTCCTTTTTATCAGTTAAAAATATATCTTATCTCTACTGCACGGCATGACATCTCGAAACTTTTATCCATCAGAAGAACCATATTTTATAGATATCATATGACAATCCGGCCTTTTTATTTTTTTTTTTTTTTTTAAACGGTAAAGCTATTTTTATGCCGCATTGAAAAATAAAAATTTATATCTGAAGAGATGGGATAGGATAGACAATCGGCGATGCAGCAAAAGGAATGGCGAATTTATTTCTACAGCGACGCCATCATGAGTACTGTTTAGAGTTATTTCATGAAATTTTAATGTCGAACGTGTTTTAAAAGTATTTCTCTTGGTGATTGAAATAATCACTTCGTGTTTTATGATTTCTCCTTTTTCAAATTCTGCTACAAAACAGTTACTGTTTTATTTAAATAAATGATACTTGTACAATGGAACAAGGCTAAAGTGATGAATCATTCTAAATTTTTATTTTAATGTTTTGCTGTTTTTTCTTAAAAAAAAAAAAAAAAAAAAAAAAAAAAATAATAATAATAATAATAATAATAATAATAATAATAATAATATGAACAGCATTAAATAACGAATTTCCATGGTAATCTAATAATGTACTCTAAAATTCATATGATGTGATGAATCATTAGAGTGGTGAATCATTCTAAACTTTTGTTTTAATGTTTGGCTATGCTATTTTTTCCCCTTCCTAAAAACATACTAGTATGAACAACATGAAATAACGAATTTCCATAGGAATTTAATCGTGTACTCAACAATTTACATATTAACCCTTTACTCCTTGACAGCACTGTAAAGTGCCATAAATAATTACTAGCTTCTTATAAAATACATTTAGCGCATCGATTAACAATAATGTAATTTGGAATGAGTTCTAGACACTGTTCTTTATCATGTTCTACAGCTCATATTCAAAATATTAGAATAATTGAGAAAAAGTAATAAGAAAAAAATATTTGTCATTTATTTATTTTTTATACTAAGTAAATGCAATTAAATTTCTTATAAATTAAATCTGGAATGTTTAGATAAGATTTTAACATTTATAAAATACAGCACAATAAATTAGGTATACAGCTTCCTTAAACACACCAGAATATTAGAATAAAATTTAGATTGGTTCAAAATATTAGAATATTTTATTTTACGCAACAATATTACCTTATGAATATGAAGTAAATGGTAGTTAATATTTTGTAGCATCCCCTTTAGCTTTCATAACAGCGTACAATCGATCTTGCATACTATATACAAGGTGTTTACAAACATTTCTATCAATATTAGCCCAAATAGACTTTATACGTGCCACTAACTCAGTTTTACTTGAAGGAGGATTTTCTTGAAGTTTTTTCTTCATTATACACCATAAGTTTTCGATGGGATTAAGATCTGGTGAATTTGGTGGCCAAGGAAGTACCTTAATGTTGCGTTGGCGGAACCAATTCTTAGTTGACACCGAGGTATGCGGGGACGCTAAACCTTGTTGAAAGATGAAATCATCTTCAAATAAATCTTCTGATGATGGAATCATGTAATATTCTAAAATTTCTTGATATATCAGAGAGTTAACCTTTTCGTAGACGATGCATAACTTTCCAGGTCCTTCTGCACTCATACAACCCCAAACCATGACACTAGCAGCAAATTTTACGGAACGTTTAAGGCATTCTTTATCAAATGCTTCTTGCTTCATTCTCCAAACTCGAATACCTTGATTACCATATGAAACACAAAACATACTTTCATCACTAAATAATATATTTTTCCAATCTTCATTGCTCCATAAACGTCTTGATTTACACCAATTCAATCTTATACGCTTTTGTCTTGCAGTCATGAGAGGTTTTGTTTTCGGTACACGAGATTCAAATTTAAATTTATGGAGACGTCTTAATGTTGTCGATGTAGAAACTTCAACTCCTCCTTCTTTCCATTTTCGGTGCAAGGATCGCACACTTTTAAAACGGTTTTTCTTAACTATACGCTTCAGTTTCCTGTCATCTCTATCAGATGTTTTTGGTTTTCGGCCACCATTTCGGCGATTATTTTGAAATTTTCCGATTTTTGAATATTGTGTTAGTATTTTACTAACGCTCGATTGCGAACAATGTAAATAATTCGCTATAAAACATTGATTTTTACCGTGCCGATACAAATCAACCATACGAAGTTTAGTAGATTCAGGAATATCACTCACACGGCCCATTTTAAGACGAAAAAGAAACAAACTGCAAAAAAGAATACTGATTTTAAATAAAATAGTCTGAATTTAATCAATGATGCCACCAGTTAAGAATTGGTAATAATTAAAGGAGAATCAATGTGAAATATTCTAATATTTTGAACCACTTGAATAAATATTCTAATATTTTGACTTTTCAATATAATTTTTTTTGCAATTAATCTTTTCAAAAATGATATTAAATTTAAGATAACAAGTAAGTTTAATCAACAATAAGTTCTTAATAAAAATATCGTTTGCATATTTTCATTAAAAGACATTAAATTACCAAACGATATTTTCAATTTCTAAAAAAAAAGGTAATTATTCTAATATTTTGAATATGAGCTGTAAAAGCATTATTCGTTTTATAAACAGGGATGAGAATTTTCAGTCCCAAATGACCAATTGATACCACTGAATTTTAATGCTATATCTTGCTTCATTTAATGACATAATTTTTGCAATTTAATAAAGCAAGGAATGATATTAAAATTTAATGGTGAAAGCCAACCACTTAGGACGGAAAATTCTCATCCCTGTATAAAGCAAGAATATTTTTAAATGAGTACTTCTTTGCTATATTGGGGCTGTGGCGCAAGAGTGAAAATAGAAAGATTGAATTTGGCGAGAAAAGCCATTTTTTTTAAATTACTTTGTGATGATCTTCTTTTACATTTTAAAAATATCAAGGGATTTTTTTATACTGCTGGGGCAGGGATAAAGGGCAGACACACAGACAAACCGAATCCATCAACTTTGTTGTATCAAAAATGTATGTTATGTTTTACAATCGAGGGCCTTTATTGTTTTCATGGTAAAATCTAAGACGGATATTTCTTATAACCATCTTTAAAAGACGTGCATGCATAGTATAAAAGAAGTTTATTTAATTTATGCATAAATTAGCCATACATCACACTGTAATTGAAAATATGTAATAAAAAGAAAAAAAAAGGCGATTGCAATTATTTTCATTTATTGCCACTTGACTTTCGTGTTTGTAATATATGGGCGAGAAACTGTACTTTCTTAAAATCTTAAAACTGAGTTATGCCAAGACCCCTATAACAAAATAGTACCTTTGAGTGTATGTAATTTCCCCCAAACTGTCCAGCTTTCTTGATGTTAAAAAGATATTCTGTAAATTTTCTATATTCGAATCGGTCATTTTAAAAATCACATGAGTCACTTTTCAAAATTTTGTAAATATCGAATAATTTATTTATATTAATAAAAAACAGTGGTATAAAACAAAAAAGTGTATTCGAAAAAACTTGACTTATGTGATTTTTAAAATGACTGACCCATTTATATTGTAAAGCCGTTGTATTCTGGCATACTTTTTATTCAATTTATCAATTCATCTGGCTATGCCCACTTGCCTTTATTACAAGTTATTTCAACTGAGAAATTATTAAATCTAAGTTGAATATGAAAAATTTATATATATATATATATATATAAAAAAAAAAAAAAAAAAAAAAAAAAAAAAAAAAAAAATACCGGATTGTACTTAATAACATACATTGCTTGAAGGAAGAACATTTAAATTAAAATTTGTTGAACTCAGTAAATGGACGGGTTAACTTTGATTTTCGCCCCCTCCCAAGCTTTTAAAAAAAATTACCTTACCCGGTGGACACGAAAATCAATGCTTATCTATCCAGTTGCTCCAGATTTTTCCTGTTCTTTATTATAAAACTGTTAGAAACTGTAGAAACTGTTTTTAATCTTTGAAAAATGCAATTAATCTTTTATAATAACATTAAAGAAAAGAAGAAAAAAAAAGGGGAGGGGGAAACTTAAGCAATACACGATTAAATGTCAAAAGTGAGTTATTTTTTTACTATGAAATAATCATCAATGTTAAGCTTTAAATTATTCTAAACTATTTTCAAAGAAATTGGATATCAAACGCAAGTGAATTAAGTGCATTTTTAGCATTTCATTTCAGCTGTTTCATAAATTTATTCCACAACAAATGTTCAAGTTCTAGGAATCAAATCATACTAAATGAATAATTTATAGCGGGAATACCTAACCATTCATAATCAATGTAACACTTCATAGAATGTTTTTTCTTCTCGACTTTTGCGGGGAAATTAAACTATGCTCATTCGAGAGCTGTAGCAGATTCTTTTTAAAAAGAAATTTGCTAAATTTTATATTTAGTCGGATAACGCTATTTAGAAAATAACATTTGATTAAAAGTGATTAAATGATCTTTTCATTGTTCTTATGAAAGGTTTTCGTATAACACATCAATATAAATAATTACAGCAGAACGCCGATATTGGAAAATGTTTGGATAATTAGAAATTAGGTTTTTTTTTTTTTTTTCTTCTTCTTCTTTGATAGAGAAATAGGTTTTTTGAATAATTAGAAGTTCGATTAAATATTTTTTCGAGAGAAATAGGCTGTTCGAATTGGAAATTCGGTTATTTGGAGTTCCGATAATCGACGTTCCACTGTATATAATAAAAAGTTAAATATAAAATAACTGAAAATCGTATATTATGCTTAATGGCCAAATTACATTTTATATTTACATAAAGTTTCAATACTGTATTTAAGCCCGCCTTCGAATTAAAAGGAGAAACTCCATTTTTGTTTAATATATATTAACTGAGAGTTCAAAACTTTATTAAGTTGTAAATAGAATAAACCAGACCGGGTTGGGTTTTATGCATGACAGTTCAAAGGGCAGAAATTTAGCATTTACATAACTCAAATATATCTTCAGAACAGTTATTACTGAAGATAACTGACCAACTATTACAATAATCTTGGTATGATAACTTCATAATCAATTACGGAACGGAATAGCCGAGGCTGTCTTGCAGCCAACGAAAACGGATGTTTCTTGTAATTACATGTTTCTTCCATTTTGCTAAGTAACTCAATACAAAGTTTCAATCTGTTTTTATCTTTTTATCATGTTTGCATCTACCGTGAATTTTATTCCAATTGATTTCGTTTAGTAATGATGTGTGACCGTTTTTTGAAATTTGGAGTGATTTTTTTTTTTTTTTTTTTTTTTTTTATTGAAATAAATGTCATATTTTGAATTTCTTGCTAGTTGTATGTTTGTGAAAACATATATACAGAGTGTACTTTCTTATCATGAATCAATAATAAATTCCTTAAACCGTCAGTTTTACTGGTATAGCTCCAATTTTAAAAATGTTTCAAATGTTATTCTTCAGCAAAATAAAAATCCATTTTACGTCTAAATAGTTACGATATAGAAAGTTACGTGATTTAAATATTCATATGGTTTTCTGGATCTATAAAATTATGCCTAGAAAAATTTTCTCCACATCCAAGAAGCAAAACAGTAGAAATTTCCATTATTTTATGCCAATATTTACATAGTTATGATGCTGAATTTTCGGCGTTTCCTGGCACTAAAATTAAAAAAAAATTAATCCCGCCATTCTTTTGGAAGCATTTTTTTTTTCATTAGATAGCTAGTCACGTGGTACTATTTTTGTGCATATGTATTGATGTATCAGGTGACTAGAGAGGTCTGAAAAAAGGACACAGCGACATTTTTTTCTTTTTTATTTCTCTAGGCACTCAACAAAGCTAACAAAAAAGACAAGCAGTATTGCATTTAAAAATAGCTTACAAGGAAGGTCTCCATTGGGGGCATACTCAGAATTTTTTGAAAAAAATACGAATTAAACTACTCATGTAGGTAATAAAGGATCAGTGAAAATTAGCGGCGGAATTACATTATTAGATATGTAAAAAAATAAAATAGTTTGGAATAATTGGCGTGAAAAGCTGAAAGCGACGCGGGATTTGGCAAGTGCAGTGCATTTCCTCGCCAAAAGCAGATGATTTTAACGAATCTGAAAATTGATTTTAATTGACTTCACTGTTAAAAATCTGCAGCATTTACTGCAACGTCACTCCACTACTTTTATAGAATATCTCTCTTCTGACCAATGAGAATGCTCCATAGCACGGCGAATTGACCGTGTCATACACTGTTAAAAATCTGCTGCATTTTGTTGCAACGCACTCCACCGCTTGTATATAATATCTCTATTTCAACCAATGAGAAAGCTCCATTTCACGGCCAAGTAACCGTTTTCTATACAAGCAAGGGAGTGCGTTGCAACAAAATGCAGCAGATTTTAACAGTGTATTTTTCAATTTGGAACAATTTTAATCAATTTTAATTGTGTTTTAAATGATAAAATATATTTATTTCCTTTTGTTATAAGTACATATAAACGTATATGACAAAATTACATTTAAAGTAAAGTAAAAATGCAAAACTAAAATTACTTAAACTAAACTTATTTAAATAAATTGAACATAGAAAGTTTTTTCTTTAAAAAGTATTCGAAGCGTAAAAGCGTATTTTTCAAAATTTCGTTTTTTCGCCAACCGGAGATAAACCGCCAAATAAACGAAATTTTTAGTATTTTTTTACGGACGTTATAAGGAGGTTCCGCCGAAATTTTTTTTATAAACATATATAACCATATGAGAAGAACATTCTGTAATTTTTTCAGATTTTTCTGAGTATGCCCATATGGAGACCTTCCTTGTTAGTCATTGCATGTATCTTTGCACTTAGACCACTAGAATCACATGATGCTCTTTTCGTGCACCTGCATTGGTGGATTTGAGCATCACGTGCCTCAAACCGTCTGTAAAAGAGAGATACCTGTAACGTACCGCGGTAGCCAGTCTTTTTCGTTAGGCTCGGGCAATCAATGCATGATGTCATGTTATTTCGGTGGCAAACAACCAAAGCGACAGGCTGCGGTACTCAAACCGATTTCGATGCGCTTTTCAGCCTACCTTGATCACGTCAGTTAAAAAAGAGTGAAAGAATTACGGCCTACTTCTTTCGATGGCTGTGTTTTTGTCGATTTTGTCTGTTAGAACTTTGTTGTTCCAAGTTCATTCTAATATTTTGTGAATTCACAATAACTTGTTAAATCGTTATTTAGATAGTAAAAATATTAATAAAAATTCTACACTATAAAATATGCACTAAGTTTTGCATTTAAAAATAGCTCAGTCATTGCATGTGATGTGATTGAATAAATGTAAACTCCAAACCCAAAGTAGTAACTTTTCCAGCTATAAAAAGAAACAACTGCGAAAAAAAAAAAAAATTAGCCCTTCATCATGGAATTATGGAGGTGCGAGAAATGAAACCTCGTTAAAGTTTCTTCTTCTCCTCGGTGACATTGAACTCGATCACTTTCCCTGGTCACGACTAATTAGAAATCGTACAGCAGAAGTCGATGCCTCTGAGTTCCTACCTGCATGCGGCCAGAATACCTGACACGACGGGCAACTCATTTGGAAAAGCATTAAAGAGCTGTTCTCCTCATTAATTTCGAAATGCTGTCAGTCGTTTGCTTTCGAGATGATGCCATGACACAGGAAATGAATTCAAGAAATCGACTTCTATATCCCGCGGTTGAATGATTTCTGGAGGAGAGAGAGAGAAAAGCATACGCTTAGCATAAGATTCATAATGAATTCGCGGATTCCTGAAACTGACGAAGCGTCGTTTTGACCGTGTGGCAATTAAACTTTTAATATTCGTTCTCAGTCTTCATAAATAAAAGGGGGGAAGGAGAATTATTATTACTGTGTACATAAGGAGGGACAGCTGGTCAAAAGCATAGGTGAATCCAATTTGTCTTCTGAATGAGCATGTAAATCAAACAGGTTATCTACAGAAGATCCAATAAAAATATTTATAAGCATAAGAAAAGTTTTCGTGCTACCTCTTAAGTGTCTGCAACAGGCTTGATCTCCCGCCCCTTTCCAAGTTAATTCCATTTCAGTTCATTCATGATACTGCTCCTTGTCTGACATTCTAAGTGTGTACTAATCATGGAAATATCTATTCTAATTCATCAAAAAGTAAAACACGATTGCACTTAGGGAAAGAATTACTAATAGCTAATACATCTCTTATACGCCAGACATTCGTCGCCCTTTTCTTTTTCAAAATGTGCTTGCACGGTACGTTGATTTAGGTGGTTTCTTTTTTATTGAGAGGGAGGGGCCAACGAGTTAATAATGTGTCTTAGATTTTAATTAGAAGTCTTGTGTATGAACTACAATAGAAATGAAAGATATCCTTAACTATGTTAATAGTCTTTTACATCAATGTCTGCATCAATTAAATCATCTTAAATTATGCAGGAAATATATCATTCCCCCCCCTACACACACGGTAGGCATGATTGTATTTAGTAAAAATTTTTAGATAAGAAGCATTATACATGACTTATCTGTTATTGTGTTGGTGAATATTTCTAGCAGTTTATAAAAACAGATACACATTTTATCAAAAAACTGAAAAATTTCTCATTCAACCACACCGCGGTTATTTTAAGTTGAAGATTTACCATGTATGATACAATATGAGAGGTTCACAACCATAGTAGATCAAGTCCATTTGGAATTTGGATAAAACTTGTCTATTTAGAAAGTGCATAAAATCTCTTTTATTCATTCCCACAGTAAACCAAGTTTGTAAACAGGTGATATATGTGAGTGAGAAAGTATGTAAAAACAGATTTAATGTATATTGCGGGAATGGATAAAACAGATTTTACGCACCTTCTAAATGGACTATTTATTTATTTCTTTCTTATAGCCTTTGGTCTACTACGGTTGTAAACCTCTCATGTATAGCATCTATTTCAAATGAAATTTTAAAATGTTCTATGTGTCTTAATTTTTGAAATATTTCTTCAATTTTGCATTTTAATCACTTAAAACTCTATACAAACAAATCTGTGTATCGATTTTTCAATCCCTGCAATAATTTATTTTTTAGAGATTTATTTTTTCCTGAATTCCATATCGATTTATCAAAAGTCAGCCTTTTAATAATTTAAAATGCAATTATCTTAATGAAGTCTAATTTTAAAATGCATACAATGCAATATTTAGTTTTTTTTTATTATCAATTTCATGAATTTTGATTAAAAAAAGAAATATGACGCATGGTGCATTTTAAAAATCAGTTTTGAGAAACAGATTTAAAGTATAGAAAAAGCCCGAAAAGTTGTTTGTGTACAAAATTTAAAAACTAATTTAATCGTATTTGCAAGTAATTTTTGGAAAATGGCTTTTTAACAAACTTGAGAATGAAAATAAAAATAAACTAATTCTACTTTCAACTGTAATCATAATTGGCTCATTCATTTTCAAAACGGAATCATATTTGTATTTGTAAAAAGAAAATATTCTCTGAGGAAAAACCTGATTAAAGGGTTGAAAGTACTAAGATTTTTTAAATAAAATTAACTATTAACATCCATAGTTGATTATTTTAATCGCCTTTTAAATAAACGTAAACATTTTTAAGTTCATATTATATATTATGGAGAATGATAGTATATTCAAAAATAATTTTCGATTTTTGCTCAAATAAATTTCTACGATCACCTTAAGAAAGGTTATTCAGTACCAAATTAATCCATTCAATAAAGTTAATCGGAACTTTAGAAACAAATTTTTGCAATATCAAAATTCACTAGATAAAATTTACAGGCAACACACATCAGAATTGTTAGTCTGACCTTTACCAATTGTACCTAGTAAAATAAAATAAAGGATTTTCCTGCGCAGCACCACAGCATACCAGTTTCACTTTACATTTACTTTATGAAACTCACAGAAATTTCACGGCTGACGGAGAATCTATAAGGAGTTTTCTGCATATAACGTGAGAAAAAAAAATTTCCAAAGTTCACACAAAACAGTTCATTAAAATTTAGAAAAGCATGCGCCTGATTAAAAAAGTCAGCCAGTTAAAAGTTCTATTTCAATTATCCACGACCTTTTGAGATGGAAAAATCAATAAAAATTAGTTTTTAAACGCCTTTTCATAAATTTAGACGATAATGTGTGCTTGAAATCAATGTCTTGCTATTCGATTGATTTTTCTCATAAGCAAGCTAACACAATCTATGAATATCTTATTTAAAAATTATTAGTGAAAATTGTCAGGTTTCAACTTCGTTGTTAACACAATTGCATTAGTTAAATATTTGAGTCAATCGACTATCCTTTGCACCTAATTGTGACCTTGATCAAGAAATGTAATAAATCTAGTTTAAATCTATTAATTGAAGTTTTTATTTATCCATAAACTAGTATTTATCCATAGACCAGCCATACTTAACCTGCGGACCGCATGTGGCCAGGCAACCTTTTATGTGCGGCCAAATAATCGGAAACAAATATTTTAAAAATTATTTAAGATGTTCATAAAAAATATTTACACATAGTTGCGAACTTTTACGCATTTTTTCTACCACTAAATTGTACAGAAATTTTCCATTTATTTAATCATAAGATTTCGACAATTAAATAAAACAATATTTTAAAATTTTTGCGGCAGGAAAAATGCGTAAAAGTTGGCAAAAATGTATTTAAGATCTTCAACGTTTTGCACATTTTCATAAGACAAAATCGGCCTTATTATTGAAAATTAATTTAAATGACAATATTTTAAAATGCCGTTTTCTTAGTTAAAAATATTTTTAAGTATATTTGTGCGACAGTGTTTCATACATTTCTTAAGCTTCAATACAATATCAAGATTCTTCTTTATAATTTCATGAATTTTGATTAAAAAAAAAAAAAATCAAAATTCATGGAACTTTCTAAAATCAAACTTTATTCGAAATTTACTGTTTATATTTTTACAGGTAAAAATAAAATATTTTCATTCTGCAGAAGACTATAATTAGAGAAAATTCTGATTTTTTTACGTATTGCGGCCTGCCTGACGTCGGAATCACTTATTTGCGGCCCGCGGGGAAAAAAAAAAAAAAAAAAAAAGGATGAGTATGGTTGACTTAGACTTTAGCAATGTAAAAAAAACTCATTTAAATCTGCTAATTGTAGTTCATATTTATCTGAAAAAATACCTAGAATATTTATTGTGAATAGGGTATAAAATAACAATAATTCTCATTTAAATCTATTGATTTTTGTTTTTATTTATTTGAAGAATATCTAGAATATTAATCTGTGCTTTAGCAATGCAAATTAATAATTTTATTTAAACTTATTAAATATAGTTTCTTTTTATCCGAAGAATTCCTAGAAATAGCAGTACTACTGATATAAATTCTTTCAAAAGTTCAGCATTTATCTGATTTTATACTTCAAATATGTATCAATTGTAAGTATTTTGTTACATTACTTTTTCCTTAACAAATTATGGCGTTCTTGAGTCTTCCATTACAACACTATTGAAGTACAATAATGTGATGATAAAATATAAACAGGGTAACATTTCATCAACTTATTGAAGGATGCACTTATCTTCTCTCCTTTCCCAATGTAAATTTAAATATGAAGTCCAGATAGGAAATAATATAGTTAGAAGACCCCTTCCCCCCCTTCTTCCTTAATCAAAAACTAATAACTTATTTAGGAAACAATGAAGTCTGCGAATGGTGTGTGATGCATTTTGAATACTTTTCTACTTCTCCAAGTCGCACCATCCAGACCACACGTAATTAGCAATAGAAGAGTCGATGCACTTAGAACTACTATCTTCATTTCAAGATGCCGGCGACGCACTAACTTCTTAAAGAAAGTATTATTAGAGAGCTACCGGTCGCGAGTGTTGTATTGGACGTCCCTCATTAATCTGAAAAATAGTCAGCCTGCCCACCAGTTCAAGACAAAGGAAACGAATTGATTCGCGGTACACGATTAAAGGCTTAGTTTTGGGGCGGGCTTATTCATTAGATTCAAGTCTTGATGCTGTGCACACGCAAGTGGGTTACGTAAAGTTCCGAGAGTGCTATGTTAAGAAAGCTATTGTGATGAAATGTTCAAACGAAACAATGTAGAAGTAAATTTTTAAATTACATAAGGTGTGTTTCAAAATGAATATATTAAAAATGACCATAATTGCATAGTAAATGTTGATGGAAAGAAATGTTTAGTTTAAAATACAGAAGAAAGTCCTAAGTTTTGTTTGCGCACTTTGAAAATAATTTAAGTGGCTCCAATTAATTACAAAGAAAACATCCAATTATGCGTGGTATTTCCGAATTCATGGGCCAAAACTGTAAGAGAAAGTAAAATACTCACAGTTGAAGCAATTTTGGTATAGCATTGTGATGTTGGAAATGAAAATTTTTGCGAAGAACAAGAAATACGGAGAAAATGAAAACAAGCACATTAAAATAGCAAATAAAGCCTTTGTGCAAAAATAAATAGGATAGAAAATCAATGATTAGAAATGCACCAATAATGCATTTTTCGTTATTTTATTATAGGTGCATTTCTAATTGTTGGTTTTCTACCCTTATGAAAACAAGTGTTTCACTGACATAACAATTACAATATGTGCTCGCACTATCGACATCGATGCATCCAGGACCGTGTAGAAAGTGTTTGGCGTGCCTTTTCGAAGGTTTCGGATGTCGCATCTATGAGACATCGTGACTCTGATGAAGACCTCATTGTAAGATTTTCAGCAATTGCTGTAAATGTTTACGAAGCACTTGGAATCTGCGGAAAGGTTGCTAGACTCTCCCAGTGGCATATTTGATCACTTAATGGGATTGTTGTGTCAATAAAACGTTCGTTTTCATTTCCTCCACATTTCTCATTCTTCGACAACTTTCATTTTCGGCCCTACATTGCTACACTAAAATTGCTTCATGTGTATCTGAACTTGAATTACAGTCTGGCCCCTATAAGTTTTTGAAAACGCATATTTTGGGGGAGCTTTCGAAATTGGACACATATATAACTGCTAGTAAAAAAAGCCAACGAGCCTTTTGGAAAATAGTCGGGAGACACGAAGGCGGTCTTAACATGCAGGGGTGTAGTCGTAAAAAAAAAAAAAAAAAAAAAAAAAAAAAAAAAAAAAAAAAAAAAAAAAAATCAGAGGGTATATACGCTTTCAGCACAGGGCATACGCTCAAAACAGAGAGTATACCCAAGAGTGCATATACTATAGCTTTTTTTGAGAAACAGAGGGTAAAAGGTGTTCCTTAAAAAAATTCAGAGGGTATACGATGTATACCCCCGTATATCCTCCATTACACCCCTGTTAACATGGCATTTTAAAAATTCTTGCCTGGAATGGGGAAGTTGCACTCATCTTAAATTATGCTTCCTTTTATGTTTAATTGATGAAGACGATCTTACTTTCCTCGAAATTCAACTCGGAATTGTAAAAATAATGTAAAATAATTAGTTATTGCAGTTTTAAACTGCGTTAAAAGCAAAACAAAACCACGTGATTCGAAAACGGGACGCGATTGGTTTGACGTCACTACACATGAAACGCGGATTCTCCCTAGCCTCCTGCATTGTGATTGAAGGCAATTTTACATTGCTTTCTGTTTGTTATCTACTATAAACATATTTTAAAAGACTTATTTACACAAAAACAAAATCAGATTAGTGTCAAAACATTATTTTATTTAACATATCCAAATATAATGTATTATTAATTTATACATTTGTATTAATTTTCATTTAGAAAAGTGCTGAAGGTAGTTGGGTTATAAAATACAATATTATACCTTCTGGAAATAGTTTTTTTTTTTCTCTCAAAAATTTTTTTTAAGGGCATAAAAAATGCATTTCATGTGAGTAAAGATACAAGGAGCTAAAGCTAAAAGCCACATTTATTTTTTTCTTACTCTGATTTACTTAAAAGAAGAAAAAAATGATGGTTTTATTAAAAAAGTAAAAATAACATAAAAGTAAGCAAAATAGTCTTTATCTAGTTTTTGAAATGTATTTTTTCCTTAATTCATTGTAATGCTTAATAATTCTTTTTGTTATGAATAAAATTTCGCGTTGTGCAAGCTATATTACAGATAAAAAATTAACTCGAATTTATTATGAGAAAATCAAATTTTGAACAACAGTGTAAAAAAACAAGAAAAAATTTAATGCTGACTTATCGAATAAAATTTAAAATTAACTACTGTTAATAATAATTGCGTATTCATAGATCAGAAATAAATTACTACAACGTACGTGACTAAATTTATAAATATTGTCTTTTATTTTTGTATGTGCTTACTTTTAAAAATAAGTATTAAAGTAACCCCCCCCCCCAAAAAAAAAACAAAAAAAAAAAAAACACTCTTTCAAAGTATTCAATAGTTATCTTAATCATCACACCTCATTTTTATGACTGCAATTCATTTTGTATTTTTATTTTCATAAAATGTTCAATATAATACGATAATTTGGCGCAGTTATCGAACCCAAATATAAAAAATTCACCCCTCCTTTTTTTTTTTTCTTTTTACATTCGGTAGATAATGTAGGCTCGTGAATTTATTTTTAAAAAGTAATAACATTTGCTCTATTTCTGTTTTAGTGTATGGAAAGAAAAAAAAAGTATTCAAATTGTCATTTAGAATTTCTAACTTGTAATTTCAACTTATAATAATTGTTCATTTATTATGAAAATGTTAATTTATTCAAACATATTTCTCAAATATGTCCACATAGGGCAACCCCTGAATTCAACACTGCTTATAATTCAGATATATATTCAGATACCATTCTATATGTATACATGTTTTTTTTTTTTTTTTATACATGTCAACATTTTACTTTTTTTTATGAAATGTGTGATGTGTGACAGGAATGGGAGTGGTGTGGAGGACTCCATCCAAATATAGCCGAATATGCCAAAGATAGCAATATTAAATAAATATATATATATATATATTTGATCTTTATCAAGGAATGTGCACACCTTTGTCTGTTGAAATCATTGATACGAGTCGTATGTAAAAAAAAGGGGGGGCTCTTCATTTTTTACTTATATTTTCTACTTTATACTCTATAAACTATTTGCAGCTTCACAGCCATCTGGCTCTTTTTGGGGAGGGGGGGGGTGGCAACCGTAATTTAGAACATAATAAATACAATGTTGTTGCAACTTGTAACGACAAAGAGAATTCGAAAATTTATCAATTGTTTTGGGCTAAAGAGAAAATCCGTTAAAATTAATGTATTAGTATATAATTAACTTCTAAAAATATTAAAACGATGTATAGTCACTGGAAGCATTCCTTAGTGCATATTTTTTATATTTAATTTATCTGAAAGTGGGTGAAAAATCAAATGCACAACCCTATCCTTACATGCGAAAACCAAGTTAAGTTAAATAAAAAAAAAGTGTACAAATAGTTTAATTGCCATTTGAATATTACTTGCTTATGAATAACTTTTGAATCTATGTAGAATTTTTATTTGTTTGAAATGTAGTTTCACAGAATGTCCTGCTTAACATTTCTCAGACTCTAAACACGCAAGTCTTTTTTCTTTTTCTCAATGCTCTAACTTTCGTTAAATAATAATAATAATGAATATTTTTTGAAAATCTTACTAAGGAAAATAGTATTTTCATTTTGAAAATAAGCATTGTACTATAGAAAACTACAGAATAGAATTCATAAACCAAATACTGAGTTGTAATCTGCAAGTTTATAAAGCATAACATTTTCAATCCCAAAGTCTGATGGAGTTCATAAAACCGACAGTATTTAAAATAATTATTAGTTATTTTTTGCGCAGATGAAACATTTTCATAAAACTATTTTTTTTTTTTTTTTTTTTTTTTTTGTGCATAGTTATATAAAGATTCTGTAAGGCTACCTCAAAGCTACCTGAAAAAATTTCTTACATTTAACGAAAGCAGGATTAATTCTCATTTCAAACATGAAATATAAATACGAAAACTTTTTCATAAGTTGCTCAGACCTACTCGATAATGAAAGAAATAATATTTGAACCAGTATGTGAAATTAATTATTGTGGAACATTAATATGAAAAAGAAAAATATGTTATTCTACAAAATACAATTATAGTATAAACTTGTACCGATATTTTAAAAGGAAAATCCTTAAAAGAACGAGGGGGGGGGGGGGTCTCACTCGAATTCACAATATTATTTATTTATTACAGCAGTTTTCAATGCTTTTAATTTGTTCCACAAAGCATTTTTAAGAAAAGAAAGAAATCATTCAGCGTAATCCAAGCTATCCCCATAGAAAGTACAGGGGGAAAATACGGCGTAGGTTTGTTTACATGTGTAGTGACGTCAAAACCGCTTTCGTCACGTGACGCGGCTTTTTCCCGCCGAAACAAAAACTGCATTTTTAAAGTTAATTTAATGTATTTTTCGAGTTTCAAAAAAACGTAAAAATGGTATCAAAATGCTCGTACGTTTGTACTCTATAAAGTGCAAGTTAAATTGAAAAACGTGCAATTTCCCCATTCACCGGTGAAAATGACTGTATTAGTATAATAGTGGTTTCACCAACAACATAGCTGCAAACTCTTACACATTTTTCCTACCACAAAAATTTTATAGTAAATATTGTCTTATTAAATCGAGGAAATCTTATGATCAAACAAATGGAAAATCTCTTTATAATTTTGGTGGTAGCAAATATGCGTAAAAGTTGGCAGCTATGCAACAGGCATAAAAGTGGGAAATGAAAAAAAAGGTGGAAAACCTTTTTTCATCTATACAATGTACATAACTCTTATAATTTAAGAGTATTATTTTAACATCTACTTATATAATAAAATTAAATGTAACTGCAGGTATGATTGCTATTTTTTTTCCCTTTTATTTGTAATTTAGAAAGTATTAACAATGCTAAAGGTGCAAATTCAAATATATCTCATCAACTTATATAAAATATAGTCATTAATTTTCCAAAACAAATATTATTCTGAATGATTTAGCTATTAAATTCGCCCCCACCCCCTTTTTTTTTCTTTTTTTTTTGAAAAGAAAACAATCTTTTTGCGAAATTAATCTTTGCCTCAGAAATACGTCTCGAAAAAAGTATAACAGAAATTACTCAAAGTACTGAATAAATAGTGTACAAAATATTATTTTCCAAAAAGATTTTTTTTTTTTCCTATTTTGAATTTTTGAAGTCTAAAAAAAATTTCATTCTTGAAAGACACTTCGAACTCTTTCATGTCTGCACCAAATTTGTATTTTTAAGACAAAACATTTGAATAAAAAAAAAAAAAAAAAAAAGATTACTGTGGATTTTTTATCATATTATTAGTGTGCATGCTTGTGCGCGTCACAGATACAGTTACATTAATGCAATATGTCTTCTGTTCAAAAAATAAAAACGTGATATTTTTGCGATATTTTAATTATTTGTTTTCTAATTTTAGACTATAACTATCCAGACTCACTTAGAGAAATTATTTTTCTCTTTACATCATCTGTATAAATTTTGAGGTGTCTATAACGCCCCTGCTACCTGTAAATTGCTAGTTGCTTTCTAAATTTTTCATATGAATCAAAAATGCTTTATTTTGATTGATTACACAGTCTTGGTCTTTTGAGGAAAATTCAAAAAACATTTTTTACGCATTCTCTTGTTAACGGTACAACAATCGTACATATAAACATAAGGCTTATATTGTCACAAAATACTTTATGATAGTTATACTTCTTATTTTATGATTAGTTATTTATGCTTAAAAATTGCTTTTCTGTTAGTATTATAACATTTTGAAAATTCTGAACTTAATATGTATTTGATAATGAGAGATTCTAATATCTTTTTTTATTTTCCCCCAAAGTCAAAACAAATTTCGAACCAGAAGTTTCACTTAATAAATAAAATCAAATAAATACCACATAGAAATAAGGCAAATTATTTAAAAACATCTGGCTTAAAATATGTTTATACAACTAAGGAAAAAATGAAAGTTGTTATTTTTTTCTGGGGGGGGGGGGGGGAGAATCATTGTTCTGTTTATTAAATTTTCCCTACGCTTTTTTTAAGCAACTAAGACGAATCTAGTAATTTTTAGACTATTTCAATGAAGATTATTTGAAAACACTAGCATTCACTGAAACAGAGAAATCTAAAATTCCCGCTATTTTCAACCAGCAAGGGAGCAAATTATTTAATTTTTGTAATAAAAAAAACATTTTTATTTCAATCCTTCGAAATTCCTGTTCTTTGCAACCTCAAATAACGTCTCTCAAGTTTATGAGAAAATGAAATTACGCGATATAGAGACTTTAAAACCCTTTACTTCGCGTTAATTTCGCCAGGCTCTAGTATAACTATGCCTATATCAATTACCTTTAACTTCCCATTTATCTGGTAGAATGAGAATGCGAGGTATGCCTTGTGCGAATTCTCCCTATGTGCATTCTTTGAAACAAAACCAGTGATAATAGCATTTCCATTTTGCTTGCAATTAATTTTTCCACCCACTATAATCTTCCGCTAGACCCGCGTCGTATCACTTGATCAAATTAACTAACATAATTAGTTTTCGACGACTTCATTCCATTACGTGATGAATTCGGGAAACCGGAAGGGGACTAATTGCCCGCCATCATTCTTGTGTTCTTGAATCTAAACAGGCAAATCCAGTTAAGAAAATAGAAGTTATATGCAGTCATTTTTAAACGTGTGTAGAAAAGAATCTAGAAGTTGAATACTAATTTAATTTGAAGCGAACACTACACAAGAGATGGCCTCCTTCCCCGCGGGAGTGAAGCCCCAACAAATGCCTTTTCATTCCACACAACAGATTTGTAGGGGCAAATAAATGTACGGGGAATCTCATTTAATCTGAAGTCCTGGCGGATAATTCCGTCGAGTTCCTGAGCAGAAAATGAATTAACAAGACATACCAACACAGAAACGGTTCATTCACTACAAGAGCAAAACATTGCAGACGCTGACGGATGTTATATTAAAAAAATGACTTGTCCATTTTGGAACGCCAGATTCACCTTAGTTTTGTACATAACTTTTAAAAAATGTTTCATAAAAACACATTACTAAATAGGTGTGATAAAATATAAACATGTTTTCCAAAAATTAAAAACAGTAGTTGTTAAAAGTCATAAAAAGCTACTCCAAGCGCTTTCGACTTAAGGCATTGTCAAGAGAAAGAAAATATCCGATATTTACTCAAAAGTGAATTTTCAAAAACGAGAGTCGATTGTTTTCTCTGTCGTTTTCTTCTCCTTGACAAAGGTTTAGGTTTAGCCGAAAGCCCCTGGAGTAACTTTTCATCATTTTAACATCTAGAATTTTTAATTTTCGAAAACAATTACATATATTTTATCACATCTAATTAGTAATGTTTTCTTGATGAAGCATTTTTGAATTGTTTTCATGTTTTTATGTGGATGTTGTACATTTAGATCTGTATTGCTGGAAAAGAAAGCCACACACACACACACACACACACACACACACACACACACACACACACACACACACACAAAAAAAAAAAAAAAAAAAAAAAAAAAAATATTTCAAAATGTTTATTTCTAAGAGATTATTCAGTGTGAATTATCTGATAATGGTAACATTTAAATTAACCCTTTCCGGCACAGTGTGCATATTCCCGGCCACACCTAATTTTAATTCCAAGCAAACAGCACCAAGAATATTTTAATAACATTTTGCTGTTACAGTGAAAGCTTGAATTAAGGCATTTTTAATTTCTAAAAAAGTCTTTTGCAAATTCCGGTGTCAGTCAGTAATTTCTCATTTGAGGAACAAAATTTGCCCGTGACGGAACGGTTTAAGAAAATATTTACTTGCTTGTTTACCATTATTTTGACCAGCTAATGTTCAGAAATCAAATCAATTGTATTTTATCATTGGAGTTTTTACTTCTGAGAAAGCTTCCTTCTACTTCTTTGCGTATTAGCGAATAGCAAATGACAAAATGAACTTATTCAAAATGTACCACTGGAAGTGAGAGGAGCTGTGTTTTGCATTAGATTATTTTTAGGTGCGTCAGAAATTACGTAAATACATAGCACCTATAGTTGGCGTTCTATCCGTCCGCCCATCTGTTCGCATATAACAACGTAAAAACTACGCAACCGAATCGTTTGAAATTTAAAATATATAATTATTACATATTCAAATATATTGAATAATTTCAAATGTTTTTCAGACTTCTATATACTTGCACCTATTTAATAATAAATGTATTGTGAATTAAGCATTCGTGTTGTTTATTTAGTTTATTAAAATGAATATGACGTTTCATCTTGTGATACAGTTTCTATATATATATTACATATAAGCGTCACGTGCTGGGCATTTTGTGCGTTTCTCATGAAATGACCCTTTAGCACGTTTAAAATAATTCCTTCACATTGAATGTAAAAGTAAGACCAACATTTGCAAACAAAATTTTCTTCAATGCATTCAAAAATCCATTTCTGTAACATACAAACAAAAAACTGGAAACACTGAGTAATAAGTGGTCTGGTGACAATGCAATGATAGCAATAAGAGAAAACTGGAAGACGAAACAAAAAAAAAATATAAAATTCCATTTCTATTCTGAGACTAGGAATAAGAAAAACGGGAGGGTAACATATCTTGCAAAGCAATGTCAGCTGCAAGCTTTTTTATCAATTATTATTCTTTTATTTCAGCGTATTCCGGTCTGATCAAGATGTTAAAGAAGAGTGTCTTTTTTAAGTCCATTTGGTTGTGTACGAAGATATATATATCACTACGTTAGATAATAAAAGAATTCGTACGATGCAATTAACAATTTCCTTTTTACACAATTTCTCGAGGGGTTTTGTAAGTGAGATCTCAAATTGTCTTATATTAAATCCTATGGGCGTGTAAGGTAGTCATATTTTTTTACATTATCTACTCAGAAATTTTTTTCACTTCTTTCTTTTGCATGTGTGTTTAGTTCTTAAAATATCTCTTTTTTCCGTGTGTGTATCTCATTCATTTAAAATTATTTGTGTAGCATTTGTATTTGACAAATTTTTTCGAGGGATGGGGATATTTATCATTCAAATTTTTAAATTAAAATGAATAAGTTATAAAAAAGTAATTATTATAAGTCTTAATTAGACTTTTCGATCGCCGTAAAATTCCTTGAAATTGATCAATTACTTCCCGCGTTTCTTTGAGCATTAAAAGATTAGTTGATTGGTTGATAATCCCTATTTTTCTGAGTTTTCATCAAAGCCTAGTAAAATATAAGAAAGTTACAAAACGCAGATTGTAAACAGAATTTCATTAAATGGGAAAGGGGGTGTCAAATTATTTCTAAAATACAGACTTAATTTTATTTGAATCGTTAAAATCTTGACGATGTACGAGTATGATCTTAGCTATTGATATAAAATTAAGTACATACTTTAGAAATACATTGGCAACAAAAATACATACAAAACCGAGAAGTATAGTGAAAAATAACAATGATTCTCTCCACCCCCCAATCTATTTCTTTGTTTGTCGGAAATAGGCCCAAAAAATTACATAACAAATACTAAACTTACCAAGGGTAGATAAAAGATGGTTCTAGCTATATTCTGCAGTTTGTCACAATCCAATGTCAAACAGTTAAAAAACAGGAAGAGAGAGAGAGAGAACAAAAAGGGAGAATCTATGAATTAATCTTTCAATATTCAAAAACGCGGGAACTAATTGATCAATTTCTAGGAATTTTATGGCGATCGAAAGGTCTAATTAAGATTTATAAGTAATAATTGCATTTTTACGACTTATTCATTTTAATTTAAAAACTGGATTGATAAATATCCCCACCCCTTGAAAAATCTTTTCAAATACAAATGCTACGCAAATAGTTTTAAATAAAATGAATTGAAAATAAAACAAAAGAAAAATATATGCATCGAGCATAGCTTATTAACCCGCGAGTAGTAGCGACTTTTTTCACAACGTCATTAGTCGCGCTCGGTCTTTTCGTCGCTGGCCCCCCGCATACCAAAAATGTAAAATAAAAAATGTTTTTCATCTAATATATGAAAATAACATTTCAATGAAGATATAAATTTGCAGTTTTCTTAAATTATGCGTTCTATTCATGAGAACTGGAGTAATTGGAAAAAGTATAAATGAACTGACATTAGTGATTGATACGTAGACTTATTCGCCAATTTCAACTTTGTTTCTAAGTTCCTGAAAGAAAAACAGAGATGTGCTTGTAAGTTCACTAAAGTGGTCGAGAAACTTTCAAAGTCAGCTACATGGCAGATCTCCGTTGTATTTGTAATGTGATACAAGTTAGGAGAAGATAAGCTATACGGGCGGCAAAAAGACCGACACGCGACTACTGACGGGTTAAACACCTTCCAATATATTAGAATAATGTAACAAAACTGCACCGTTTAATCAGTTAACTATTCTGTCTAATACAACAATACGGAAATCCAATTTCAGCTGTTCCTATTTACAATCGAAAAATGATCTTAATTCTTCGAGCAGCATTGTATAAGATATACCCGTATAGTTTGCTTCAATTAACTACACGCAAGCAAAAATCCGGTCAGTTAGGAAATACATAAGATAGTTTAAAATTCCTGCTAAGAGAATGACACATGAATTAATTTATATAGCCTTGTACATGGGGTATGGAATTTATATTCAACAAGTAAAATGCATTTTTTTTTTTAAATATATACCTGTAAATGAATGACAAATGCTATGAATGCTCTATTTCATCGTAATCATCCAATAACGAAATATTCAGTGATTTATATCAGTTTCAATACATTTGAAATTGCGCAATGTTATTAAAATACTCTGCAAATGATTTTTTCTCATATACTATAATGTAATGAAATTATTTTGGGTGCACCTGCAAATGAACTATTAATCCCACAAACTTCTTATACAATATCAAATATGCTTAAGTGATCCTAAAAAAGGCTTTTGAATTATATGAAAAACAGCCTATTCACGGGAGTTGGAGCGTGGACAGACAAACAGGAAAGGGGAAAAAAAAAAAAAAAAAAAAAAAAACTTTTCAACTTTGTTGGAAAGTATTAAAAAATGCAATTTGTAGCACTGATATTAAAACCCCATGATCTGCAGTTTTTTTTTTTTTTTTTCCCCTTCGCTAGAAATATAATCAATACTTTTACTGCTTGTAAACACAATCCTCCCCGCTCTCAAAAATTTCTTTAAAGTATATGACCCCCTTAAATAAAGAAATTTAAAACTTTGAAAGTATTTCAGCTTTCCTAAACGCATGAAAATCTCACCAATACAATTTTCTGATCTATTTCATTAAAAAATATCCAAAAGAACCTTCCAAGAATTTCTCAACTTTGTTTTCCAAGTTATAATGAATTGACGAAAAATGTTTTTCTTTTTTGGCATCTAAAAAACGTCACTCTTTCAATTTGCTTTGATATCGCTTTTGGCGTTTTCTCTAAAAATAAACTGTGGATGTCTCCTAGAAAGAAAGAAAAAAAAATAATAATAATAAAACTTGCAGACCCTTCCCTATCTATAAAAAATCTAGATAAAAAGGACGCAGCGAGTGATATGGAAAGAACGGTCGACTTTCGGGGAAAAAAAGAGGGATATGGAGAAAAATCATTTTAGATATACAAAATATATTTTCTGAGGACCAGTGTAGCAAGAAATAGCCAAGATTTTTACTGTGTGGGTGGAGGGGTTGAGGGTAGAGTAGGAGTGTTCCTTTCAAACAGACCGTCATCGAGATTTTTTTTTGGGCTGAGGTAAAGGTAATATACCTTGCATCATTGATTTTTAATGTTACAAAATGGTATTACGGATATGGCAGAGATACCATTTCTTGCTGAAATTTCTTTTTAGCTTCCCATCATAATATAGTTTTTAGTATTGCTGATTTTTCAGTTTTCTTCATATCTACATTTCAACGTCTCGAAATCTTTTAAAATCTCAGTCTTATGCATTGAAAATGGTAGATAGGTAGTATAAATAAATTTTAATAATGCTGAGTATGTCCATGGCTACTATAATGTCACGTATGAGTTTGGTTTACGATTGCTCGTGAAATTTAATATTTTGTGACGAAATAATTTCCTGGTTAGTAAATAAATTGAAGCTGTCAAAAATTTTGAAATGTTGTTATAATAAGTTAAAAGATATATTATTATCTTGTGTGAATTTATAACATACGATTAACTAAACACAACGCGTTTAAAAAAACAAAAGTGAATATATTTTGTATAACTTTTGTTCTAAATCTTGAAAAAATGAGGAAAGAAGAAGAAAAAAACTATTTTTTGGTCTTATGGTTTGTACTTTATAGTTTATGCCTGGTTTATTTCGCCTTAAAAGGGCAACATTAAAAGTATAAAAGCACAGTACACAGATTTAACTTATGTAAGCAGGAAAAAAACTTTGAAAATTGAACCACTTCTTAACTGTCTCTTTGCAACATAAATCTAAAAAATAGGGTCTAAGCACCATTTTTTTTCCAAGCTAAAATATTTGGCTTAATTAACTGAAAAATAATTAACAATCAAGAAAGATAAATTTACAGTTACAAATTAGTGGTATCAAAAAGCTTTTAGTAACGAAGCCAGTTCGGACAACACAATTAAGTTGTTAATATAAATAACTTTGAATTACATAACTGTGGTAATATAATAGATATATTTCCTTACTTCCTGTTTTATATGAAATTTTGTAAATAGTCCAAAAATAAAGTTCATGTACATATTAAGCCAGCGATGTGAATTTCAAAAATCTGCAAACATTAGCAAAAGCGAAATTTCAGTGTTATTTTAACGTTTGTGTAATATAACTTTTAAAAAAATAATTGTAACGTGTTATAGTATCTAAAAAAATCATTAAAACTAAATTTTACATTTTACCAAACCAAAACACCAGTGGATTTAACAGCCGTTTTGTAAAAATAATTGGAAAATTCAATTCCGTAAGCCATTCGTGCCGCATTCCCCGTTGATGTTTATCAGCGCCACATGACGAACGGCAGTTGTTTATGTTGGATAAGATGTGGCGCAGAGGAAGTTTGTGCAAGATCCATAGCTATAAGTCAAGATCAAAGCTTAACTGTTGTACACTTACATCAACGATACCCGGACGGCCTAATGATGAATAACGGTGTAGATGTATAAGCATTAAATGAGAATTTATTAGAAGCTAACACACATCTGTCTTGCATTTGCGCAACGAAAACTATAAAAACACCAACTGTGTTTATAAAGCTGGTTTTATCGCAGTAGCGACCGCATGTGCTAAAAGCAAAAACTTTTTACCCGTATTTTTTCACCTTGTTTAGTCTACTTCAATAATAGATATTACACAATTCAGAAAAGTGTTTTCAGGTTTATTTTGGTCCACTAATGGTAAGTTTAGAAATCTTACCCAAAAGGATTTGTATTCGGGGCTGTGTATATATGACGCTATCATTTTAGGGACGAGGCGTGGGGAGAAGGGGGGGGGGGGTTGATATCGATATCATTTTTGATCCAATCAAAATTTCTTCTTTTTATTTGCAACATGGTGTTAGGCTCAAAATAGTATGTTATCTTTATTAGTCTGTAATCTATTTTTATGAAAATACAAAAGTTATTAGAATTACTAAACTATAATAAACTTATTTAATTCCAAAATGTGGACTACCCGAACGTTTGACCTTACCATTCTTCATATATGTATGATTATATAATCACGATTCAAGAAACCACATGTGATGTGAAGTACATTTGAAATGAAGTTTGTGTTTACTAATAAATAAAAGAAAAATAATGTTGTCCAATTGTTTTATTGATAAAAATTCCTAGCCCCGTCCCCTCCTCCGAACAGGATAAATACAACAAGACTTCACTACTGTTGAAAACATTAAGAAACAAAAAATTATTATAAAATACTTTTAAATAGTAACTATTTCTTTTAAGTGTTACTTGATATAAAGTGATATTTTATCGATTTCGCCAAGCTACTCACAAAAAATGTTTTTTTAGTATTTTTGTTTCTTGTCTATAAATTTTAATTTTTTAAATGCATTCAATCTTAGTTTTTTTTTTAAATTCAATCTTTTAATAGCTTTTTAAATTCAGACGTTAAATGTATGTGTATTGCAAATACATCGACATTTCTAACATTTTCGAGACTTTTCTAATCATTTCTGAGATTTCCGTCATTACCGATATGTAACATTACGCTTATAAATTTATAACAACATTACGCTTAACATTATCCTCTCCCTCTTTCTTTTACATATATAAATGAACAAGAAGTTTACTTTTATAAATAACATATTTTTAAAACCTTTAATTTTAGTTTAGCTTTTAATACAAATTTAGTTTTAAAAATCTACGTTTCAATTAATGGCAGACTTTTTTGTAAGGTTGCCCTTGAAAACAAAGAAATACAAAGAGGATTTTTCTTTTTTTATCCAATTATAGAAGCATAAGCATTTTTTTACAATCTCTGGAACTAAAGATATTAATTTATCAATAAAACGTCAAAATGAATTTAAAAAAAAAAAAAAGCAAATGGCAATTTTATTTAATAATGTAGTGCATTATAAAATGTGTAAATAATAAAAAAATATATTTAAAGATACCTACCCTAAAACTGAATAATACAAATAAAGATGGTCTATTTTGTAATTGTCTTGTCTCTTATTTGCTTTTTAAATAAAATCATACTGTTCTGTATGACTAAAAGTAATTCTCAATTTTTAGAAGGAAGTTCATGGATTACTGAATTTTAGAAACTCATGTTCTATCTGTGTCTGGTATTACTAATTTTCAGTATATTAAATCATCTTGTGTGAATCTCGTGATGAATTAAGTTTGAATGATTGATTATCTTTATAAATATTTTATTAATTATTTATATTGCTTTGCAATTTTTTTCTCTTTGAAAACTGATCATAGATGACCAACTTTAACCATTTCAACAATCTTTGAATCGCTACGCCAATGTTTCGAATGAGCAGCAGAAATAAAAACTGATGTATTTTTTTAAAAAAAATTATTGCACTCAATGTTGTATGTAGGCCTGGGCCTTAAATCGATTTATCTCTTAAATCGATTTAAAACTTACATCGGAAATCGCGATTTAGTCAGTTTCTTAAATCGATACATCGGAAATCGCGATTTAGCCATTGCTATACATCGCGATTTAGCCATCGCCTTACATCGTGATTTAGCCACTGTCTTACATCGCGATTTAGTCAGTCTTAAATCGTGATTTAGTCATTGGTTTTAAATCGATTTCAAATAATGATTCAGAGTTAACATCAGAAAATTGAGTTATCTACTTTGGTGTATATATTGCTTGCATGTCAAACTAGTGTTAAATCGATTTAAGCAAACTTTGCAAGCCTCAGTGCTTTCTGATTTAGGAAAAAGGTGATGTAAGAAAAATATGATTTAGGGAAAACAGAGCAAGTTGGTGTTAAATCGATTTAGAGGATCCGATTTAAACACACATCACAAACATCAGTGTTTTCGATTTAAGAAGAAGACTATTTTGGAAAAACATTGAAAGCTGGTGTTAAATTGATATAGTAGGATTTGATTTAAAATTAGCAGCGGTCACTTGCCATGTGGATATTAAAAATGTAAAAGTGGCAATTAAAAAATTTCCTTCGTTTGCCACCCTTTTCGTCATTTGCCAAGTGGCGGTTAAAAACAATCTATTTTTGGTCGCCCAGTGAAATGCAGTTTTTTTCATAGAAATATGGATCTGTACATTGATTACATCTAATTAGAAAAGTGTTTTCTTCTTTTTCCTACTGGATGCAAACAGATTTCAATGACATAGCTGTATTTTCAATATTTTGGTTTTTTGCAACATTCTTTTACTGTGTTCAGTTTGATTATTTTTTCGAGAAATGCAGTTTCATTTTGCAAAAATATATTCATCGGCATTGATTCCACACACATTTCAAGTAATTTGTTGGCTATCGACCACCCTCCTAGTCGTCACTCGCCAAGTGGCGATTTAATAGATCTATTTTCAATCGCCAAGTGAAATGCAGTTTTTTTCATGGAAATATGCATCTCTACATTAATTACATCTAATTAGAAAAGTGGTTATTTCTTTTTCCTACTGGATGCAAACAGATTTCAATGACATGGCTGTATTTTCAATATTTCGTTTTCTTTGCTGCATTCTTTTATCTATTTCAGTTGGAGGTTTTTTTCAAGAAATACAGTTTTATTTTGCAAAATATATTCATCAGATTTGATTCCATATGCATTTCAAATAATTTATTGGTCATCGATCGCCACTCTAGTCATCACTCGCCAAGTGGCGACTTAAAATAATAATTATTGATCGCCAAGTGAAATACAGTTTTTTTCATCAAAATATGCTTATCTACATTGATTACGTCTAATTAGAGAACTGGTTAATTCTTTTTTCTATTGGATGCAAGCAGATTTCGATGACGTTTTTGTATTTTCAATATTGCGGTGGTTTTTTGCCATGTGCTTTTAGTATATTCAGTTTGATTATTTTTTCAAAAAATATAGCTTTATTCTGGAAAATATATTCATCAGGTTTAATTCCACATCCATTTCAAATAACTTATTCCTTTTTTCACACTGGATGCAAATGGATTTCAAGGGCATTTCAGTACCTTCAATTTTCGATTTCTGTTGCATGCTGAGCTCTTGGATTATTTTTTTTCCCACGATAATATTGTTTAATGATGCGAAATACACTCATCAGTATAGATGCCAACTGTATTACGATGGTAGTATAAATTTGGCGCCTCCTATATTCCCGCGCCGGGGCGACCGCTCCCTTGCCCCCCCCCCCCCCATTCTCCCGCCCTTATGCATGGCGCTACTTTCTCAGAAATGTATGCTGTATCTCAGCCCCCTCTGAAATGATAAGTCTAAATAATCTACTGCTAGCATAAATGTCAACTGCATGTGATGTGTGTAGCATATTACTAACACATTTATTAAGGGGGGTCCCTCCTCCGGAAATTTTGTGTTTTTAATGATCAAAATGTGCAATTTCTCCCCCCTCCCCGGAGCCACGGAAATACCTCCCGGAGAAAAGTGTCTGAATTCAACACTGCATTTATTAATTAAAATTCAAAAAACAATTTATTGTGTTTTATTTATTAATAATTCACTATTTATGCCTGTGGGGGGGGGGAGCAATTTTAAAGTTAAAATTCAAATTTGCAGGTCTGAGCCTTAAATCGTTTTAATACATCGGAAATCCGATTTAACTATTGGTCTTGAATAGATACATCTGACGTCGCGATGTAGCGCTGATTTAACGCTTACATCGGAAATCCGATTTAACTATTGGTTTTCACTAGATACATCGGACGTCACGATTTAGCCAGTTCTTAAATCGCGATGTAGCGAAACGATGTAGCCTCAATGCTTTCCGATTTATGAAAAGTAAGAGAAAGACGATTTAGGGAAAACAGAGCAAGTATGTGTTATATCGATTTAGCAGGGTGAGGACAGGACCGTAGCTAGAAGTGAATAATAGGGGGGGGGGGGGGGGGTCAAGAAAATGTAGGGGGGGAGTTTATTTGTTTTTTATCTTTCTCTGACACAGAAAGGTAAATGAGTGCATATTCACATTGTAGATACTATGTTTCTCATTAAACTGTTGTAATAACTTCATTTTATGCTAAATAAAGTACATGATGATGAAAATTTTGAGTCTATAACTGGTGAAAAATTAAACATCTTAGCTTCATATGTACAAATAGGATGAGGGAGTGCTGAAACGCTTATTTTAGATACAACTTAGTAATCCTGCAAAACTGTGAAAGGGTCTCAAAATTAAATTAGATTTTTGAACAGAATTTCATTTGCATTTTCGGAATAGAAATTCATTGAGTGACCTTGGAATCTTTTTCAAGGGGGGGGGGGGGAGGTCTGAGCCGCCCATAGCGCCCCCTATGTGTCAAATCGATGTAGCAGGATTTGATTTAATACAGATAAAAATTAGCGGCTGACACTTGCCATGCGGTAATTAAAGATATAAAACTGGCGATAAAAAAAAATTTTTTCGATCGCGAAGTGAAATGCAGCTTTTTTCATGGAAATACGCATCTCTACATTGATTACATTTGATTAGAAAAGTGGTTATTTCTTTTCCCTTCTGGATACAAACAGATTTCAATGATTTAGCTGTATTTTCAATATTTTGGTTTTTTGTCATGTTCTTTTAGTCAGTTGGAATTATTTTTCCAAGAAATAAAAGTTTTATTTTGGAAAATATATTAATTCATGAGGTTAGATTTCACATGCATTTAAAGTAAATTTATTGGACATCGATCGCCACCTTAGTCGTCACTCACCAAGTGGCGATTAAAAAATCTATTTTCAATCGCCAAGTGAAATGAAGTTTTATTTTCATGGAAATATACATCTTTACATAGATTACATCTAATTAGAAAAGTAGTTATTTCTTTTTCCCACTGGATGCAAACAGATTTCAATGACATGGCTGTATTTTCAATATTTCGTTTTCTTTGCCGCATTCTTTTATCTATTTCAGTTGGATTTTTTTTTTTTTTTTTTTTTTTTTTTTTTTTTTTTTTTTTTTTCAAGAAAGTTTAATTTTCCAAAATATATTCATCAGATTTGATTCCATATGCATTTCAAGTAATTTATTGGTCATCGATCGCCACTCTAGTCATCACTCGCCAAGTGGCGACTTAAAATAATAATTATTGATCGCCAAGTGAAATACAATTTTTTTCATCAAAATATGCTTATCTACATTGATTACGTCTAATTAGAGAATTGGTTAATTCTTTTTTCTATTGGATGCAAGCAGATTTCAATGACGTTTTTGTATTTTCAATATTGCGGTGGTTTTTTGCCATGTGCTTTTAGTATATTCAGTTTGATTATTTTTTCAAGAAATATAGCTTTATTCTGGAAAATATAGTCATCAGCTTTGATCTCACATGCATTTCAAATAACTTATTCCTTTTTTCACACTGGATGCAAATGGATTTCAAGGACATTTCAGTATCTTCAATATTCAATTTCTGTTGCATGGTCAGGCTCTTGGATTATTTTTTCCCCCAAGATATACTGTTTAATGAAGCAAAATACACTCACCTGTATAGATGCCAACTGTATTTGATGTGTGTAGTGCATTAAGAACACATTTATTTATCAATTAAAATCCAAATAACATTTTATTGTTTTATTTGTAACTGATTCACTATTTATGTCTGAGAAAAATAAAAAAAAGTCTTAAGGTTAAAATTTAAATTAATCCATTCTTAGTTTATATTTTTATGCATTATTTTGATGAAAATTTATTTTTCATATGTTTGTGTCACATTAGAATAGTTTTAATTAATTATTTAATTAAAAATATTTTAAGAGGATTCTGTAATGTTTCAGGTAATTTGTTTTTTACAGCAGAATGAGGGAGCATTCAATGGATTTTTCTGTAGATTTGCAGTTTTCTACTTTTTTGTCATTTACTTATCATTAAAAAGATATATTTAAGATTGTTTTATTACTAATCTTACAGAAGTCAACGATCTAAAAAAAATCAGCAACTTTGGTAATGTGGCCTTTCAATCTTTCTCCATTCACTATATGAATGTCAACATTTATATTAATCACATTTTATTATAATCTAAAAGTTAAAAAAAAAAAAAATTGCACTTTTTTTTTTTTCAAATTTCTTCCTTCCCCCCCCCCTTTTTTTTAAAAACTACTATTCTTCTGATGGTAAATGAACAGCTAAATTTATCAGTGAATCTGCTTCTTACTTCAATAAGTTTTTAGCTCACAGGCTATCATAGATAGCCTGTGAGCTTATGTGCCCGTCCGTTCTGTATGTATGTACGTAACGCGATAACTCATGATAAAAATATCCGATCCACTTGAAATTTTGTATGTAGGTATATCCTGACAAGGCGCTTCCCTGATTAGTTTTTGGAGTTCATTCGATATGTATAAGAGGGGGAACGGGGGGCTCATGCCCCCCCGTTAGTTGATATAGATGGGATTTTCATGAAGAATTAAGTTTTCAAAATTTAGAATAGGATCATTCTGATGAGGCGATTCCGTGACTGTTATTAGGTGTTCATTGATTAAGTATAAATAGGGGGAACAGGGGTTCTAATGCCCCCCCCCCGTTAGTTGATATAAATGGGATTTTCATGCAGAATTAAGTTTTCAAAATTTAGATTAGGATCATTCTGATGAGGCGATTCCGTGACTGTTATTAGGTGTTCATTGAATAAGTATAAATAGGGGGAACAGGGGTTCTAATGCCCCCCCCCCCGTTAGTTGATATAAATGGGATTTTCATGCAGAATCAAGTTTTCGTTCAAAATTTAGATTAGGATCATTCTGATGAGGCGATTCAGTGACTGTTATTAGTTGTTCATTGAATAAGTATAAATAGGGGGAACAGGGGTTCTAATGCCCCCCCCCCCCCGTTAGTTGATATAAATGGGATTTTAATGCAGAATTAAGTTTTCGTTCAAAATTTAGATTAGGATCATTCTGATGAGGCGATTCCGTGACTGTTATTAGGTGTTCATTGAATAAGTATAAATAGGGGGAACAGGGGTTCCAATGCCCCCCCCCCCGTTAGTTGATATAAATGGGATTTTCATGCAGAATTAAGTTTTCGTTCAAAATTTAGATTAGGATCATTCTGATGAGGCGATTCCGTGACTGTTATTAGGTGTTCATTGAATAAGTATAAATAGGGGGAACAGGGGTTCTAATGCCCCCCCCCCCCCGTTAGTTGATATAAATGGGATTTTCATGCAGAATCAAGTTTTCGTTCAAAATTTAGATTAGGATCATTCTGATGAGGCGATTCAGTGACTGTTATTAGTTGTTCATTGAATAAGTATAAATAGGGGGAACAGGGGTTCTAATGCCCCCCCCCCCCGTTAGTTGATATAAATGGGATTTTAATGCAGAATTAAATTTTCGTTCAAAATTTAGATTAGGATCATTCTGATGAGGCGATTCCGTGACTGTTATTAGGTGTTCATTGAATAAGTATAAATAGGGGGAACAGGGGTTCCAATGCCCCCCCCCCCCGTTAGTTGATATAAATGGGATTTTCATGCAGAATTAAGTTTTCGTTCAAAATTTAGATTAGGATCATTCTGATGAGGCGATTCCGTGACTGTTATTAGGTGTTCATTGAATAAGTATAAATAGGGGGAACAGGGGCTCTAATGCCCCCCCCGTTAGTTGATATAAATGGGATTTTCATGCAGAATTAATTTTCGTTCAAAATTTAGATTAGGATCATTCTGATGAGGCGATTCCATGACTCTTATTAGGTGTTCATTGAATAAGTATAAATAAGGGGAACAGGAGTTCTAATGTCCCCCCCCCCTTAATTTATATAAATGGGTTTTTCAAGCAGAATTTTCAGATTTCGTTCAAATCTCTGAATAGTTTTGGAAGTTTAATGGTTAAGTATAAAAGAGGGGGATAACTCTTTTTAAATTATATAAATGCTAAATGGGTTTTTATTAAGAATTATCTAATTTGCTCTGAATTTTGGATATAGATTTTTTATATGATAAAGCATGTCTTTGATAGTATAGGAGGTTCAATGATTAAGTATAAAAAAAGAGAAAAGGGGAGAGCTGTTTCCCCTTCTTAATTTTTTTTTTCGAACGGAATTAACCCTTGAAAATATAAAAGCTTTAATGTGCAATTAGTATTTGTAGCCTGTGAGCTCAATGCCTTCAGTTTAACTGGGCAGTATTCTTTTTTATTAACTCTGTGTCCGTAAAAACAAGTGCATGCATGTTATTAACAATGAAGTGCTATTTGAGCTCCCCTACTCAAGTAATTTAGATTGTAGCATCCAAAACAAGTCAGACACAATGAAAAAATCTTTTTTTATTTTATTTCTTTAAGGATGAGTTTATAAAAAATATTAAAATAGATCACTAATTTAAAAAAAGCATTCAGTTTTTTTTGTGTGTGTGTGTGTGTGTGTGTAAAATATATATTTTTTAGTTATTTGAACTATTAAATGCTAAATTAATACAAGTGTGTGTGTGTGTGGGGGGGGGGCATAAAGCCCGTATTTTGTTACTAAAAATTAAATTATAGGTTTCATATTATAAGGGGTAAAATTTGTGCTAAATCGCGATTTAACACTAAATCGCGATGTTAGATGGATGATAAATCGATTTAAGAAATCTCTACATCGCCCACTCCTAGTTGTATGTAAATATGGAATTTTGTAAACTGTTTTTAATCCACTTCTTGACAGTCTACAAATATAAAAATTACGTTCACAGATGTGTTTTCGATAGCTGTACAATATTTTAATATTTTTAAAACCTCCTAATGAATTAATATAACAATATTAAAGTCAGTTTTTATAATCGAGTTAGGTATGCATGTCCAAATGAATGTAATTTTTAAAAGGGGAGGGGTATCTGAATAGCAATCAGAAAAATAAGGGTAATTATCAAGCTAAACATTTTAAATCCTTATAAAAAGCTTTTTCTTTTTAAAGCCCTTTTTTTTAAGAAGAGGCAAACTGCTGGCGAAAATACAGCTTAAAAAAGGTCGGAAAATGTTTTCAAATGTCAAACAAATCGTTTCTGGAGTTAAGAATGTTCATTCTGCAGAATACAACATGAAGTTAAAATGACTATTACATTGCAAAGACACTAATCGATTTTTCGCAACTAGCACATTCTCAAACTTGTTTATTAACTTGTGTCACGCTTAATACATTGTAATTTCGTTTTTTACCCTAATGCCAGTAGACAGAATTTACATGTACTAATATTCAAACACACACATAAAAAAATAGTATAATCAGTTTTGTTGAAACACTTTTTAAACTTGAGAAATGCCAAAATAGCCTTCATGCATAAATTATGAGGAAACTCCGCGACGCCTATTAAAAATTTAAAATAGTTTCACGGAGTATTCTGTGTTTTTGTTGCCCTCCCCCCTTCCAACCTCTGAAATACATTTTATAACTAAGGTAACATAGAAATATCTTCATTGACATAATTCGAGTTGATATCGGACATAATGTGTATTACTACAAGCTAAAAAAATTCGATATTTTAAGGTAAATTTATACTTTTTCAGGCAAGAAATAAAATTGTTCAGTTTTGTGAAAACTTGATGTCAAACTTGTGTTACTGGAAATACCGTGTTCGCGGTTGAAAATAACAAATTTGATTTTAAAAATGCTCGTTAATCCTAATCTTAACTCCAGTTTAATATCGAGATGAAAAATTTGGTTTTCTGAATTTTGCGTATTTTTTTTTCACCATCTTTGCAATATACACCAATGAAATGGTAATATTTTTCCAATGAATTATCAAATTTTCCGAATAGTCTTTTAACCAAAAACACCGGTCTTTTCAAGAAGATGCATGTGATTAACCCTTTGCACTCGAGAAGTGACTCTCACTCACCACTAATTGTTGTCTGGTGACCCTCGTAAATCGGAACGTCAAATGCCTTGTACACCACTTATATCTTGCAGTTTATTTAGCCATCTTTTATCACAGATTATTCGGCCATTAAATAAGGCTAAAATTTTTATTTTTTTTATTTTATTTATTTTTGATGTCCTGAGCATTCGAAGCAATCATTTACGCGGGACACTAGTGGTCAATGAGAATCACCTCTCGGGTGCAAAAAATTAAAAATGCTCGCATAGATCCAACGTTTGAGCACCACTTTTTTCCGAGTAATAATCTTTGCTTTATTTAATCGCAGATGTTCTATCCTTATTCGGAAATAATGGTACTCAAGAGAAGAAATCGTACAACCCAAACCATGAAATTATAAATTATAATTTATATCTTAAAAAAAAGACAAATATTTGATTACCTATATTTCCTACAGCATTAATGCAGGAGCAATTGCTTTGTATCGAATCTAACATAGATGGTTCACGGTCCCCACCGCTGGTTTTACAAGCTCTATTCTTAACTCATTTTATTTAATAACTGAATTGTGAATTCAAGTAGAAAATAAGTTTCCCAACACCGATATTTCAAGACTTATCTGTTTCCATGTAAAAACTTTTATAACAGGGGTATTCCTTGAATCCTCAGCTCATTAATCCTTTCACGACTAAAGTTCAAAAACACGTCTTTTAATTTTTAGGCACCACTTTTAATATTTTTCCCCTCAACGAAATCCATGAAATGTTGTAACTAAAAAAAGGCATTAAAAATATTTTTTAAAAAGTGGTGTTCGAATTCAATGATTGTACGCAGCTTATACGACACGACTACGTTTTATCTCAAAGGCGTTCATTCGATAATCGTATCTGTCTAAAATTCAGTAACTCCAACTCTCTAAAATTGAATGAAAATAAGTGAAATGCTGATTGTGATAAAACTTTAACGATTATTTATTATTTTAATATTTTATAAATTATTGTAATTTGTAATAGCTAAATTTATTTGAAAATGAAAGAGTGCCATCCATAGCCTTTGAATTGCCACGACACTGTTAAATAGTCACAATATTAAAAAACTCGCCGGTTATTAATTAGTTTTCCCCCTCCTTACTTCAGTCAAATAAATTATTAATGAAAATGGAGAAAATTCCATCGCAGAGTAAATGGTTTCTTTCTGCTTGGCCAGCGGTATCGCCATAGAAGAAATTCCTTTTGCTACATATTGCATTTAGCCATTAGAGAAAAGCCATTTTCAGAACACCTTACCAAGAATACATGCATGCTGCAGGGATTTTTTTTAAGATCACAGATATTAATATTTTTAAGTTAAAAAAAAATTATCTTTTAAGTATGTTGAACAGTTTCATTCAATTACTTAAGCGCTTTGGGGTAAGCCACCACTTCCTTTTCACCATGCACTTTATGGTTTAATTTAGCGCCCCAAAAGGATTTCTCTCTTCCATATGAATATTCAGTGTATAAATTGTTTTTACATTTAATAATAAAAGAAGCATATGGAACGTTTGTGTTATTTTTTTATTCATTGTTTTTTATAAATGTATAAAATATTTTTCAAATTAGCTTTAAATTTGAATTGCTCTGTCGGAGACAGGGTGAGTAATCCAATTAGAACGAGGCATCCTCTGAGGCATAAGTGATACTGAAACCATTTCTGCTGTTAGAAAATAAAAATTAAGTACCGTACACTTCTGTGTATAAGCCGAATAGGCAACTTTTCAGTGGGGAAATCGTCCAAAAGCCGATGGTAAAAAATGGTGATAAAAAATTCCGCGAACAAAAATTTAGAACTTTTTCGTACATCGATAATAGAAAAAAAAAAAAAAAATAGCTGATTTTTTTTTCGGGGGGGGGGGGGGATGCGTTGCCAAATCTGTTTAATTTGGTCCCGCTCACTCTGTTATGACTTGAGCGTTTAAAAAAAAATTAAAAATAAAAACCAGATATCCTATTTTTGGCATGAATAACAAGAAATGGTCATCTTTCAAAAAACGTTGCATCAATAATATGATGGATGAAACTGGAGATGCTGCCACTTTTGAAGAAGATAGTGATTATGATGATGAGTTAGACAGTGCCTGATATTCATACAAGTATACAAATGAAAAAAAGCAAGTTTAATGAGTTGCTTGGAAATTCTGATAGCTATTTGGATAATGAAGGAAAATTGGTAACTTTTTCCATTGTATAAGAATGGAATTTTAAAGTATTTATAGAGATTTGTCAGTATTTTTTCCCCCATTTTGAAATATCAACTTGTGAAATTTTCTTATACTCGTGTATAAGGTGAACACCTGTTTTGGAGCCAACAAAACGTGCAAAAATTTTCTACTTCTACACGGAAATGTATGATTATTGAAATTTGTGAAAAATAAACTTTTGTTTTTAGAAAGGTGAGAAAAAAAACCCCTCATCTACAAGTTTTTGTTCTAAAAAAAAAAAAAAAAAAAAAAAAAAAAAAAAAAGATACAAAAATTTTTCAATAACTATTGATTTTTCTATTCGTGAGCTTCGAACAACCTTCAAAGTCGAAGGGATCACAGACGTGACTTAAAAAATTAAAGATCGACAGAAAATTCGATTTCTTATATGACCTAAAATCAGAGTTTCAACGAAGTTGACCGAAACTACCTATATTCTCAAAATCTCGCTTCTTTCTTCGAAATTTTCAACATTACTCTTTTAGTTAAGATTTATTGGCTCAAATGAGACACTATTTATTGCTATGAACTTCAATGTTCAAGAGATGAATACAAATCAAACTATGCATATAAGACTAAACGGTACTTTTCGGTTAGACTGGCGCCAGTGTACGTACATATGTGTATGTACACACATATGTGTATTTAAATTTACACATGTATGTATATTATATAACACTGCGCCAGCTAACCGAAAAATACAGCCAAAACATTGAAGCCGTGCTTCACGTGCTCATTAAAAGCTGTAGAATTAACAGCAATAGAAAATGTTTAGTTTGAAATCGCTAAAGTATTTCGAATACTCTTTGAGAAAATTTTAGTTTAACAAATTATCATTAACAAAAATTATTATAAAAGGTAAATCGATGTATGTATACCTAAAACATTTTTTAAAATTAGATGAAACTCGTCAGAAAACAGCTGGTTCAGATACGTTAGTCTTAAAGAGAAATTGTTCGGTAACATAAAACAAGTTTATCTTACTGCGAATAGATACGAAGTAATTTATTAATGTCTGGCGTTGTATCTTCTTTACCTACGATGAGATAGCTAATATGTAAAAAGTACACTGACTTCATTATTCTTGTATTTAGTCAGTTATATTTATGGTTTTAAGTTATGAAGAAATGTGATAGAAAGAAATACAATAAAAGTACTAATGCGTTTCTTTTGAAACAGCCAGGACCAAACACAACGCAATAACAGTGCGAATCAAATTACTGCCAACAAAACCCTTTAAAACACAAATTATAATGTAGTCCATGTTACAGTCTACAGCATTCACAAGTAATGAATTACAACTGTTTCGTGTTTCAAATACTAAAATGATTTTTATTTATTTATTTTTATTATTTTTTTTTTTTCAAACTGCGTTTTCGTGCAGCTTCCTTTCTTAACAATCAATTCGTAATCACAGTTTGCGACAAAGGAAAATAAAATCTCCCCTTTTGCGCCATTCTATATAAATTATTGTACTACAGTGGAACGTTAATGGAATAGCAGATGAAGCTTGTTAAGGACACAATGATCATAATAAATGTAGCACCATGTATGCAGTAATTATTGATTGAGCGTTTAAACAGATGGGCAGTGCTGGGGTACATTAAGGAAATATATAACTACCCATACGCATAAATGATTAGTTACAAAAGACATTTTACTTGTGCGGAGTTAAAATCTGACATTTCCCCCCCCCCCGATTTTCTTTTTCAAAACTACCATACGATGAACTTTTTGAATGTAATTATCTTCATGACATAATGATTTTTCCTATCCATATGCACAACTGATTAGTTACCAAAGGAATTTTGCTTAGGCGAAGTTAAAATTCGACTATTTTTCCGATTTTCTTATTCTAAACTATCATTTCATAATAAAATTAAACAAAAATGGCTTCAATTGTGATTTATTTCTGTGTTACCTGGTCTTACAATTAAAAAATAAAATCAATGATGAGTCCTAATCAAAATCTGAAAAGCTTATGCAACAATTCTATTAATTTAAATTATTTAAATACAGTTTTAATTTTTCAATCATTTGTGAATACGATTGTGCTATCTTACCCCCCCCACCCCCACCCCACCCCATCTCTCTCTTGGGAGTTACTTAGTTACATCTTTAGAGCTATCACGAACATTTTAAGAACAGCCTCACCTTTTTCAATTGGTTAAATTATTTTTGTTTTAATTGGATTTTATAAATAAGAATAGCTGAATATGTAAATAAATCTACCAACTCGCTACAAATTTATTGTAATTATCAATGGTGGGGAATTTTCAGAAAATTTTAGCATACAAATTCAGCATACAATTTTCATTGGCCTGTAAGAAAATCCAGTCGCCACTGGCGAGTAAAATGATGTATTTCCCCACTTCTGATTATTATTATTACGAGTTGGAACCCGTCGAAATTCGACGAAAGAAAATGTTTCAAAACGAACTGTTTCATTGATTTATAATAAGTCTAAAAAATTAGTTACAGTAAAAAATACATTTTATATTGGTCAGTCTAACTCTCAAACAAATATTATTTTAAGCTAAAATTAACAAAATACTATAAAACTCAATTATCCAAATTATTAAACGAAATAAAAACCGAAATTCGGCGGATTTTATGACAGAAGATATTTTTGAAATAGTAAACGCATTTTAATTTCTATTTTTTTCTCTCTCTCCTTCCTTTTCATATTTTGTTATGATACTTGTGTAATTAAGTGTACTTGTAAGAGAAAATGAAGTAATTGATTATGTTGTCACAATTACAAAATTGGTACTAAAAATTATTTTTAAAAAAAAATGTCTCAAAAATAAATTGAAATACAGATTTGAAACAAATTGCATTTAAAAGTACATTTTTTTTTCTCTCTACACGATGGTGTAAAAATTTAAAAAGTACAATGCTTAGAAATGTACAATTTGCAGTACCAAAAATAGCAAAATCGAAATTGCATGGGAAAACGTTGTGTATTTTAATTCCTATTTCTTTCTTTCTTTTTTTTTTTTTATTATTATTATTAATTTTAAGAGAAAATGGAGTGATTCTGCTGCCACAATTACAAAGTTGGTACTAAAAACTATAAAAAAATTAATATCCAAAAAATAAATTGACATACAGCTTTCAAACAAATTACATTTAAAAGTACATTTTTTTAATCTGTACGTCGTCGGTGTAAGCATTCAAAATGAGCGATGTTTAGAGGTGTAAAATTTGCAGTAGCGAAAATTGCAAAAGCGAAATTGCAGAGGAAAGTATTGCCATTTAAAAAATGACGTATGCGTTACGCACAGATAAGTTTGGCCTCTATAATATATATTTAATAAGTAGTGGATTTTGATAGCACTGCCAAAACAATCAGATAAAGCCATCTTACAAGACACACATTTACAAAACACAGCATTAATTTTTCAAGGCTTTTCAATAAATATAATAGTACTCCCCCTCGCTATTCTTTCTATATACACATTTCTTTCTAGAACCAACTTTCAGAAATAAACCGTTAGGCTACACAGTATAAAAGGGAAAAAAAAAAAACATTCGACAAAAATATCGAACTCGTGATGTCTAGATATAAAAATGTAAAGAAATGAGGATATATAAAGGGGGGAAGATGGAAGAGAGAAAAAAGCATTCCAGATATTCCAGTTATATTTTTTCTCTGAATTAAAGAAAAAATAATATGAGAAAAGTCCAAAAGTATCCCGAGATGCACCGTAGAGAAATAAGGCATGACAGGCTCTGCCCGGCCCTGTCAGGCGGCCATGTGACAAGTCTGATTGAACTTAGTGACTAGAGTGGCATTCGCCTAGAAGAAAAAGTGTCTTTTTTTTCTTCTTCCTTTTGCAGAACTGTGAACTAGCGGATTTGGATTATTTTGGATTTTTTTATTATTATTATTGGTTTATAATGCATAATTATCAATCACTTTTTTTTCCTTCTTCTGTAAAAGAATCAAGTTGATATCGGAGATGTGTTAAATAAGTATACTCAAATCATTGTTTATCATCAGAAATTTTTTTAAACTCTCAAATTTAAATAGTTTTATATTATAAATTCAAGGATTGTTGCAAGGGTTTTTCTTGAGACCAATTTTGTGAAAAACAAAAGTTATTTTCGTAAAATGCATTTTATTTTTATGAAATGTGTTATATTTTTGTGAAAAATAAAATATTTTGTAGAGAAAGATAACATCCAGTTATTCAAATTCGAATTTAACATTATTAATAATAACTTTTTTTCAGTCATTTTGCCAAAGTTTTTCTTTCTGGTAAATTTGCTTTGTTGGCAAATTACACATTTTAAATCTTAAGAAAATAAAAATAATTAATGGAGAGTCTTGTTTCCATAGAACAGAATTTCGTAAAGGGACCTATTTTATAAAGAGGAATTTTGTCGGCCTGCTTTATTAGATGGATTTCTGCGAAAAGTTTCTAAACGAGCCACATATTTTGCTTGGATAGAAATTTAAAGGCCTATTTATAAAGTTATTTTTTTAAGTATGGGGTTTTTTTAGACATGGAAGCAAGTTTTGTTTTCTTTAATGTAGCATATGTCCGGTTTTAATTAATTATCTAATATCCACTTAACTCCAAAAGGTAAATAAATAACACAATATAATGCGGGGTTTATGGGAACGGTTATTTAAATTTTTAAAGACAAAACATAGAAATCATTCCATTTACAGGCACGGAAGTGAGAAATGAGAAAAAAGGTGGAAAATTCTTTCCACCTATACAATGGAGCCAAACTCTTGTAATCTAAGTGTCATTTTAACAGATACCTATACAATAAAATTAAATCTAAATGTATGATTTTTTTTTTCTTTGAAAGTTCCTTGTTGATGTTAAGGATGTAAATCCATATATAACTGATCAACTTATATAAAGTCATTGATTTTCCAAAACAAATATTATACTGAATCGTTTAGCTGTTAACTTCCCTCCCTCTCTTCCTTTTTCAATAAAAACAATCTACCTGTTAAATTGACCTTTGCTTCAGAAATACACCTTTAAAAGGGTATCACAGAAATTATCCAAAAGTATTGTATAAATAGTACAAAATATTCTATTCCAAAAAGAAACTTTCTTTCACTTTGAATTTTTAAAGTCTTAAAAAAAGAAAAAAAAAATTCTTGAAAGACATTTTGAATAATTTCATTAACACGACTTTCAGATGCTTATAGGATATAATTTCATCTTTAATTTTATATCTTTTTTGCACATTTCAAGAACAAACTCTACTTGAATAGACAAAATGTCAGATTACTAAATTTTGTACCCCCCCCCCCCATATTATTCTTTAAAAAAAATTTTGCATTTTTTCATCAATCCAGAGAAGATCAAAAATTGATGTAAAAAAGGTGAAATTCCTCCTTTAGGAGGAACTCTTTCATGCCTGCATTTACTTTAATAAAATAAACATTTTTAAAGTATAAGTATTAACTTGCGCGCCGATCTTATGTCGAGATTAAGTTACTTCATATATATAAAAGGTGCAATTGAAGATATAGATAGTATCGATATTTACAGTCTTTTTCACTTAAACCCTTTAACTTTATTACCGACGAATTCATTCACTCTCGAGGTACGATGATATCACGTATCTCCCCGGACATTTTTCTCAATATACCTAATACAAACATCCAGTCCTCGGATTAAGAATTGCATTCAGCATACAGATAAGGTCTGTAGTTACGCATTAAATTTTGGTATCTGTCTTACAGCTACGTGACTAATTTTATAATATAGTATTATTAAATAGGATAATGCATTTTTTATTGTATAGCTAAAAGAAAAGTGTATGATTAAAATAAAAGATACCATCAAATTTATAGCTTTTAATAAATGCCAAACCATTTAAAGCACACGCCGTAAATTTCAAAACTGATTTAGATCGATTTCATCTTAAAACTTTACTGCTACTTGGTGCGCTTAGCAAAAAATTATACAAAATATTTTCTGTTTATAAAAAGTTTGTTGTAAATCAGTAAGTATTTCCAGATGATTCAAAGCTCAAAGGGTGCAAATTGTTCTGCCTTAGTCAAATTCAAAACTGATTTATATCGATTTTACAACTTTGCTATTTAACCAAAATTTGCTTTTTTACGCGATTTTTTCTCGAAAACGGCGTTTTATTCCTGCGATCTTTTGACGAAATCGGCGTTTTTTCCGTGATCTTTTGATGAAATCGGCGTATTTTTTAAAACATTCTTTTGACAAAATATTTTTAAGCGATCTTTTATCGAAAACGGCGTTTTTCCCCGCGATCTTTTAACGAAATCGGCGTTATATCCGCAATCTTTAGACGAAATCGGCGTTTTCTCGCCGTCTTCAAACGAAATCAGCGTTTTATCTGCGATATTTGAGGAAATTGCCGTTTTTTCCGCGATCCGCACAGGAAATTCGCGTTTTTCATCGATCTTTTGACAAAGTTCGTTTACAAAAACATTGACGAAATCGTCGTTTTTTCACGAAATATTGACGAAATGTATGCTATTTCGGCGATCCTATCACGAAATTTGCATTTCTATGCAGTTGTTTTTTCCACGCGCAAAACCGTACAAGTTGGCAACTATGTGGAACTGATAACCCAATTTCAAATTTTCGGACGAGAATCATCCTTGTATTTAGCAAGAGAAAAAAAAAAAAAAAGCATTTTTTTTTTTTTTTTTTTTTTTTTTTTTTTTTTTTTTTTTTTGTACAAAGGTTTTAGAAGCTTGTTAATCAGTATACGTTTACTAGATTATTCAAAATTCAGGGACTGCAAATTATTCCGCCTTAAATAAATTCAAAACGTATCAGATAAATGATACACACAAACAACTGCCAAATCGAAACCTGCCTATAAGAGAAGACTGTATTTACTACAATGAGAACCTGTCTAAAATGGAATCCGAGGTGAACTACAGCATGCTGCATTCATAAATTATTGAGTATGTAGAATTTTGTTGATGGAAGGACAAGTTTAACTCATAACTGCAGGTGGATGTGCATTTTAAAACTTTAACTTCCAATTCAATATACAGTCGACTCTCGTTAAGTCGAACTCGTCGGGACCACAAGAAATGTTGGAATTATCCGAAGTTCGAATTATGGAAATTATGAAATAAAAACATGCTTAATATGGTACTATTACAAAGGAATTAATGTTATAGTGTTTTTTAAATATATTTCGTCTGTTATCATTAGAGCATGACTTAAAATAAATTAGAATGTATAAATACATAAACTAATTAAATGATTAGAAACAAGCACAATGAGAAAAAAATTTGAGGTGTCACTGATGGACAGACGGGGCACTAAGAAAATGGATATCAAATGCTTGGATTATATGTATACTCATTCAGAACAATTTCCCCAAAAATCAAAGAAAGAAAGTTATTCAAATGATCTGAAATCCGTGAGAAAGAAAAGAAAAATCGGAATTCTCGCTAGTTTGAATTAAACGAAGTCAAGAGAAAATGAGTTCGAATTAATGAAAGTTTTTAACATCATTCTGCCATTGAAAATTTCGGGACTTCATGTTTAGTTCGAATTAAGCGAAGATTCGAATTATCCGATTTCGAATTAACGAGAGTTGACTGTATTAGAATTCACATACAGGGCCGCACGAAAGGATTCGCACAAATTTCCGGCTATGGACAGCAACTGCTGAAAATGAATTTTTACTTCGTTGCGTGTTTAAATGTTTATTTAACTCTTTCAGGGGCAGAAAAATTCTGCTCGTAAAATGATGAAATAATTGACTGACAACAGAATTTTCAGACGAATTTCTTAGAAAATTTAAAACTTGCTCTTTCGCACCTCAATTAAAACTATTTTTGGTGCCATTTATCAATTTTGGAATTAAAATTACGCGGTCATGCCCTTGAAAGGATTAAATATATCATAACATTGTATGAATAAAAATTAAATTCCTTAACCCTTTCCGGCACGGATAAAATCTGTTATAAAAAGAGAAATTATCGATTGGCACCGGAATTCACAAACGAATTTTTTAGATATTTTGAATTCCTTAATTTAAGCTTTTATTGTAAAAGCAAAATTTCACTAAAATATTATTGGTGCCGTTTGCAAGTTTGGAATTAAAATTAGGTATCCCAGACCGGGCACAGTGCGCCGGAAAGGGTAGTATTCCTAAGTATTAGAAAGTACATCATAAATTTTGCTATGATGTACTTTTACACTTTTTTTTCGTTTTTCATGGGTTTCCCCCCCCCCCTCAATCATTTAATTATATTCTTTCTTTAAGATTCAGTTTAAATAACTTGGTACACTCTCCTTCCAGATCATCTGTATTTGTCGGCATGCATCCATTACTCCAACACTACTAAAGTAAAAAAAAAAAAAAATCCCATTTGTCGTCGTGCTTTCACTCACATCTCTTCTCTTATGCAGGTAATACACCGCGTATGCGAGTCTTCCCCAGAAAAAAAAGTGAAGGGGCTGCGGGTTCAATAAAAATATGAAATGGTAGAAAGTGGAGAATTTCGCGAGTTGGTATTCCGACTGGATGCCTCATTTCTTTTGCTTCCGAAAAATATTCCGAGTTGAAAAGTCTTCATGGCTCCACGGGGGGTTGTACTGTTATTACGTGACAAGAATTTGTGGTATATCTTATTTCAGATCTCACCTATATATATATTCGCCCGAGTAACGCATAGCGAAATGGATGCCACAAAAACCGTAAGATGGCCACATCTCGTTTTCTTTTATTTTACTTTTATGTTTTTGCATAGCATTTTCAAAGTAATGGTGCTTTTTCTTTCGGGGGCTTTGAGATGTTATCGATGCTTCTCCTCTGTTGATAGAAGATGTCGTGATGTTCGAGAATATATTTATTACAAATCGCTTTTATAAAGATAGGGAATTCGAATAGATTTGTTAACTCTTTGTGAATCAATAACTTCTAAACATTTATTCAGATGTTGAAACACATTTTCAGCATGTAATAAACAAAAAAGAACATAAAAATGACAAAAAATACTGACAAATAGGTACTTTTTTTTAACATTTGTTACAAACATCTAGAATTTTTCAGAACATTGTCCGGAGAATATATCTCCTTTAAAATGAGTTTAAAGCTATTGTCTGTGTACTTATTTGAGCCTATATTATAACCACTATTCACATGTAATTTGTCAGTTTGTTTAAAAGATACATGACCTGTTAAAATTTTGAGTCTTGTTTTACTATAGGTACATGGCCTCTTAAAAATCTTAGTCTTTTGTTTTACTATCTCCAGTTCCAGTTCCGAAAGTTACTTGCCGATTTATTAATCTGTGACTGAAGACATGAATTTCCTTGCGCGACGAATTTACTCTTGCTTTTTGTAAACGGCATTGGAATTTAAACGCAATATATTCTGGAAATCGTGTAATCATTTAAGAGAATTACTCGATGATGCTGAGATGATTTTATTCGAGGACAAAAAACAATGTGTGCTAATGAAATTCAAAGAACAATACGGAGTCATTTTGACTCCCATCTCCAATTACGGATTAGAAAGAGATAAAATGTTTCCGCTATTACAGAGAAGAAAAAAAAAAAAAAAAAAAAAGCTGTACACAAATCGAATATTTCAATTCTGGAGTCACTGTTCTTGGTTTGTTTAACATTCTTTGTAAGGTTGGTAAACGATAAGGCAGTGGAAAATATTTGATCTTATAGATTTAAAAAGAAGGGAAAAAAAGGGAATTTTAAGTTTTCTCGACAATATTATATACATCTGTGTACCGAAAAACTTTGATTTACATTTTAAATTATTTTTACTGTACTGTATTCATAGATAAACCTGCATCCTTTAGAAAAGTTTGACTATAATGATGAGTTTGCAAACGTTCTTGAAAAAATAACTTATAGTTATTCTCTAGTTCTTTAACAAGCGTTGTTCTGGAGTTTCAGAAAAAATATATAGAATGCAACTGTCTAATATTTTTTTGAGCAGAATAGTAGTAAAATATAAGAATGAAGCAGAAATGTAAAAAATGAATGTACGATTTAGTTTTTGCCTCATTTGAATTTTTGCTTACTTGATATTGCTAATCTATAACACAGGACAAAAATTTATTTATTTTTATTTATTCATTTATTTATACTTTGTCTGGTGATGGAATATTTTAATAAATTCTTAAGTAATTTTCACTGATAAATTCAAAAATAACTTATTTTTCTCAATCAGGTGTAATTTTTTTTTTTTTTTTATGCCCATTTGGCTCCATTACATTGTGAAAACATGTATATAAAAAATGAAATACAACGTTTTCCTCCTCAGTCCTTAGACAAATATTACGAGAGATCACAAAAACCTGTTTAAAATTATTATGAAACATATCCAAAGATGTATAAGACTGTATCAATGCTTATAATATGCACGCATTTATTAAAAATGTCTAGAAATAATTTTAACTTCTAGAATTGTTTAAGTTCTTTTAAAGGATGTTCTTTAGTGTCTTCTCCAGGCGACATCACGACTGAGGAGGTTATAAGACACAAATATAAATATTGCGTAACGCATACGGCCGTTTCAAAGCTTCTAAGACCCTATCATAAGTGCATAAAATCTAAGATAATATTATATTAAAAACATGGAATAAAAAGGGGGAAAGGGCAGACTACCTCTCTTCCCGACTTCTTGTGCCTTGTAAACGTTGTATTTTATTCTTTATAAACTGACAGAAAGTACAATCCCCCCCCCCCTTGATGTAAAAACATATTTCCAACAATTGCATTAATATGTTTTAGGTAAATTAAACAAATTTGTTTCTTTAACAAATGTTGGCAACATCTTACTAGAAAGATCTTAAACTCGCAAAGCTAATCCTTTATTTTTGTACATCGTTTTCACGAAAGTTGTGTCTTTTTATGAGTAAAAAATGCCTGCTTTGAGTTTTTCAATGACATTTACCCTCTTATAGGTACTATATAATAATTGCTTCAAAATCATGTAACTTTTGTATCATGCAATTTTAAGCTGGTAAGTTTAAAAATCATATAAGTTTAAAATAATGTAAGTTTAACCTTGATTGTAACAACTTACTTAAAAAATAATAAGATTAAGATAAAAAATTTGTATTGTAAATGAAGAATAAAATTAGCGTTCATTCTCCTTCCTCAAAGTAGAAAAATCCAAATGTAACAGATCGGCTCGCTGCGCAGCTGATTGAATTTCAAAATAGTATACATCAATGTAATGCCATTTTCTCCAGCAAAACATGTTTTCCATATCTGTAACATGTCATATTAAAGTAGAAACATGATCATTGATCATAATTATTTTTATTACTATTTTAAATTGTACGCCTTTATCGTATTTTCATCAGTTCTGTCAATTTAATATGAAGAAGTCCCACAAACACTTTAAAAATATAAGAAAATTTGAAGGCGGAATATATGTACACACAATAATATATATATACACACAACTATGGCATACTTTCTAATATAGATTTGACGTTAATTTTCTTTTTTTACATTTGATTCACTGGCAGCAGACAGATGTGCGTGCAATAAATTGAAACTTTCATTTTCAAAGTGCATTTTCATAATGAGCATTTGCTAGTTAGTATAAAACAAAATATCATTCGAATAAATTAGGTTAAATATTTAATACGACCTAAATAATAATAAAATCATACATAGTAATATATATGTACAATATAGTGAAATATGGCAAAGCTATAATTTACTTTTTTCTCCCCTATTAATACACTCCTAAACGCGTGCATTGAAATTTTATTTACCGTAATTTCCGGCAGTTAATCCGCGTGTCAAACAGTCATATTTCAATTTAGAAATTTTATTTAGTTGATTATTCACTGCGATTTAATATGTTACATTTTGTGAAATAAGATTTCTGTGTCTAAACATAGCTGTTTGGTCCTCGGATTATAGCCGGAAATTACGATAATTGAAGAAGAAATCAAATAATTTTAAAAATATCTGCATAAAAAACGAAATTTCTCTCAAATATATATACTGCTAAATGCATAAAGTATAGTCAGAATCGCAGGAACTCCGTTTAGCGCATGATGAGAAACACTGTTAGGCTACGTTCAAGTGCTTGTTTTTTCATCATTTAACACTTTTCTAGGATAAGTATTCTTTTCTCCCCCTCCCCCCGCCCTTCTTTGATTTATTCATAAAAGGATGGAGAAATTCAATAACGATTCAGGCGATGAGAAGATTAGAACAACCTAAAGGAAGTCTCCCGATTGCAGGATGTTCGTCAGTTTCCCTTTAAATCATTAAAGATGAAAAACACCGTGCGACTACAAAGCGACATAATGCTATTATGACAATAATGATATATTTGCACCTTTAAACACCGCTGTCGAATTAATAATAACTGACTGCGCTATGAAACCTGATCGTGTTAACTCTAATCGATTGCTCCTGGTGCGGGGTGGTGTTGCAGCGACTTATCGCATAGTTAACAAACTTCAAAATATAACTGCTACCACAAAACTTTTAAAGTCATTTTCAGTAATCAATAAGTTAAAAATGTTCAGTAATTTACTTATGAGATACAAGATTTTTCTGTAATCAAAATCATCAACACAAAAACTTAGAATTATTTTCAAAATCTCCTCTATATTACTTTTGTTGCAAGATTTTATTATATTATTAAAAGATAAACGAAAAAAATGCGCCGGAAAAGTAACACATTAACATCAACCCGCCAACTTAAGCGTAAAAACTGACAGGAGAATTTGTTTAAAACCAAAAAATCTAGTTTTGTATATCGAAGAAATAACGGTAATCCAATATCCGAATTAAACATACTCGCGCCGACTTGAGAAGACGAATAAAATAACAATTCCAGTCACTTCTAAAACAGAGAAATGCGACAACCGTTATCTAAAGTAACAAGTGACCCGGAGACTCTCTTTACAGTCAGTGGATAGTGGATGTAAGAAGATAGTGAAAAATCGTTCGGCAGAAGAAGTAGAAATAAACAGTAAAAAGCAAAAAAGAATGGACTGACCATTTTTCTTTTTCTTTGAAAAAAAAAAGAAGAGAAGCGTTTTTTCGAAAACTCGGCTGCCACTTCAGGCATCGAGTTCAATCAGGCATGTCACACGGCATTACTCATGTTCCGACGGTCAGAAATGTCTTGTGTCTGAACACTGTCATACCTGGTATCTCATGCTGCATCTGCAGATTTTATTTTTTTGTTTCTTTCCAAACTCCTACACTGGAAGAAATATATATATTTTATGTTTCAGAAATGACTATTTGTTTTTGTAGTCTCCACCCTAAGTCTCTCGCTCCCCGTTTTTTCCTTTTTGCATTGCATATGTGTCTTTCATTGTGGACACTGTAGGCATTGTCTTTGTACTAGAAAATGGCGTTTGACTACGAAGTGCATAGCATACTATCATTTCTCTACTATTTTCGAGGGTAGAAGGCTAAAGAATGTAAAGAATAAAATAAACGATGTACTTAAAAATTTGCTTTGTTAAGAAACGAAGAAGGTAAATTATGTTTTCCTTCCTTCCAAATCTTTATCTTAACAACATAGACCGGGAAGTGACTGCACAGATTATCACTTCATCGAGTTGACGGTTGAAATTTCTGGATATACAGAACTCGATTATCATATTAAAATGCAACTGGTCTGCCAAGTCATAGCTCTATGGAAAAACATCAGCAGATCCGATTATGATCATTATTAAATGATTATCATTATGTTTACCTGCCTTCAAAAAGTATGAAAACATGGAGGACTGAGAGCATCAAAACACAATCAGTACATCAATCAGTCAGCCATCAAAATCGAGTTGCAGGTGTTTTCCACCAAGATATGACTTGGAAACTTGTTGCATTTTAATAAGCGATTAGAGTTTTAACTTATTCTAGAATTTCAACCGCCAACTCCATGAGGTGACGATTTGTACTACCGCCTTCCGGTGTATTGCTTTCAATAATCGGGAAAACACCATGTCATTTTCAATAAATTTAGATTACGGAGACAAACAAACAACAAAAACATTTGTACTGCTGGAGTGCACAACTTATATGTAACCCGTGAGCCGCCATACTGGCACTATTTTAGAATAGAATAGTTTGAGTTATTTAGTGAAAGACTTTGGGGTTAAAGTAATGCGAATATTACTATTTTAAAATTGTTCTTAAATTCAAAAGGAGCAAATTTGTGACATTCTTACATTTATTTTTTGCTTGGAAACGCGTAAAATCGTAGTTGTTATTAAAAACTAATAAAAGTTTTTTTTTTTTTTTTTTTTTTTTTTCTTCTCCTCCTGAGGAGAAAATAAATTTTCAAATAAACACGTAAACAAAATTAGACCAGAATATTTGTATCAAAATTCAAACTTAGAAAAAGTTTACTAAATATACTGCATGAATTTATACACTGTAGCGTTAAAATTTCAAAAATGATATATGTTTTTTTAAATATACTTTATCTTTGAGGGGAAAAAAAGCATAAAAAAAAGAAAGGAGGTAAAAAATATATATATACATACATAAAGGCACAGCCCATCTGCTTCAACAACGTGAAATGCAACTAGCTTTTCGCATTGCTGATGACAGACAATGAAATATGATGTTTCATCTGCGATGCAGAGCAGATTTACTTACATAAAAAGAGATAGAGAAAACTGCATAAAGATATCAAATGAAGTTTTCAATAGAATTTCTTAGAAATGAAGGGAATACGTTTTTTAATTGACGACAAAAGGAATACAGCTTTATTAAGAGTATGGGGAAAAAATAATCCAAACAATACTATAAAAAAGATAACAAATACCTAAATTACGCCGAAAGCAAAGTTTCATTGTTTCTAGGAACACAAAAACACGACGAAAAAATGTATAATATGTCGTTTAACTTTTACTTTGAATGGAACAGTGAAATAATTAATGGAAAATGAGGTGACAGGCTGTATACAAAGAAGCTTCCTTTTTAAGCGGTAAAGTTTACAAAACGCAGAAAAATTACAAAACATTCAATTCCCACATGTGTTTTTCAGCACATCTTTGGAAAGATAATTAAGGATACTTTTATCACAACTAAATTCTCGGGACCTTACCTAAAGAGAACGAAAACAAGAATTCGTAATTACAATGTGTAAGTGGAATTATAATTTAAATAACACACAAACTACAAAAATAATTAAAAATACGTTTAGTTATTATTAAAACATAACTTTATAATCAATGAGTTTTCTTGTACTGGTGTTTACCTATGAGCGCGTCTAATATCAGGGTTAAAACTGGTTGGCTTAAGCTAAATCACTTTCTACACACAATATTTTCCAGTCCTTGTTTTTTAAAAACAGCAACGTAGAAAAAGCATATTAATACGAGTATGTTGAGTTGAACTTCATCAAGGAATTCAAAGCTGTTTTAGATAGTTCTGTGTATAATCTGCTCACGTATTCCTTCATTCATTCATATGAAAAAAAAAAAAAAAAAAAAAAAAAAATGCTACAAACCAAAACAGTCCAAGAGTTGGGAACTGCTGATCTAAACAACTTCTGGTGCAATATAAAAATCTACTGTATATTAGTATGTTCCAGACATACTTTGGCCATCTTTACAAGGTATATTTAATGAATGGTGCGTGAAATGTGATTAGAAGGAGCCTGACTCTAATAAATTCAAAGAAAATATTAATAACGATATAAATAATATTTTTATCTTGTTTGTTTTTTAAAAAAAAAAAAAAAGGAAAATTTAGCAGGAAGTTTGAAAATTAAATATGTTGATTCAGAAAAAAAAACTGTTAAGTAATTTTTTTTCCACGAACAGCTTAAAGAATCAATAATGATTATGTAAACTGAATAAAATATAAACATAATGCGTTCATTTTTTTCCCAAAAAAACTTAACAGGTGCTTTTTCCTCTTAAATACATTGCGTGATGCGATTTAGTGCAGGGAGGGAAGAGGGGAAAAAATTCCTCCTTTTTTTTTAAAACATCAGCCTTAAAAAGTCACATAAAAGAACAGCAGCTCAAAAATAAGATTTTGCACGTCAATTTTTAAAGCAGCCTGCAAATCTCAACAAAGATTTTAAATTTTAAACAGCTTTTAAATCCAATTAGTTCAACCAACGTCTTGAATTTAAAAAGCAGTAAGCAAATATTAACTTTGCTGACTTCCCCCCACCCCCTTTGTACCTGCAGCGAGAAACAATATACGACTAGCTCTTTTGTTAACGTGCTTAAATTAATAATAACAAACAGAAAGAAAAATAAAACATTAAAACAGAAAAAAACTAGAAAGTATATTCCATGCCAAAAAAATTTTTAATCACATTTCCAATAATTGTAAAGAGACAATTAAAAAGATAAGAGTTATTACTTTTTTCAATGAAAAGTAAACCGCATTTTTTCTCTTCTTAATTGATGCCGGGTAAAAAAAAATATATATATAAAATAAAATAAACCGAGATGAACATTCGGGATAATTTTATAGCTTTATAACGTATTTAACATACATAAAGAAAAGGGTGGGGGGGGGGGGGAGAAGAAACTTGTAACTAAAGTTGATTTTGCTGTAATTAAGAAGTTGTAGCAACTGTTTTTAAAAAGATTCTTTCATACACATAACGACGTACATAAAAAAAAATAATAATAATAATTTTTAACAATTTTGAGAGCAGTAGATAAAAAATAATAACGAACATAAGCTCAAATGTTAAACAAAAATTATGCAAGCTGAATTTAACTGTCCTGAAAATTATAAGTTGCTTGGGTGGGAAGAACTTAAAAGGAGAAGAGTAAAAATATAGGAACATGTGCATTATATATTAAACCAAATTTAAATCACTTAATTTTTATGATGCACCTTTAAAAACGAAGAAATGGGACTTTGGACCCAAAGACTGGAAAAGATCAACGGACCAATACCGTCATGTAAACGGCATTAGCAACCATTAATACCTTCAAGGGTGGTGGTTTTAGACCACCAAATTTTAATTCCTAAATGCCACATTAGCACCAGAATATTGGAACAAAAAAAAAAAAAAAAAAAAAAAAAAATCCTTTTATTAAAAACGTGATGGCATTGAGCTACCCAAGAGCTATTCCTTATTTTGAAATAAATTTCTTTGCAAATGCTGGTAGCATCCACCCATTTCAGTATTTTACGAATAGAAATAACTTGCCTTTGAAAAGGTTAACCAAATTTGCGTAGCATCATTTATTATTCTTATTTATTTTATTTTATTTTTTATTTATTTTTTTTTTTTTTTTTTTTTGGGGGGGGGGCAATTTTACTTGTACTTTTGTGCAAGAAAGCATGTATAAGGGAAATCTACTAAAAAATTTACTTTTAAAATGTAGTGGTGCAAATGAAATATAAAAACAGAATCATGTATTTAAAGCTACGGTCCGTTAAGGGTTAACTAGAAAATTTACAGCTTAGGGTTATAGTAAAATTAATTTTCCAGCACTTGCTAAAATATTTTGTACACTAATATTTTCCGCCTTTCAACATCACAAAACGCCGACAGAAACAAACTATACAGTTAAAACGCTAATGTAAGCTTTTAAACAGATAAAGCTCGCGTTAAAGCGAAAGTTAAACAAAAGCTCAAATGGGCATCCAAAAGAAACGCAAACATACGCCCCATAAAAAGAAAGCATAAAACCGTTCCTGCAAACAACTAAAAGTAAACTGCAATCAGATTACCAGCAAATCGATTGCGGTTAAAACTAGAAATATTTTCTTATTACTTAAAGGAACGATCCCATTCCTCCCCTTTTCCAAAAAATAACTTGCGAAATGGCGACAGTTAAAATTGTATCATAGACCCCTCCCACTGCTTTTATGGCATCGATTTAAGCGTCCATAAAGGCAATAGTCATATGTATGTATTTCTTTGTTTCCATCTTTTTGATGGAATTAGTTTCCATAAAGGATAATAGCAAAACGAGAACGTCATTTGGGGTTAAAAAAATATATAATAATAATTCCGTTGACTTTAATATCCAGATATCTTCTCGAGCATGTAATATTCATAACTGCGGCAAAATGTCCATATTTCCGTATATTAAATGGATCATAAATATAAAGAAAGCTTGCAGGAGAATCTAAATAACCGCCTGATCAAATACATATTTCATCCGAGGGCGGATGTTTTTGAGGGGAAGATAAAAAAAGAATTTTGTTCCAGCAGATTTATGTTCGTGTGTAATGGTAATTTCGACAAAATTTAAGCCCAATACTTTTTTACCAAGATGTTTTCAAACGTTAAATCATTTCGTAGGATTTAAATTAGTTCGCTGTTCACCAATAAATTTTCTCATTCATATATATTTGATATCTACACAAGTAAAAAATAAATAAATAAAAAGTGCCTACTTAAACTGATAGAAGGCGATTCACGCTACTTGTATATTGCGCTGTTATTTATGTGTTATTCATAAAATTGAACTTATTTTATTTTAGCAAAACGTTAAATAAGCAGGGAAGCACCTGATCAGAATTAATCGGTAAACCAAATTGAAGCAAATATGATAATTTTGCATGAAAAATGCACTTATAATTATTAAGGGGAGTTAACCATCCATTCCCCATCTTTATACTTAACAAATGAGCTCCCAAACAATCAGGGAAGTGCCTTATCAGAATAAACCAGTATACCGAATTTGACGTAAATTATTTAATTCTGCGTAAAAACCCACTTATCTAAATTTAGGAGATATCAGCCCTCCTTTCCCCCTTTTGTACTTAATCAATGGACCTTCAAAATCTAATCAGGGTCACATTAGCTCTCAGGCTTTGATAGCCTGAATTGAGCCTTGAATTAGCCTCGTATTCATGCCTTTTTGCATGAGTGCAGCAGCTATTGCACCAAGATCTGAATATTTATAAAACGAGTTATAGCGCGAACAGATCTCTTTTGCCATTTTTATTATACAATTTTCGATTTCTTGGTACTTAAAAAAAAATGGGGAGAAGGAAATAGCGAACCAATGTTTTACAAACACTCGTGTATAATTTAATATTCTTATATTACTTATTCCCAGGGGCGTAGTGCAGGGTATATGAAGGTGTACTCTGGATTTTTTTTTTAAAGTTCTATATACCCTCTTTTTTCTAAAATAAAGCAATAGCGTATACTCTTGTGACGAACTTTCATGATTATAGCGTATACCCTATACTTATTACATGTGTCCTGAAACTGAAAAAAAATTATAAAAAATTAAGGAACCTTTTTCAAAAATAAAGTAGTTCAATCGAAAGTTTAAAAACACAACATCTTAACAAATTAATAATAAATTTCAAAGTTACAAAAAAGTTAAGTTGTAATAAGCCTGAAAAACATTTTAGAGCAAAATACATGAAACTAATATTACAAACAACGAATCAAAAGAATTCATGGTAGTTATGAAGCAGACTGGCAATTTTTTTTCTTTTTAAATTGGATTTTAAAAACACATTAAAAACAACCGCATTAAATTTTATAAAAAGGAGTAGATTTCTGTATAACAATATTTATTATCAACAGAAAAAGTTAAATTCCTCACAATAAATCGAACTTTTATCAAAACTAATTCAAAAATTGCATTTTAATATAAATTGCGGGTTGAACAAAAATGTTACTCCTAAGGGACGTTGGCTAATTTTAGCTAGGTTATTGTTATTTCATTACAATAACTATCAAGAAAGGCGAGAAACATCTTTCGATCGTCTTCAACTTCGCTTACAATATTTGCTCCGGGAAAACTACATCTTGTTATAACTCGCATCATATTCTTGAAACATCTTTTTCAATTAAGACATGCATTGATCGAAAAGCCAATAAGAACTTTATGTATGTAGCAAGACGATATTGCAACAGCATGGCATTATTGTGAGGGAAAGTAATTGGCCTATATTTCATCCCCAAGGATTGGGCTGGCAACATACTATCTTTGCCAGGATACAGAAAATAAAAGATAATAACGCATTATCTTCAGCAGAGCGCAGTAAAAGGATAATGTGTCATCGCCAGTATTCATTGGGGGCACAATGTTCACATCATTTCCGAAGGCAGACACAGGAAAACTTCATTAGTGTCAGATAGTGTTAAGATCCCATATTGGCCGACTCCGTCCAATGTGAATGGGCTAATAATTTCATCTGACAGGTTAAAATTCTTCGGAGAAGAAAGATTCTGAGAATTTATGGGCCTGCACATCGTGATGTCCTTAAATATATTAAAAAACTTGTCAACAGTAAGGTAATAGAAGCTGGTCGGAAAATAATGAAGAATTTTAAAGGTAAAATTTAAGTATATGTATATGTAAACCATAATTTTTATTATTGGTCATAATTTTATTATCGTGGTTTTTAATTTCCGTCACATTAACTTACCCATATCAACGTTTGTTTCATATGTTACGTAAATAAGCATACCATTCTTTACTTACACAATGGTGGTTGTTAACCATTTAAAATCTAAAAAGCGCGATGTACAGTAAAAATATTTCAGACAGTTACAAACGTTTTTTTTAGTCACTGAATACATCACGTAGATATGATAAAACTGTACGAATACTTAAAGTAGCAATAAAAACTCATTCGCCGTAGTTTGCGAATTATGAGCAAATATACAGCATCGATTTTCGTTATCAATTAATATTTTAAAGTTTCTAATATGAAAAAGTACATACTGCAGATATTTAAATTTTTTTAGCATTTTTTTTTAAAGGGGGTAGTGAATACACATATTTCGAAGAGGGGGGGATAGTAAATCAAAATTTCACCCCACCTACACACCTAAAATAGCGTGGCGAACATTACACACGAATAAATATGTTATTCAACCTATCAAGCATGTCTGGGTTTTTTAAATCTGTTGTAAAATGTTAAAAGGTCTATGTTATACCTAAGAGACTTTAAACCCATAATGTTTCACGTAATGAAGACATAAAATTGGATTATGTACCTTATTCGTCCATTTAATAAAAACATAAAACTATAAAAAAAATAAAAATAAAAATAAAAATAAAAAAGATAAAAACAAATGAAAAAACATACCTGAGTTTCCAGAAAATGTAAAAATACTGCATTAAAAATAATAAAAATAAAATCAGTACAAAAAATTCTTTACATTTTTTCTAATTTTATTTATGTTTTTCTTTTAAGCACGAAACTAAAATCTTAAAAGAAGGATCTAATTAGATTTAATTGCAGGATAACTAAGCTAATTTTAGAAATATGCTGACCCAAAAATTTTTAAAATAAATGTGAAGAACAAATCAAGTTTAAAAGGAAAAAAAAGTTTAAAATTAAGCGGCGAGATATGTAGAATCATTTATATCTAGGTCGCTAGGATTTTTTTCAAGCCAGCTTAAAAAAAAAAAAAAAAAATTGATTTATAATTGATTTTTCAATTTGATGCCTAATAGGAATATTGTCAAATAAAACAGTTTTAAGTCTGCTCTCAAACCCAAACTAGCTACCTTCTGACACAGTTTTTATTAACATTTGTTCGCAAACGTATCGAACTGGCAAGTGCTCTTTTTCAGAAAGTATGTAATCGAACTGTTTTTTCCGTTTTTCGGTAAAACAGAAATTTTTTCAAAAACTGCTAACAAAGTTGGCATTTTTCTACCAAATTTCCGATAGCGACAGCGCTGGAAAGGAAAAAAAACTGCCGCCCTGAAGCAACGATCGTTTAGAGCTCAATTCATTTTATGGATAGGGACCGTTCAAGTATTACGTAAGCAAATATTTAGTCATTTTGTACCCCCTCCTCCCCCTTGTAAGAAAATATAAGCAAATGCTAGACCCCCCCCCCCCTTTGCATACGTAAGATTTTATAACAGTTTATACATCAATGCTTCTTGACTTATAAAAAGTTACCAATCAATTACATTATTAGTCCTACAAATTTATATAGGCATATAGGGATTGTGATATCAAAATATATAAAATGGTTTTAATATATTGTTGCTTATTGCATTAAACAAACCACAGAATACAAAATGGTTTAAATATATTGTTATTTATCACATTGAACAATAAAACAAGATATACAAGAAATCTTAACTTACTTAGGCATCATAACTAAAAATTTTGACATGAATCATATAAATGTTGGAGTTCAGTTAGGTGTTCATATTTTAATCTGATGTCCAGGATCTTTGAACCCATGTTTCAACATTGTCTATTATAAAGTTTTCACTGGAATTGGCCTGAGCTTACGGTCCTTGTTCTTTGTCAATGTTAGTATCCATAATTAAATCCGACTAAATTCACTATGCAACTAAAAGCAATACTCTTGCACTAAAAATTCACTATGTAAATTCACTATGCAACTGAACTAAAACAATAAATATCTGTGCTATGTATCCGAGACAAGAAAAACCTCAAGTAGGTTTTCTGCTTTCTAAAGTTCCAAAGCTTGTAGAGAAGGAAATTCGACAATAGAAGCGGAAAGACAAAAATTTCCAGAAATTCTGCAAAAATTCCCAGATTTCCATGACCGATCGAACGGGAGAAAAGAAAATGTCGGACTTACCTAAAATAAAGTCAACTGACCAGTTACCCTGGCAACAGAATCCAGCCACACCGGTTCCTGTGTTTTTATAGTCTATCAATGTACTTGACTTGGCACACAACTTAACAGACAACAATGAAGATAAAGGACGAGTGGGTGATGCGGAATCACGCGACTGCCGATGGATAAACAAAGGATAAAATCGAAAATAAACGGCGAATTTCGAGCGGACTGTAGAACGCTCTTTCCTCATCATACTTTGTTTGCTTGTTGAATTTGAACTGCAGTTGCTTCGTTGTTTAATGCTTACGTAAGAATTGTCGTGACCCCCTTCCCCCCCCCCTTGTCAGAAAAAATAAGCAGACTCTGGACCCCCTCCTCCCCCTTTAGTGCTTACGTAATACTTGAACGGTCCCATAGTGGAAAACAGTTCAATTGCAAATACATTATCACCAGGATCTTTTTCAGTGACTAGTGTGGCGCCTTAAAACTCAAATTGCATAAACGAACAAAATCCATGAATTAAATTTCTTAAACGTACACTGTTCTACAGCTATCTCATCGCGACCGAAATTCCGAGTAGTCCTTTTCTGCGACTTCAATAATGTCATATTCCGTGGAAGGACTTCCTAATAACAAACTTTCCGGGTCAATTCAACATGCGGAATGAATCCTTTGCTACATATAATAGGAAGACGGCAGATAGACCCAGAATTCTAAGTAGTGTGCATTATTCAAGACATATAAATAGACTCGAGTGATAGCTTATCTGGACTGGCTTTGAAGTTTCTAACATTTTACGGCTTATACACAGATATCTTCTGCAACATTTCAAGCAGGGGGGAATTTATGGAAAATTAAATTATTGTTAAATTAAATTATTGCAGGTAGACGAATAGATAATTATTTGCCGGATTTTTTTTTCTTTTTTTTTTTTTTTTTTTTTCCAGAATGGACATCGGAAAATACAAGTTTTAATACATAAAAGAGAAATATTTATTGTAAATTTATATAGTCAAACGCTGTGTAAGAAAAAAAAACATTTATTTCTTTCATAATGTCGTAATAAAAAAGTTCTAGCATTTAAAAAAATGTACGACCTTGTCTTATAAAAATAACTAAATAAATACTCAATAATGATTAAATAATCACTTTTTAAAAATAGTTTTATGTTCATTGATTAAACTACTGATTACAAATAAAATTTATTTTCATATTTTTTTCAGTTCTGAATCTAGTTCGGACATTATAATGTCTGGTCCGTTTCAACCCCTCCACACACAAATACCCTCCCAAAAAAGTAAGCCATCAATTCAACAACTAAAGCTTTTTTTTTTTTTTTTTTTTTTTTTTTGTACTTCTTTCCAATCTTACTTTCTCTAAATTATATTCTTATTTATTATTACTAAATTAATGAATTCGTTTAAGAAATATATTTTAATTTTATTCCAGAAAATTAAGAAATATATATATATATATTTTAATTTTATTCCAGAAAATTTGCAGTCGAATATGAAAGTATTTTGTTAAAGAAATATTGGAAACTATTTGAGAGTGCAATGCATTTGTCCTCTATAATTCAAGCTTATCTCATTACATATATAAAACCCAAGACATTTGTTTTAGCCGTCATTATAGTGTCTATTTTACAATATATTTTTTCCTGATTATAAGGATATGGCCATGGTCATTTTAGAGAGGTTCCGTTGATATAGTATATACAGCTTTCAACACTACATAGGCCGCATATGATATCTATCAAAGTGTACTACTGGAATTTTTTATTAATGTCAGTAACTGTCATCTTGCTAAATGGATAGCAACTCAAAAAACGACGAATTTAAAAACTTCACAAAATTAAAGAAACACTGACCGAATCTTGGTTAAGTAGCTTCCAAAGCTTAAGTAAGACATTTGTGCAGCAACATGAAAATTAAAAAAAAATAATATAATCAATATTTACTGCTTTTTATGGCAGTTTTATCATTCCAGTTGAGCGGATTATCATTATTATACAATACAAATTATTTGATCGCTTTTTTAAATAATAATATTCATCTTAATGACAAATTAAATAAGGCGATTATTAGTATTTTAAAATAGTGATGGCACTCTAGAAACTCTTTGTAAATATATATTTATGAAAAAAGGATAATAAAAATCTTTTATACTATAAAAATTGGACATACAAAATGCCATACATCAAAGTGGAAAATTTTTAAATGTATTAAGAAAAATTACAAACGGAATGTAAGAAACGTGAATAAAAATGGAAACCTATACTGTGAAATTCTCGAATTTTCAGAGACATTATTTCGCAATATAATAAACAGCCTAATTGCAACATTGTTTACTAGAAGCAAGTTTTATAGTAATCAGATTTAAAACTTTATAAAATATAATAAATAGTAAAGCATATAAATGAAAGAAAAAAAATACACTCTCAAAATATATAATATGAACTTTAAAGTGTTCAGTTTACTTAAAAGGCGATTAAATTAATCAAGTAGAGATATTAATATTTAATTTTATTAAAAAAAAATCTTAATACTTTCAAGCCTTAATCAGGCTTTTTCTAAAAAAATATTATTTATACAAATACATGATTTCGTCTTGAAAATGAATGAGCTAATAATTCTTACAGTTGAAGTAGATCGTAGAAAGTAGCTCGTTCATTTTCAAAACGAAATCACGTATTTGTATAAATAATACTCTCTGATGAAGAGCCCTATTAAGGGTTGAAAGAACTAAGATGTTTTTAAATAAAATTAACAACACTATTTGATTATTTTAATCGCCTTTCAAGTAAACCTGAACATTTTAAAGTTCATATTATATATTTTGTGTTAAAAACAAGGTGAAAACTGCGTTCCGTCATATGTTTTTTTTATACACGCTGAGTATGTATATATCTATATTTGTATTTTTACTTTTTAATTCACTTTATAGCTAAAAAGCTGCCATTTAGAAAAAAAAAAAAAAAATCCATTAACACCCTATATCTATTTCAAGCATCACAAAGGATAAAATCCACTATCAAGCTTTAACCTAACATTTCGTAGAAACATATTTGCAACAGCATATATAAACGCACAATACATTATTCAGGAGAGCAGACAGAACCCGAAAGTATGTATCGTTTCCATTTGTCTTAGTCATACATTAATCTATGCTCTACGACTCCCAAGGTAACGCAACGCTATCTCGCAGTGTTATGCAAAAGCCTTGTAGAAGCCTTCTAAAAGTCCATTCAGGGCTTCCTAATGGTCGACGTTTCATCTCCAAGAATTGTTAAAACAGTTTAATTGGCACGGCCCCTTTTATAACAAGACTCACGCACAAAAGGATGTCAGCCCAACAATATGTGTGTCGCTCAAATGAAAAGGTGGAATGCGTGTTATATATATAAAGAAAGGCAATAAAAAATGAGTTATTGTTCTTTCAGCGATTGTTGGCGATAGAAAAAAAGATCCTTTTCTCTGGCGAGTAATCGGGCATTCAGAGTCATGTTTTGAGAAATGAGATAGTCATAAACAGCGATATCGGAAAATAGATGAGATTGCAGGCTGACATTGACAAGGAAATTGTTTTACTTCGAAACCAATTTAAAATTCACATATATATAATGCAGTGTAAAAATAAAATGATCGTGATGAGTTATTTTCAAACAATCGATTGATTTCTGTACCACAGGAGAGATAAGTAATCACCATTCCCCACTTTGCATTGATCAATCACAACCTTATACGTATATAACAATACCCATACAGTATTTAATATTTAAAAATTGCTAAAAATGAACAAAAAAGATTCCCAAGAAAGGCTAAAAAAAATAGATCAGTAAGGCAAGACTTATCGCAGGCCTCAGTGCAATTAAATGTTTATGTAAAAACCAAACATTTAAAATATTGGTTTTAGTGAATTCAGAAAAATCAAGTAAATAATTAAAAAATGTTATACCATACAATGAAAAAAAAAAAAAAAAAAAACTAGTTGGATGAGCCAATCTCAAAACTTTCTTCTATCTCATACATACATCTTAATATTTCAAACAGTATGTACACATGTTAATCCTTATATCCTTACTAATATTATAAATCGGAAAGTGAGTTTGTTTGTTTGTTTGTTTGTTCCGCTTTCATGCCGTAACTACTGAACCGATTGCTTTGAAATTTTGCAGACGTAAAGTTAGAAGTCCGGATTAAATAATAGGGTAATTTTTATTTATTTTATTCAAATATTTTCCTTAATAATACAAAATTTAATTATTTTTCATACAAAATCAATAGGAATTTTTCAGATAAAATTTAACCATTTTCCTTTCCTGTTGCCAAGAAAATAAAAAATTGGAATAATAATTTTTCAGCGGCAATGAATTTTTAATAGAAAACTTCTACGCGAAAAACTATAATAAAATAATTTAAAAGAAAATAAATATGACGTCATGTTTGAAATAAAAATAAAAGGTGTATTTTTTATAATATATTTAACAAGGATATTTGTTTAGTTAATGGGAATTTTTGTGTAAAATATGGCGACATAAATTAAAAATAAAAAGAATGAAAAAGAATTATATTTTTAATAAAATGGTTCACTTATGAAGATGTGACGTCATAGTTGAAATAAAACAGGTACTTTATAGCAGTCGTTAAAAACACAAGGGGTATGAATATCAGTAGCTAATGGAGCGAGATAAATAATGACGTCATACTTAAAATAAATCAGAAATATTTTTTACTTATACTAGTTGCACCCGTCGAAACTCGTCGGAAAAGAATATATTTTAGGTATGATATATGTCAATCTTATATAGACAGTAAAATACTCAGCGAAATAAACAATTGCCACCTCTTAAAATAGGGATAACATAGCTTTTCATGATGAAGATACACAAACTTCAGAAAATAACAAAAAATAAGGAAAACAACTCATAAATCATTATGTTAGACTTAACTTCAGCTACAAATCTTTTTTTTTTATGCGGTTTCTAAACTTTAAATATTATTTAAATGCCAAATTATTAAGGAAGTTAATATTATACCCCGGAATTCGAACTCAAAAATATCTGCATAATTTATTTTTTCTCCGTTTAAATATCGCTTGATAACTGTACAATAATTATAATATCAATGAAACATTTTAATTATAATAGAAACAGGGACTTACTAAACTGCCTAACTAACCCACTACACATTTACAGCACTTGCAATAAATTTAATTTATTTATTGGTTTGTATCCTCCATGAACTTGTAAAAATAAATTTTATTGTTATGGCAACGAAAAAAAAAAAAGATATTTCTGTTATTAAAAAGAATAAAAATTTTGTATTTGTTGCTGAAATGCAGATTTTTTCTTATTTTAAACAATAACTTAATACAATGAAATGATTTTAATTATTTTTTGATATTGTGTAAGATGGAAATATAATAATACCGGCATATCACAGGTTTTATTTTTTTTTTTTTTTTCTAATATGACATCATTTACGCCTTCAGAAATACTCATCTTAAATAAAAGCGTGATTTATGCAGTTATTTAAGAATTCTTTAGTTTCATAAAATATTCATTATAATTAAATAGAAATGGCGTAGTTTATAGAAATATTTTCATTTGTGCACATCACGGACCTTTAAATTAATAGAAGTTCACTTTATTTAGATGCAGGAATTAAAGTCAGTGAATATGACATCCTCACTGACACAGCTATAACAATTTATATTATATTCATGGAATAAATTTATCTGGTTTCTGTATGACGACATTTTCTCCAAAATTTCACTTTAGATATTATATTTTATTAATGTTTATCTTCTGTTATTTTATTTACATATTACTTAATAATATTACTCAGTAAATAATCTGTGTATTGCAGGGAATAACTATGTGGAATCATTTTATTATCATTAAATTTAACGAAAACCTTTATTTTATATATATATTTTTTTTGTTTGTTTTTTTGAAATGCGATTATACATTCACCGATAAGATCAAGCTCCTGATTGGTGGAAAATAATGAAACAAAATAAATTTTGAGAAAAACTTAGCATGTTGCCACTGTTTTGAAGAAATGTCATGAAAAAGCTTTTAAAATTAAAAATAAAATATAAAAATTGAAATAAATTAAAAATTAGCCAGAATGGGCACATCTACATATAAACAGCTTTCATTTAAAAAAATAATTATCAAAATCGAGCCAGTAGAAAGCTCAGGGCTGATGACCAAAAAAACAGCCAGGTGTTTTAAATATATAGATTAATTAATAAGTTATAAGTTACATACAAATGAATATTTTATTCAAAACTCATAATTATCAATAGAAGAAATTTTTTGTGGGGAATAGGTGGAAAATAAAACTACTGATTAATATATTTTTGGCTCGATTTTTTAACATTTTCGAACAAAGTTGAAGGTTATTATGCTTTCGGTTTGTCTGTCTGTCTGGTCGCTTTCTAACTTTAGTAAATATACTCCGATTTCCATGAAATTTTTGGACGTTCTTAACGTTTACCTAGCACTAATACCTATTGAAAATAAAGTTTCTACCATGATTAGTTTATTTACAGGGATTGTTAAAAAATTTCCTTACATTGCGGCATTATGGGGAAAATCGTTTTAATTAAATTTAACGATGTTACACCATGTGAAACATACTCAAATTTATATGCATTTACAAAGTGCACTAAAATATGCATTTTGTAAATTATGTAGTGAAAAGGACACTTATTATTCATTTACAGGGTTACACAGAAGAATTCCATTGCATAAGAATAAAGGGAGGAACAGTTTCCGACATATTTTAATTATGGTAAACGATTTCATGTATAATCAAATTGATATACGTTGCTGAGGCTTAATGTGAGTTATTTCATGCAAAATACGAAGTGCATAGCATTTACAGGGACACACAAAAGATTTCAAATATTATATATTCTATTCGAAGTACTGTATATGATGGATGATGACTGTTGCATGAATGAAATGCATTTTGAATTATGATATGTGCTTTTAAGTTTCGCTAAATGTATCCATATTAAATGGAGAGTATAAATGGTAATAGTATAAATAGTTAAATTTAGATATACAGGGTTACACAAAAGATCTCTGAAAGGTTACTGAATATGAGCGTAATTTACTTAAAGGTGTTTTTTAAATAAAATATGCATTCATATTTTGAACTGCATTTAGTAAACTAAGAAATGTTTGTAGTATATATATAAAATGATATACAGGGCCCCGCAAAGAACTGAATACAAGGTTGTCTTCGGATGATAATTTCTGAAAATGTAATTTAGGTAGTAATAAGAAATATATTTGTTTGAACTAAATTTTAGAAAGATACTTTCGTGTATTAAAGGCACTTGGAAAACTACAGGGCTGAACAAAAGAATTCAAGAATGTTTCTATCTATTAGTATTAATCGCTGAAAGGAAAATTTTAACCGGCAAACAAATTAGCAAATAGGGATTATCAGAAGTTTTTTACCATAAATTCGCGATAAAAAGTTAATTACACATGCTTTTCATCATCGAAATTTTTTGCTTGATTGATCAATTATTTCTTCTTTAAATGTTATGCGAACGAAGTCACGGGTAACTGCTAGTATATTATAAATGTGAAAGTGTGTCCGAAAATTGGAATGAACTTGGCTTCAAAACGGATGGATTAATGTCTTTGAATTTTTGTATATAGATAGATTATTGGTCTGAAATGAACATAGGCTAATTTTTATTTATTTTATTCAAATATTTTTCTTAATAATTCAACATTTCACTATTTTTCATACAGAATAAATTGAAAATTTTTCCATAATATTTAATCATCTTTCTTTTTTCGTTGCCAAAAAATAAAAAAAACCGGAATAATTATTTCCCTTCTGTAATAAATTTTCAACTGAAAGATTTTCACGTGATAAAAGAAAATGAAATAAATAAATGAACCCTATTCTGTTTTTCGGTTCGAGGTTAAAACCCGCGATTTTACCAATTGTGACGTCAGAGGAATACTGTTTTTCTTCTTATATCACGCAGACGATTATATAAAATTTCTTTTACACTTAGAAGACTTCACAAGAATATAACTTCACACTTTAAAAGAATATGAATATTTTAGTAGTTTTTCCAGATATTAATCCGTAATAAAAATGAACCTTTTTCTTTCTTTCCGTTCGAGGCTATAAAATTCAGCTTTTTACCAATTGTGACGTCACAGGAATACTTTCCATTAAGAATTTTAAAAACATCAATGTAACGTCATATCTGAAACAAAGTTTTTAAATTTTCAAAAATTCTGGTTTTTTTAATCGTTTTACGGAAACTACCCCTTTTTTGACACTTTCTAACATGGTCTAAAAGTGTTTACGACTTCAACCTGTCTGTACACCGGATGCCGAGTGCCTGGGGTCTGCCGTCTGTTTGTCCGTGTTTCAACTTGAGTAAATATAGTGGGATTCATACGAAAATAACATACGTTATTGAGATTTGCTATAGCATGTGCGGCATTGAAAATGAACCAGGTAGCAATTATAGCTGAATCACAGGAGCACTCAAAAGGAGACTTTACATTATGATATACGGCGAAAAAATCATTTGTGGTGTATTTTGATAATGTTACATAATTTTAAATGTAATGAAATTTACATGCATTTTTAAGGTTCACAAGAACATGGTTACTATCGAATATGTTAACTATAGTACTTATAGTGTGCGTACAGTGAGCTCAAAAGTATTTCAATATATCATACTCTGTGAAGAAAAACCATTTGCAGCATATTTTAATAATGTTATTTTAATAACATTGAAATTGATATCAGCTTCTGAAGTGCACTAAAACAGGATTTCTGTAGAAAATGGGGTGAAAAGGTTTAACATTCTTTTTCAAAATAACAGAAAAATGTTCGGTAATATAATAGTCTACGGGGAAAAATATTCCCAACGTATTTTAATTGCGTTGCACTATTTCAAACATAATGAAATTAATATACTGAGATAATCAATACAATGATAAATACTGCAATTTACTAATATGCTTGCAGTAAAGTATGATTAGCATCACATTTGTTGTTCATTTACAGAGACACATAAAAGATTTTGGACCTGTGTCCAGATATCAGATATTGTATCCAAAGTATGGTCTATTAGAAAGATTGCTGAAGAGCTTTTTCAATTATAGTATGTATTTTAAGGAAAACTAATGCATCCTGAAGTTCAGCTACATTTGGTATAATAAGAGATGTTTGTAGAATTTAAATAAATCGTGTATCGGACTATACAATAAACTGGATATATGGTCACCTGTGCAATAAAGAGTCCCGGAAATATGAATTCAGTAATTTGAATCGGGTTTTTTGCTTGAATAATTTAAGCTAAATATGCGGTCGTATAAATATTTGCACGTAATATACAGGACTGCACAAAAGAATTCAAGTACGTTTCTCTCTATTATTAGAAATTGCTAAAGGTGAATTTTAATCTTCGTTATACTTTTTCTAACTAAGCAAAATTTTAACATTGTATTTAGAATATTTACAAGCACATAGATCACATACACAAATGCAGAAAAGAATGGGCCGGCGAAGTTATGTATTATGAAAATGTTGGATATTTTTTTTATTACCTAGGTTTAACACATGATTTTTCTTTCTTTGATATGGAATTCTGAAATGCACTACAACATGATTTCTGTACCATTGGGGTGCGTTACAGGTGTTCTACAGTATAAATGGTTGCAATTTCATTTTCGCGATCGTTAATATTATCTAACATATTTTCCATTTATTTGACTGAGTTCTTTAAGTCTCCTATAAAAAAAAAGAAAACTACTGCATAGTCTGGTATAAGATATGTGTTGTATATATTTTAAAATATTGTTAATGAAACGTTTTGTTTAATTAAAGTGTTTATCTTTTTTTTTTATGCTACGTGAACGACGTCACGGGTAACAGCTAGTACTTTAATATTATTAATTCAATATTACTAACTTTGATTTTCATCTTAAATTTCAGCTTCAAGTCAGTTAATCGGAGTAAAAACGAGTTAAATATGGATCATGGTATTTATTAAAATCGATAGTTTTCTCTTATTCTATTATAATCAGCTGTTTGCTATAGCCCGCTTAGCAGCATGAGAGTTCCCGTCTCTGTACGGGCCGATGAACAATAGAACGACGAAGAATCGAAAAAATGATAAAAAGCTATCACAATGCTCCTTTTCCACGGAATTTCCAAATTAAAAGAAGACCTGCTGGCTATAGCCAAAAACTTGCACAAATTTTTTGGTTCAATTCTGTACATAAATTTATACATTTTTCGATGGTACAATTTTAAAAATGGCACAAAAATCGCTGTTACAGCGCCCCCTTTAAGCGGAATACTTCAAAATTGAAGGAAGACCTGGTTACCACAGTCAAAAATATACACAAAAAATTGGTTCAATTCTATGGATATCTTTATACACTTTTCGTTGATAGAATGGCGACATACGGGCACACAGACATACACATGGACAGACAGACATTTTGCGTAAAATTTTTTTTGGGATATCGCTATCTGATCCCTAAAACGTGTAAATACGTCGAAAACTGGAAGTCAAAAAAATTTGATTACAATACTTTCTTCTATTGAAGATAGATGAAAATAGAAGGATTTTAAAAAATATAAATACCAACCAAATATTTTAAATAAAAAAAATGAAAATCATATTTTTTCCCTTGGAAAACGCAAATGTCATATGCTACCACTTTCCGAAAATAAAAACTCCAATCAACATAACACATTTTGCTGACAAAGCAGTATAAAGAAAGAACATGGAAAGTTATTAACGAGTATTAATCTTTTCGGCAAGTTACTGAATCAATAAAAAGTAAACAGAAGTTTGTGAAACATACAACCAGTCAATTTCGAAATCCGCTATTACAATTTTTTTGCATAATTCGCAGACATATGTTACTTCTTTTAGTCCCATATAATCATACATATTATTTCAACTGTGCAATCGTTAGACATTTAAAATTTTCTCTGTCAAATGGCAGTAACGTTAATATTTAATAAAGATACCTAGAGAATATAGTGAAGCATATCGTTTCATAATTTTCCTAGAATGAAATCTTTTTAAAAAGACAGAATGGAGTTATTTATTGAGAAGAATTAAAAACTAATTAATATCGGTTAGTTCAGACGAGGATGTGCATGAGTATATTACTAAAGTATATCTTCGCATTATGAAGTTATAACTAACGATTTAAACACAATTCTTTTTCTTTATAATTTATCACATAAAAGCACTCTTTTCGAGGTCAAATATTTTTAAAAACAGAAATAGATAAGAAATATGAGAAATACAGTCAGGTAACATCTACTGAAAATGCATATTTAATTATATATTTTACATTTTTCATTTCATTTTTTCCCTTTTTAGCACTACGAGTTTTGTGAATTTTTAAATGAAATTGGCTGTTTAAAATCTGGCAGTTAAAAACACTTTTAAATTAGCAAATTTTATCATGACAGTTTTAAATATTTCCTTGCGTATCTATTTGTTAACTGCATATTGGATATAGTATGTTAGAAAATACAATTGCACGCACTAATAGATTATTTTCTGTGAAAACTTATAATCTCTGCATCCTCTCCCAACTTCTCCTCTTGCTGTCTTATAATCTGACCGTCATTACTGTCTCTTTATAATTGGCAACATTTAAACCAACATGGAAGAATTAAAATGTTGATTTTATGATAAATACATTAATATTTATTTCAAAAATATTGATAACCGAAATTGTGCATTTTTAAAAATGAATTTCAAACCCTTCCCATAATTTTCGAATTTACTACGCCACTGGCTTCAACTAAGACTAATAATTGGAAGGCACATCTTCAATCACATCCAATAATCAGTTAAAATTCAGCACTTGCTCCCAAGAAAACTTTTCGAGACCATAAATGAAAAAGAGGAAAAAAAAAAAAAAATCCGGCGAAAACTCACTTATCGCTCAAGGAGAGATAACAGATCAAACTCCTAAGAGCTTCCACGTCGGATTCTATCCGCTTGTCAGCCACTGTCCCCAGCCCACTTCTCCAGCTCGATATTATTATTCCCATAGAGAACTTTTCCTTGATGATATCTCCTTCCAAAGTACCACGCAGGGAGGGTACTAGGTACTTTTCCTCTCTTTTTTTAATATATATAAAACATACACGAACGGAGACTTTGGCAATAACCATAAAACTTTACACGTCATTTATTCATAGGGCAGTGGAATATACAGCTTTTTTTATTTCTTCAACTCAGGCAGTTGTTTCAATTCTGGTTGCAAGATCACGAGTATGGTTTTTAAGGTTTTTCTTCTATCTGCTGTGTCGAGATAACGACCATCTTCTTTGGCTGCGAGGGATCCATATGGCTCGAAACAACTCAACATTTTACAGAGAAAAATTTTTCATGATTCATTTTCTTTATAGCCCTTTTTTTCTTCTTATTTTCGCGTGGAAGGATAGATATTATAAAATGTTTCAAGAAACAGCAGCTATCTCATTTTTGTGGCTATCACGATAAAGCTGTTTCCATGCAGCATATTAACAGCTAAATTATCTTTCGACAAATTTGGAAGAAAAACATTATGAGGAAAAATGACTAATAACATTATAAAGTTTACGCATAGCAACAACTACAAAATCTATCTTGACAAAAAATCTCCTGTGTGTAGTTGTAATAAAAAAGTTTAAAATTCTCATGATATAAAGATTTGAAATTTAAGACAAGAATTTATGATCGTACTGAATAGTACGACTATTATGGATGTCTCGCCCTCTCTTTTTCTTCCGTTGCATACGTTTTAAATATGAGGTAGTTTGTAAGAGCTCTGTTTTACAATGCCAAAAGGACTGAAAGGACTGGTGGCAATAAGATCATATTTTTTTAACCCCTCTCGGACGTGACGTATAAAGTGCTCAGAATCCTTGATTATTCCCCCCAGTTATTTTTTTATTGTAAATTTTGCCTTGTTTAATGGGGCACTTCCTTGATTAAATTAGGTAAAAATTGCTGTATTTAAAAACCAGCGATAAAAGATTAAAAAAAATTCTATAAAAGACGCTCGTCGCGAAGGGATTAAGAGACCGATATCTTCATATGATCTATTACATACGAAATAAGATCGACTATTTATCATTTGAAGAACTATATTGTTGCTCATTTGATATTCTATGGTGTCCTGACAAAACTGTTATTAAGCACTTAAACTCTCTTTACATTTGCAGTGGAGTTTAATAAAATCGCAAAAACATTACACCAGAGTTATTTTATTATCCATATAACAGTTTTTCTTATACTAGAAATAAAGAATAGGGGAAAAAAAAAAAACAACGAGAAAGCAGTAACTTTCTATCCCTGTTTTCTGGCCATTTTGAAATTGCATAGACTTCCATCTAAAATTTTAAACGTTGTTTTCCATCTTGTTCGCAGAAAAAGATGGAAGAAGGATGAGCAAGAAGAGGGAAAAAAATCACGCATAGAAATGACATAGTTTATGCAAAACCGAAAGATGTTTTCACCGCATGAACCTCCATTTAAACGTTATTTTATTCACGTATTTCTAAAACTCATGCGCTATCATATCACGCAAGGAAACTTTTAACAGCGGTGAAGCAATAAATGGCCATATTTTAAGAACTCGATAAAAATGTTTCATTTACTTAAAATAATTTACTGAAAGGTTTTGTATAACACAGAATATGATATGCAAGATAAATATAAAGCAATACTGATGATACTACCAACTACTGCTTAAAGTGTTTTTAGCAGTTAATCGTTGTAGTTAGATTTCATTTCGATATGTTTATTTTACGAACATTAGTAAATTTTCGTTATTGGTTAAATACGCTTTTAAGATGAAAAATGCGTAGGATAGTCTAAAAAGATTGAGAATGAATGAATTTTTAAAAACTATACAAGAGAATGAAAAAAGCTATTTAAAAATATCTGGTATTGTTTGCTTGTGAGAAAAAAATTTAGTAAATCTGACAATGCATTTCGTGAAATAAAACAAATACGTATTTTCTTTTCTGCCTACAAAAAACGGAATCAATTTGTGAATAGATTTTTTTTATTGTTTCTTTTGTAATTTTAGCAAATATTACAGTAAAACTGACATCACACATACAAATAAATTATATATAAGCTGTCTTATACAAGAATACAGAGGGCGAACTTGATTACTCCTCTTTTTTAAATCCAGAGTTACGGCGTAAAGTCATCATTTCGAATATTTCGCAAAGCAAACAATAGACGAGAAATTCAAATTCTATTGTCTACTTTAAAAAATTATTACTATACTTCTAAAATAAGCATTACAATCACGCACTTCACAAAAAAACAACCTTTCTTTTTCAAACACTACTAAAAGGATTTCTGATCTTATGAAGTATTTTACAATATTATCCTGCGCTTATACATTTGAGTTGAAAAAGAGTTTATTTTGCTTACAAGTCCACCTTAATTCAGATTTTTAAAGTAAGCAGTATTAGCGGTTAGATGAAAATTAATTCACACTAATGTGCTTTAAAAAAAAATCTTTATATTTAATAAGTATAATGTGTAAAAAAAAAAAAAAAAAAAAAAAAAACATTTTCAAAATACACAAGATCTATTAACAGCATCACTCATGACAGTTCGGTAACATATTTATATGCTTCTACTTATGAACTAATTACACTTTTCCCATACAGAAATTTAAATTAACAGTCCAAGCTCAAAAAGCAATTAGAGCAGATTTCGAAATTCTTGCATACACACCCCTTAACAGCTAACAGCTTCCAGGAAAAACCAACACACGCAGGTTAATTAACTTTTTCCGCTAGAAAGCATTGTGAAAGACTTTCAAAAATGTACAAAATTACACAAATGCAGAGCTCTCCCCCCCCCCTTCCACCTCTCATTTCTCCCTCAGCATAAAATCTCACAGGGGAAAAATACTACAGGTCTCAAAACGAATTACCTTCTTCAAATAACAAGAGGTAAAAAAAAAAAAAAAAGTTTAAAGAAAAAAAAAAAAAGAGATTTTTCTTTTCCTTATAATACTCTATGTTAAACTAAAACGGTGTAATTACACTAAAGCAGAAGTCTTAGGCATGCCAAACTTGAACGCATACACGCGTAATCCTACACAGATATTCGGCAACCATTAACACCGAATTATTACGCAGCAAAAATGAAAACGGACACAGGAGGGGGGAAAAAAAGTGAATATGTAAACTCTATTTCCTTAATGGTGTTTTTAAAAACTCCCGTGGCGAGCGCTTTACATTACGTGCACTGTAACAACTTAGCAATTAACTCCTCCTTTGCCAGCTTCAGCTCTGGGGGCCTATCGGAAAGTGAAAATGCATATTTGAACGCATTAACTAAATATGTTAGTGTCGCTTTTGCATAAAACATTTTCCATTTTCGACCTTCCCCCTTTTTAGTCGGCAACTGCTTTGCTGGGAAAAAAGAAATACTTCTCTTAAAGTTTGCAGTTAAGAGTACGTGGAGATAATATATAAAAATCTATTGTTAAGAAATCGGATAATAAAAATTTAAGTAGTACTTAATACAAAAGTAATTTATTTGCGTCCATTGAAAATCCTGACACATTCTAGATTCGCTTTGAAACAGAAACACAGAATATGATGTGTATAAATTAAGACTTCTCTGTCTGCACGATAAGGATATTAATTTAGAATCTTAATTTGAAGTTATTAATAACTATCCTTAACGATCGCGTAGACAAATTTATTTAATGATTAAATATATCATCATATTTCGTAGGCAGGAATGTTTCTTAGCCATTTTAATTATACATTAAAATAGCTAATACGAGTAAAATAAATTTTCTAAATAACAAATTATATTTAACCAGCTTTCATATAAATGAAACCCCACCAACTTTAGTTTTTATATCAATTTAATTAAAGATGTTGCCCACTAAGTCAGGTAATGCGAATGCGATTACGAAAGAAAAAATGTCATATGTGTGGATTACGTTTAACGTTCAAATTTTCTTTATGTTTGTTGCTGTTTATTCTGTATTTCACTTATACACGAATAAAATGCCTAACATATATCTGAAATATAAATCCACAAACTTAGTAGGTGGTTGAAAACAATTTCATCGATTTAATGAAGTAAATTTAAAGGGGGGGGGGGATAGGGGAATTAAACAATTTTTTCTTGGATGGAACTATTTTGAATACAGTACTAAAGTTGACTTTATAATAGTTAACAATAGAATGTAGATTAATGGAGTAGGACCTATTATAAGAATTGAATTAAACGCAACCTCGGCGATATACGATTTAGTCAAATTATATGGATCCCCTATTGCATTCTGAAAGGTGTTTGAAATGATTTCATTACACCAAATACTATCAGTGCAATCAATACGGCAAGATTGACCAATAGAGATAGAACGTACATATGATTCATGTACACAATCCGCAGAATGTATTACATGATAGTAGTTTGGTAATTACTAAGCTTACATAGTCGAACCATGCAATTAATCATGCTTTATGATATGTTAAACATTAGTTCTTAGCAACGTTTTGAATATTAACGAAAAGGTTTTCAATGTACAACGCGGAGACATAATCTTTGTTGATGAGCGTACATGCTACATATTAAAGTAATTATCAATGTTTGAAATCAGGGACATAATTTAAAAAACATGCAACGCAATTTTTCTCCCACTTCGAAATTTGTTGTAATGACAGTAAATCAATAAAATTGACATCAAATCTCCCTAGAGTTATATGAATATAACAACTATTGCCAAATTTGTTGGAAAATGCTTTTATTCAAAATATCTACTGCTTATACAGAATAATTAAATGTCTTGGTTTTATTTAATGACAGCCATTCCACGATAAAATAATTACTAGTCGGAAAAAGTGGTAAATATTCTGAATTAAAAAATTTCTCCAACTTGGCAGCGGGTTCCACCAGTGGCCAAGAGGTTCTGCCTCCGAAACTTGCAAATGGCAGGTACTAGGTTCGAATCCAATCGCAGCCGTCGGCCTAACCGTTCGGAATTTTCTATGGTTTTCTACGAACATTGGATTTCCTTGTGTAAATACGGGTTAGGTTCCCTTAGAAAGACCCCCACGGAGGGCATCCACCCAATAGGGCCTATATCCCTAGTGTAGATAATTAGCCGTTATAAGCACAAACAAACCAATCTGGCAGCAATGGAGTATGATAAAAATATATGATGAAAAACTACAAAAGTACGGTAATTGCTGTTCTATTAAAAAATAAGCCTGCAAAACATAGTTTGAAAAAAGTTTGCCTCTCCCCCCCCCCCCCACCTCCTTACTCTACTTAAAATAACTTTACAAATTTCTGAAAATGGAAAAAATACTTTTAAAAAATCCCCTCCTCCCTACCAAATGGTAACAAGATTTAAATATTCTAAGTTTCAATCCTTACATCCTGAATTTTGAATTAAAAAAAAAAAAAAATGCTTTACCTGTAAAATTATCCAGAACAACATGCATTATTAATAATGTGATTTTTTAAATAGTTTTTTTTTATTATTATTATAACTGATTCAACATATCGGCTGATTTAACAATTTTTTCAAAATATTGACATAATTAGACTATCTACAAAAAACACTGCTATAGAAACCTCAAGATTCTTACAAGAACAATGTAAATAAATTTATTATGATCCTATCTTGTAAATGAGAAGAGTTTTGAAATCGTAAATTTTTGTTTATATATATCATGCATGAAAGTGGTAAACGAGAAAAAAGGTGGAAAATTTTTCCCATCCATAACGACACTAAACTCTTAAAATTTAAGTGTCATTTTACCAGCTACTTATCTAAGAAAATTAAATAATTGTATGTATGATGCTGTTTCTTTTTCAACTTAGAAAGTATTAATAACGCTAAAGGTATAAAACCAAATATATCTGATGAAGTAATGTGAAGTAGTCATTAATTTTCCAAAATTACTATTCTGTATAGTTTAGCTGTTAAATTCCCTCTCCTTTTTTAAGAAAACAATCTTTCTGCTAAATTGATCTTTGCTTCAGAAATACATCTCACAAAAGGAATCACAGAAATTATCCAAAAGTGTTACATGATTATCATAAAATATTCTATTCCAAAAAGACATTTCCTTTCAGTTTGAGTTTTAGAAATCTAAAAAAGATTCAATTCTTGAAAGACATTTAGATGACTTTCAGATGCTTATATGTAGAAGCTCACCTTTCACTTTATGCCTCATTTGCACAATTCATGAACAAACTAAGTGTTTGAGTATACAAAATGTCCAAGTAGTAAATTTTCTACCCCCCCCCCCCTCCCATTATCCTTCCAAAATTTTCTTTGCATTTTTACATCAATCTAGAGAATGACCAAAATTGCTTTAAAAAAGGTGGAATTCCTCCTTTAGGAGGAACTCTTTCATGCCTGATATATACATATATATATATATGATAAAAGAGTATTAGACCTAATAAACGGTTGAGAAAATAACCAGATTAAAAAGTATTTAGCTTCGACTGTTTCGCTGTGTTTTCTCAATAGAATTGAGCAAATTATTTTGTATGATAAGTGAAAGCTACTTTTATCAGTAGACGAATTAAATAAATTTTAATTTTCTTTAACCCATTCGGGACCTGGGGCCATGAGTGCATATACGCACCTTTAAAAATTGGATACAAAATTTGGTTTCGGTACCAGTAATAAAGAAAAGTAACAACGGATTTATTTAATTAACGCATTTTCGAAACTATATAATATAATGAAATCTTTTTACATAAAAGTGATGGAAACCGAATAAAATTTCTGAGAAAGAGATGCCGGTCCCAAAGGTGTTAATGGCACTTAATAGATCAGGATAGAAAAAGTTAAAATATAATCAAGCATAAAAATGATAGAAATCGTTAAATTAAAAAACAAGGTTTACTTTTCTTAAAAGTTTTTTTCTTCTTAATATACTCTAAAAGGGTGTAAAATCCAGACATGTTTAAGGCTATTCAGAAGGCGAAAAAAATATTTACCAGCTTCGCTTCAAATCGTCTTATTAAAAGAATAATAGTTTAAGAAAATTATTCAGTCAGATTATCAGTAAAATGGGATTTATTGCATATTCAACAATCACACGAAGAAAAAAAAAAAACAAGTCCAAAAAGGAACAGTTTAATAAAATACGGTACAAAGCATTAAAACCAGAAAGAAAAAAAAAAAAAAAACGGGAATTTTTTTTTTTTTTTTTTTTTTTTTTTTTTTTCAAGCCACTTTTCAATTCTTATTTTAAGAATTTTTGAAACTATGTTTAAGCAAGCTGTCACGGTCTGCTTCTCTCCGTTGACAGTTTAAATCTTTAGCTTAAAATAAAAGTTGAGAAAAAAATGGCAGTAATAACAACGGCGCTAGAATAAAGCAAAGAGAGAATGTTAACAAAAAAATATTAAAAATAAAACAAAATGATAACCCTAAAGAGAGCATTTGTCAAGCCATAAATGGAACCTTTCAAATCTAGAGAAATTCAATTTTATTTCCGAATCTTGCGGTGTAAGACTTTTTCATAGAATCAAGTCTTCGATTCCCCTCCCCCCCTTTTTTTTCCTCTTCAAAACGTCTTGGTAGTGAATATACTAAAGCATCGTCAATCCAGTTTTATATATGTCTGATTACATTATTTAACACGCGTTAAAAAGAATAAAGTACATCAGCATCAAATAAATTTTAGCAAGGGGGGAGGGGGATATTGAAGAGAACATCTTAAAGTAAGGACGTAATCCGCATCGACAACGTAAGAATTTCAAACAGTAATTGTTAACTGATGCAGTTGTCATGCTGATATATACACGCTCAACAGAATCCAGATGAGATGGATGCTTCTCAAAGTAAAAGCAATAAATAAATGGCGCACAATAGGTGCTTAATGTAATGACAATGATAATAAGAATAAATAAGACAGGCGAAAATATCAGATACGTGACTGGATATACGTATAATAAATTCAGCTAGAAACTTCTTCAGAATATACAGATATTTCTTTTCTCTCTCTGCTAAACGTGGTATTATATTTATGATACTATTTCAACAATTTGAATTCGTGAGTTCTATTTTTATCTTTTCTTTTTAAGCAAAATAAACTTCAGTTTGGCAGACGATCAATAGAAGACAACGAAGCTTCTAAAAGAAAAAAATCTGGATAACAGAAAAGGTATTCAGGTAAAATAATCAAATGATAAAAAGAAGAAAATATTATAGACAAATTAAGTTACCTTTTTTTAAACAAGTATAATATATTTTCCATTGTATGAATAATATTCTAAATGTCAGCATCGTAAAAAACTATTTTTATGCATGAGACTTTATGCTAGCTGTAAAAAAGCAACTAATTAAAATAAATTTTAGGAAATATACTAAGTTTTGAGTTTCTTTTCAAACATTAAAAAAATGGCCGAGTATTTTTATATTATTATTTCTTGCACTTATCTTTTCGCCAAATGAAGTAAAAATGATACTTAAATAGAAATATTTAACTTTTTTTTTAACATTTTTTTATGATACCATACTTGTTACCATGTTTTAATTTCGTACTTCAACATTTTAAAATTAATTTTTAAAGAATTATTTTCCTTCCCTCCCATAAAATAAGACTGTGATTTAGAAAAAAAAAAAAAAAAAAAAAAATGTTATTTTTAATGTAGATAAAGGTGAATATTTACTCATTTTACAAATAAATAATGATCACAACCAATTTTAAGCATAAGACAATATCAAAAAATTCACTATCAAAACAAAATTACAAAAAGGGAAAAAAAATGAAAACTCAAGCATGCAATTTTTTAACGATTAAATAATTTACTTTCATAATAAGCTATACAAAATTATTGCACAGTACACCTCAGTTTGAAACAAAAAGCTCATAAAAGCTTTTCACAGTTGAAGTCTTTACACTTGTTTTTGCCTGAAGATAGTTTCCTGTCTCCCAAAAATGTTACTTTTCTTTTAATTTACAGTTAAACGAAATTTGTACACAGAAAAAATTAATTCTTTACTCAAACACTTCAATGAGTCAAAATTAAATTTACTACAGCTAAACATGTAATAACTGAATCATTAAGAACCTGTAAGAAATTCTCTATTAGACAATTTTCCCTCTTAAGGGGACAAGGGACCTCCAAACATGTTTTTTTAATTGCAGTTTAAGTACTATTCAAGGGCACGCTATATGAATTATGGCATATATTTATCACGCAGCATTTTTTTTTTTTTTTTTGAGGGGGGAGGGGGGAGAAAAAAAAATTCTGAATACTTTAAGTGTTTTGATAAACTTTTCAAAATTCCCCATAGATATTCCATATCAATTAAAGTCTCCAATATAGTTTTTGCCAGTTCAGTTTATATAAATTGCAAATAACTTTGCATCGAATTTCATACATAAAAGTACAAAGGTAAGAAAAAAAATATTCAGCATTTTTTCATCCTATTTCTATATTTAACTACATAAGTATATTTTTTCAATTATATTTAACTTAACATATACAAAGAAACTGTGCAGTTTAAAAAAAAAATGAAACTAGCATTAAAAAATATTGGAGTTTTAATTAATATTGAATGCACATGGCGTATTTTGAAAAGTTAATTAATGTTTAAAATATTCACAAAAATTCTTTATTTTTCTTTTAAAAACTTTCTTAATTTCTTGTATGATAAATATATGCCATAATTCATATAGTGTGCTCTAGAATAGTATTAAAAGAGTAAAAAAAAAAAAAAAAAAAAAAAAAAAAAAGAGTTTGAAGGCCTTAACAAGTATAATTAAATGGTATTCGTTCCCTTGAGGTCATGAAATGTTTTTTTCCGTTTGAGACAGGATTCCATTATAAATAAGTTAAGTTTTCACAAATTATAATGTGTTAAATGTTGAAAGTTTCTAGCATCCTTCTATATATTTCTTAAAAAAATCCCACCCCCACACAAAAAAATATATATAGTAGTCACAAAATCTTTTTCATATACAACACACGATCATACTACTTGCGATTTGAAAATTAATTCCACAAATCGTTTTTCGAAGCCTAACCGGTGGAGTTTGCCGTTCTGAATAAAACTACGGTCGTTTTATCCACAGATGCGCTTGATAGGCGCAAAATCCATCTAAAATGCCCATAAAACAGGAAGTCGGGAGAAATAAAACAGAGCAATTTCTTTTTAGATGGTAGTATAAAAACCAATAAAAAGGCAAAAATGCCAGGATATGATGATTTCGATACCAGAGATCGTTATATTAGTTGAGATGGTTCTGAATTATCAGCGAAACTTGTATGCAAGGTTTATCATCAGAACATAGGATAATGCACAAAACGGTTTCATGTTAATATAATTTGAGATCCGAAGCCTTTGGAAATTGTTATCCTGTAAATTTACATTTTGAAAAACCATTTTTATTGAGATATTTGTTTAAAAATTTTCACTTTAATGTTACGCAACCAAAATTTAAATCTCCCTCGCCCCCTTTTTTGTGGCGGGAGACAGTTGACATTTTATTGCTTTAGTTTAAAGATGTTAAATTACAAAAATGAGAGTTTCCTTTTTTTTTTTTTTTTTTTTTTTTTTTTTTTTTTTTTTTTGGGGGGGGGGGGGGAGGGGTGAGAGGGGCATATATTATGGTGTTTTCAAATGAAAAAATGGCAACTGCTTTTTCTCTCTCCACACTCGATACAAAAATGGAGCAAGACTTGTTTGCATGTTGAGACTATGTTGTTCTCCTTTGGAAACATGAAATAATGTTTACATATAAATATAACGAATGCATTTCTCAAATTTTTATTTTATATCTTTCATCTTTCTGTTATAACTGCTAACTATTTTCAAGCCAATGTGAAATAAATTTATTTTTTTCTTTCTCGATATTTCAGACGTTCCCTTTAAAAATACTGATCTATATATATATATATATATATATAGATAGATAGATCATATATATATATATATATATATATATATATATATATATATATATTATTCCTTTGAAATCTTTTTAAAATTATACTCTGAAAGTTAAAATTTAAAAAGGCAAGATTTCAAAGTTTTTTACTTACCCATCATACGTAATATAAGGCAAATCTTGCAATTGTTTAGAAAATCGAAAAAAAAAAAAAAAAAAAAAAAAAAATGATGGATTTACACGTTTCACTAGAGATTAATTACTATAAACATATTTTTAGAAGAAAAAAAATTGACGTCCGTCTGTAAACGCTCTATTATTGAACAAATTGAGATATAGACTTATTTGGTGTGTATGTAGCATGTAAGAATGAGGAAGAAACCTAATTAATATCAGTAACCTTGGTTATCAGGAACTTTTTTTCTTTCGGGACTCTCGAAATATTCGTTCTGATGAAAGATAAATAAAAATTTTCGTTTTTTTTTTTTTTTTTTTTTTTTTTTTACATTTATTATAAGGCGTGAATTCAAAAGACAATAAAAAAACAAATTTTGCATAAAGAATGAAGACGATCGGATAATTAGTTGTTGAGATATTTGTAATCATATTTCTCACATTTTTCGATTTTTCATGAGCCTGTATTTCATTCAAATTTCAATTCAAAGATATATTTTAATTGGAAATGAGACGCTTAATCTAACGCAGTAAATTGTTAGTTATAATTATCATTTTTGGAGTTATAAGGATGTTTCTTTTACGCAAATCGGTATTATTTGATTTTAATTGCATATTTTATACTATGCATATCCATATGATAAGTAAGTATTACGGGTGGTCCCCAACGACTAGTTTACTTCGAAATTTTTCACGAGAAGTAAAAATCGACACAAATCCAGCAGATATATACGGTCACCTATCTGGTAAATACACTCTTCACCAGCCTACTCTGATTACTCAAGGCTTTTAAAACCAAAGCTTTTTAATTGCTCTCATTTTCTCGGGGAGCAAAGTTTTCCTCAACTGCGTAACATAAGGAAGTTTGTGTGCGCGGCGGTGAAAGTAACTTAACACATCTTCCGTTATTGACTGGTTGTCAAGGGAGAAGGAACCTCTCGTCAGCTTCTAACATCCGAGGAAATTGCGAATGAGAGGAAATTGCTGCTATTGTCAGCGCTCTGCTCAAAGTTTTGGGGAGAGACAGAAAAAAGAGATTGTAGGAAATGGGTGACGAAAAGGGCGTGGAGTGGCAATTTCTCAATGCGTGTTACTTTTATAGAAAGATAACTTTTAAGCAAAATGTGCTAAAGAAGAAGCTGACGGCGCACAGAGAAAAGAGCTTAAGTTTAGTCAAATATTTTACTTGGAATGTCAAAATAATTTGAGAAAAGTAGGACTATAAAGAAATCAATTGGGATTTTGTATTAAACTATTTTCAGATTAATATAAAAGTAAATCAATTGAGAGTTTGCATTAAACTAAATTCAAAACAAATGTTTAATATCTAAGGAGGAAATAAGTCCACAGACGATCAACAGTTAGTACAAGATAAAATAAAACTAACTCTAAAATGAATGCTTATCCCATTCTATCCAACTTTCAATTAAACTTCTGCAGATTTCGAACCAAAAAATGTATTCGATGCATCTACAAATATTTAATTTCATGTTTCTATGTGAAATTTGAAATCTATTTGAATTTATTTTTTTAAAAAAAGGTTCGAAACGTATTTCATTTGGATCAATTCGCGGAAATTTAATTGGAAGTTGGACAGTATGTTATCTATTGTTTAAAAAAAAAATAATGCATCTCTAAAATCATGATGTGCCATTAAAATGAAAATGCATGTCTTGAGAAAGGTTTCAAAAAGATGGGGTTAAGTTTTATAAAGAGGAAAACAAAATTATGATCCAATAATACTTACTGAAGCATTTCATATATATAGATTATACATATAGACTTTACAAGAGGATAAGTGTTTCTAATAAATTGCTTTCGAAACTTATTTTTCTCACAGTAAAAGATACTTATTCATAAGAAAACGTAATTCAAAGGATAGAAAATAACTACACTATTAAATGCCGTTTTGTTATAAATCAGTACATAACAACCCCCCCCCCCCCCAAACACCAGAAAGACCCAACGGAAATACGTAAAGAAAACTAACAACTTATTCCATTTTCAATTTTAAACATTTACAAGACGAATTCAGATCCATGTATGTTTTTGATTATTATTTGCACATTATGCCTTCTAATGCTTTAATTAAGGGATATTATTAATTAGTATAATCGAATTTTTTATATATATAATTTTCATAATGTTCCCAATTGGGAACATTGGTCACTTCTGATGGTCATTGGTCATTTTCATGATTTCCTATATATTTTCCCATTAATGATAGGAAAGAAATTTATTTCAAAATATCAAGTTATCTATTTCAAAATTTTTTTATGATTGGTCATTTTCCGGTTTTACGATTTTCTGTACATTTCCCATTAATGGAAAGAATGTAACGCCTATTTAAAAAAAATCAAGTAATCTTTTTACTATTTCTGTTAATTTTGAGTCAATTTTGATGAAATTTAATTTTTACTAAATTTTTAATTTTATGTTCCCAATTGAGAACATTGGCATGTAAAAGATTAAATAAAGATATATCATGCATGCTGTTTATTTACGCAGAGGTTGTGAAGACTGAATTCAAATAAATTTCCCAAAACCCTGTATAGTCTGAGAATAATATATATGTTTATACAGCACATATAAAAAAGGATCATCATATATACAATTGGATGAAACTAAATGTTAATTACACATTTGAATTCAATTTCTTAGACAAACGCAATAAAAAGACCTGATTTTCTTTAACGCTTTGTGACTCAACTCCTATTAGAAAAATATTTACCCAGATGTTTGAATACATCATTTTAAACAAGTAAAAAACACACATAAAAATATAAAATGATTAAAATATTTTTTTTTTTTTCCACAACTGCAATAAACAAAAAATTAATGGCGGATCCAAAGGAGTCAAGCTCCCCCTCCCCTTTCTTGAACGAAGGAAATTTCTGAAGGACGTTTTAAAAATGAAATATATATTAATTTTTTTCAAATTTAAAATTTGCTCAGCAATGAGAATTTTTCTGACTCTTTAAAGCTCTGCTTAAATCGAAAGTAGGTGATTTTTGACACACCCATGAAGTCATTTTTAATCTCAGATGCAAGACATTTGCAAGTGCACGTATTCAGAAAAATAAAGTGATTCATTAGAGTTCTTCATTTTTTGATAAAAGCAGAGTTTTTCGGGAAATCTCCGTAGAATGTGGGGTTTTAAATTGAAATGCTGAATTCAGGGATGAGATTGCCCAAAAAGCAAAAAAGCTGAAAACTGCGCGAACGACATTTGAGCAATGACAGGAATTTCAATCGCAACAAATATAATTGCTATTAATAAATATAAATTACATACAATTCAGCTTTGCATAAATAGAAAAGGAATTATTAACATGAAATAGGCAAAAAGTATTTCATTACAATATTGAAAATTTATTTTACTAATATCAGGGGTGATTATGACTCAGAATGAAAAATCCTGAAAATTAGGTGATACAAAGTAGAAAACCCTGAAAATTATCAAATGCAAAATATACCAATTTCAAAGATCCCATTCAATAAAAAAGATTTGGAGCAGAAAAAAAAAAAAATGTGACAACAAAATTAGTTTTTAAAGCAGCAAAAAAGTTTTTGGAACAAAAAATTCCAATCCAGCAATAACCTTTTTTTTTTTTTTTTTTTTTTGCAATCTTTTGACGGAATTTGTGGCTTTTCCGCGATCTTTTGACGAAATCGGTCGTTTTTTCGCGATCTTTTTACGAAATTGGCCGTTTTTACGCGATTTTTTAAAATGAATTTTTCATAAAATTTTTCAAATGAAGTTTTTTCATAAAATTTGCCTTTTTTCCGCACTTTTATGATGAAATTTGCAGTTTATTCGCGTTTATTTGATGAAATTGGTCGTTTTATCGCGATTTTTTGACGAAATAGATAGCCTTTTCGCGATTTTTGAACAAAATTGATCGTTTTTTCGCGATTTTTTTAGACAAAATTGACCATTTTTCCGTGATTTTTTAGACAAAATTGATCATTTTTCTGAGATTTTTGTGACGAAATTGGTCGTTTTTCGACGAAATTCATCGTTTTTCACAATTTTTTGAGGAAATTTAAATCTTTTTAATACGAAATTTGCGTTTTTACTCCGTGATTCTATAAAGAAATTAGTTTTTTGCGCGATTTTTTAATTAAAATCGTGGGATTTTTTTGCGTGACCCATTAACAAATTTACGTTTTTCCATGACTCTTTGACGATATTTCCGTTTTATCTGTGATCTTGTGTCAAAGTATTCATTTTCCGGCGATTTTTGGACAAAAATCACATTTAACATTTAAAGAATTTTTTTCCACGATCCTTTGTGAAATTTCCGCTTTTTTTTTCGCAATCGTTCGACGAAATAGTCAATTTCTTTCTGCGAACAATCGACAAATTGATTTTTTTGGCGACCATGTGTCGAAATTTGTGATATTTTAAAATTCGAATTTTCCACTAAATATAATAATATCATAAACTCGGAAAAATCGATCAAAAAATCCGGAAATCCGAGGTATACACGGAGCACAATCGCCCATGTTGAAGTCTTCTGTTTTAAGACAATGCCGTTATGTGTTTCAATGAGCATTCGGCGATCGCGATGAAATAAGATAACCCCCCACATGCGATAAAGGACCTCTTGTAGTTGAAGTGTTGAAATAGAGGCATATTTTGATGTGGATTAAAATTATTTTACAATTCTTTTTTTATTTAAACGAATAAAAAACGGAAGTTGCACGAAATAAATTCTGAAAACTCAGAAAAAAAAAAAAAAAAAAAAAAAAAATTGTAAAAAAGCGAAAATTTCAAAAAAATCGGAAAATCCGAAAAAAGCGGAAATTGAAAAATGACAAAAAAGCTGAAAACCGCGGATCCGCGGAAGAATCTCATCCCTGTGAATTTCTGAATGATACTTTGCCTTTATAAGAAAATGGGAAATTCTTCAATTTCTTGCTATCTAAAAAAAAGCGCGTAAAATTTTATATATTTACGATTATTAATGCATTTTTTTTTTTTCGTATTTACGAATGAAAATGACTTTCCAAAAGTATCAGAAAAATAGCCATTTAAGATATGTGAACAGTTCGACATAACTTCAATATAAAATTGTTTATTAAGAGATGGGACCCCCCCCCCCCTTACACACAAAAAGGGGGGCTTTAACTCCATCCCCCACTTTAAATGGAGTGCTGGATCCACCCTTCTATACGAAGGGTTTATACAAACTACGTAAATAATTATTCTCAGTCGTGTTGTCAAAGCCTTAAAAATCAAGCTCTACAAGAACTATTAATTTGACCCAAAGATTAATTTAACTGCAGTTCCCTAAAATTACAGCCTGCATCGTAATGGAGTTATAAATATCGTGCCACTACCTATCTAACACATATTCCTTCGACTGTGACAATAATTATTCTCAAACTTCATTTGCATACACACGTTTGCCGCATAATGATGCTTAGTGATAATTTTGATTAAAAAAAAAAAAAAAGAAAAGAAAAGAAATGAGAACGAGGGAGAATAAAAAGTATTCTAGAATATTGTGCTTGTCGTAACAATGAATTCAACCATAATGAGTAATTTAAGTTAATGGCCGCAGAGTTTTATTTATTTTTATTTTTTGACTGTATGTTTTTTTATGATTTTTTTTTAAGTTTTTCTTTTACATTTATGTAGATTGTATATGCCGTTGTTCTTACAAGCTATTACTATTTAACAGGAAATCGCAACCGTGTATGTTTAAATGGAATGGGAGGGATACACTGTTTTTCTTTCTAGCCATAAAAAAATTCAGTAAAAGAATATTTCACCATACAATTAGAACATTTAATTAGATTTTTTTAACTTTTTAAAGCCATGCAACAAAGTAACTCTCGAATGTCACATTTTTTCGTTTTTTTCCTTATGGGGTGCTTTTGTTGAAATAGAAAAAAAAAATCTTTTTCATTCATTTAATAATAATAAACGAAAGCGAATTTTTATAATTTCCTCCTTTGGTGTTTTTGAGTGAATATAAGCCAGTAGTAAAGGGAAAATAAATTCATAATTGTAACTATTCAGATAAATAAGGATAATTTTTTTTATTAATAAAAGACTTTAAACTTACTCAATAAAATATATTCATGCATTTATTTATTTATTTATTTGAAAATTATGACGAAAGTTAGCAGTTAATTATCCTTCGTACAGGATTTTTCATATACGGGGAAGAGAAGGTTTTGCAGATAAATCTTATAAATCACATACTGATTTACCCCCCCCCCCCCCCCCCATTAACTCGCATCTTATTATATACCGCAAAAATAAAAAAAATCACGAAAGTTTAGGAGCAGGGGGATACCTGCACGCGGTCTTGCGTTGCATTTTAAACGTATTTATTAATTTTTAATGTTCATTAATTTCTAATTATTATTTACAAGCTAAATTAACATAAGAAACCTTTCCATTGAAATTTCAAAACTTCGCCACTCAAAAGAAAAGACGGTAGAACCAAATTTCCGTGATGTAATAAGTCTGCAAATTATGTTTAACAATGACCACATAAGGGAGATGCAGAATATTTAACAATGATGTATTCAATGTTATTCAACATCCACTAAGGAATTACAAAATATTCAGGACATGTAACGACTATGACCATTTCATTTCGAGTAATTATAATAATGGACGTTCTCTGCTTTATTCCACGGTGGTTTTGACGTCACTTCTATTCTGGCGAACAAGGTAAAATCAGAATTCATTAGATTAGTAGGAAATGGCAATGGTATATAGAACGGAAGTTCTGCAGGATGTCGTCTGCAGTAGCTTCCGCAATAATCAGAAAACAATGAAAATTCTAAATGAACCTTCTGGATAGATACGTTTCATATCTCGCAAAACTGGAGAAAAATAAAAGGAATAAAAAATGAATACGTACATTTATTTTCTTTTATAAACGAAGGTTTAATTTAAAAGCGAAATAAATCCCAACTAAAATTTACTTTTTAAAAATATTTAGCAATACTATTTTAAACTGAATAATGAAACGCGAAATTATTTCTTCCATTGAATGGCTCTAATAGGAGAGAAAGTTTAATAAAGTTTTCCAAATATATATTTAGAGATAAAATTTTAAAAATGTAAATATGTTATCTAAAGTATGAATAAAACAAATACTCGTTAAGGACTAAAAATTACTTTTATGTACTTTTCAAAAAGGATGGTATAAATAGATATGTCCAAGTAGGGAATAATATACAAAAATTAAAGAAAAAATATTTAAAAAGAATTTAGCCATTTTTACTCAGAAATCTTGAATTTTTAGGTGAATGAGATAGAAAAAGAGAGCAAAGTTATCTTGATTTACAATTTTATTTAGATCACAAAATAAATACACTGTAATAAATCAAAGCTAATAGAGGATAATGAGTAAACATTTATACAAATATTCTAGATTTCACTCTTTGAAAAGAAAATTTACAATAAAAAAATCAGCTATGACATAAAATCATAGAAAAGAAATACTTACCATTATGATTTTCCTGTAAAAATCTTCTAGTACAAAATTTTTATTTATTTCTATTAATAGATGCAATAATATACGTTTATTGCTCCTTTTTTCCTTATTTTATCTGAAGGTAGGAATCTAATTGTATCGAAATCCTACGAACATAAAAGTCCTAAAATAGTATTAATTGAATAAAAAAGCATCCTTCCTGGGTCCTGTTTCAAGATAAATTATTTTGTGAAGGATCTTTTAAAAGACCTAAATTTTTATAAACATATACCTGTATATAATGAAGATTTGGACCATTTTCGACAAAGATATCGTTAAATGTATTTGAGAGTAGGCAAAATGGCTATAAAGTCAATCAAGGTATAAAATAAAAATATATACAGTCGTGGAAAAAAAAAAAAAAAAAAAAAAAAAAAAAAAAAAAAAAAAAAGCTACTAATTCTGTAAAAAATTATCGTGGAAGAAAGTTATTTGTACCAAACTATTGGAAATAAAGTCTACTTTTAAAGGATGTATATAAAATTTACTTACGGAGTCATCTACATAGTAAAACGCATCCTAACTTTTTTTTTTTTTTTTTTTTCATAGCAGTACCCAATTCTGACAGTATAAATGAGCTTTACACCCTTCAATTTGCTTAAAAACAAATTTCCATGTAATTCGTAGGGTAAGTTTCCAAGAAATTAATTTTTAAATGAGCATATTTTAGGGGCTGTATCGAAATTGAAGTTCGGTATTCCATTGTTGACCGAGAGAGCCTCCTTGTTCAAGGCATCTTATGCACCACTTAAGCAGGCACTGAAGACTACTAGATTAAAGGATAGCATAAGAAATTGCAAAATATCTAGTCACTTTTATCGTAGATGTTGTCACGAGATCAACAACCATCATTTTGTCTTTTAAGCATAATTTGAAAACTATTTGAAAGAGAAATTTGAAATTTTGGATTTCCATAAAGCAAGACTTAATAAATGTAAATCCTTCAAAAAAAAAAAAAAAAAAAAAAAAAAAAAAAAAAAAAAAAAAAATGTAGTCGCAATTAATAAATTTTTCGAATATTAATTTCATAATTCCTAATACATATCATAAAAATTTTAAAATTACAAAATTAATGTATTTATGTTTGGATATTTTAACATTTGCATATTAGGATTATAATTTCATGAGATATTAATAAAATTATGAAAATATAATTTAATATTAGAAACACTACATTTTGAATGTTTATAACTCAAAAACTTATCATTCAAGAGACTTAAAATTTGGTGTCTGGTCATAGTTTGAACTGAAGATTTGAAATTTTTTTGTTAAAATTGGGTATTGCCACTGAAAAGTTTAGGTTCGTTTTAATATGTAGATGACCCTCTAAGCAAATTTTATATATATAATTTAAAACTAGACCTTATTTCCAATTTTTCGGTAATAGTAACTTATTTCTACAACAATTTGTTGAGAGTAGGGAGTGTTTACTTTTCTTTTCCCCCACGACTGTACATTTTCCTTAAACTGTGTACCTAATATTTACAGAAAGGAGATTGGCAATTTGTTAACCCTTTTAGAATGAGCATCATATGTGTCACATAGGGTAAACAATTCTTATATTTTAATACCACTATTTCTGATTAGCACTTTTAGTCTTCCTTAATCACAGGAATTCCGCTTTTAAATAAGGCGAAGACTGCTGTTAAGAAATTGTGTTACTAGTCAAAAATACTTTTTAAATTTTTGTCCCACAGGGATTTAAAATTACATTCATTCTTTTACTTTTAAATCTGTTGCATATAATCTCCACACAAAATGTGTAAAATCACTGAACATTATTATTATTTTGTTTATTTACTTTTTATTAAATTGTACACAAAGTACTGCTATAAAAAAATAAAGAGAACAAAGCAATTTGGTTCAGAAGTACATTCTCTAACACTTTCCCCCAAAAATGCAGTATTTTTCTAATGAGACAGATACAATGCTATGCGATTCCTATGTAACATGTGGTTATATATAAGAGCAGATAAGTTAGAATTCTAAATTTCAACATCTAAAACTGTATGTCACAGAATATTTGAATTGGTAGAAATTGCAAAATTTTACATGCATGTACACTAGTTGCAAGAGAAAATGTTATGCATGAAATGTTTTAAAACTTATCATTGATATCTGAACTATAATCTTTCGAGAAAAATATTACAGTAAACTTTCTGTATGGAGGAATCAGTGTAAGGCAGAAATGTGTCTAATTTGGAAAGATTTTAAAATTTCTGTGAATCCACTGACATAAAATAAAATTAGTCTAAAGTGGAATATTGTCTACGACTAAAAATTTTCTCTGTCTTGATCGACTCTGGCTCAGTCAGAGTTTACTGTATTTGTATTATTTAAATCACCAAGATTATGAATTGTAATGTTGAAATGCTTAAATTGTTAAGAATTTTGAACATCTGCTAGAAAATGGGCAAATTTTAAAGGATCATCGTGACTTTGCACTAATGGAATAGGTTTTATCAGAGAAACAGATGACAAATAAGATTCTAATTGTACCTTTTTAACCTCTTTAGTTCCAGAGCTAAAATAATAATACAAAAACTTATTCAAGGGTTTTTTGAAACAAAATAACATTGTAAATGATAGAAAAAACTATTTTTTCTCAAATGGATCCTTTAGGTGCCAGTCATTTAGTTCAAAAATATGGATTTAAAACTACAAACCCCCTTAAAACATCAATTTAATAACCATTAACCTAAATAAACACAATCACAAAATTTAAGAACTTTTTAACAAGTAAATAATCTACAAAGTCTCAAAAACAACTATTGAAAAAGATTTAAGTTAAATACTTATAAAAATTTATCACATTCTGGGTCGCACAGTCTTTTGGACATTTTTAGCATTTTGCAAACTCAGATGAAAATAACATTTATTTTATGAGAGATTCAGCTTAGATGCAGGCATTATTCATTTGTAACAAATGTAAATTTTCCAAGTGGGTGAAAAAAGTCCGGGACAGTATTCGAACCAGGGATGTATTGCCTGAAGTTGCCAATGCTCTTTCAACTGAGCCATTCTGGATGAATACTGGGGGGACTAATTCACCCGACTAACCTCAATGATCCACAATCTGGTCTGATCAGGGCTGGTAAGTTTCTGCCGGGGTGGTTAAAACCAGCATGGCAGAAACTAAGAAATAATGCAAATAAGAACTTTAACCTGCAATAATTCATAATTCCCACATATATTTAATACATAAAGAATTTAGTTTAAAAATTAAATGAATGTTATTCAAAGTAACAGAAAGCTTCAAAATGATCTTATAAATATACTTTGTTTACGTAATAATTTTCTGTCACTTGGAAAACAGAAATTTTCATAATGTTTATCTGATGCTGTAAAAGTTTCACTGTTGATATTATTGTTTACAGTTGAATTTCTGTTTTAAAAGTTTAAAAAAAAAAAAAGAAATTTGCAAAAAACTATGATATTTTAACAACATTTTTCAGAGTATTTTTAAATAAATAATACACTGCAATAACTTAAAAAGTATCTACTACTACATACAAAGAGAAATGGTTCTTATGAAAATATATAAGTAAATAATTGTAGCTCAAAAAAAAAAAAAAAAAAAAAAAAAAAAAAAAAAATAATGAATTATACTGTATACAATTATTTTATAATATTAAAAAGAAAAAAATATATATTTGTGTGGAAAAAGTAATTATACTAAGAGCATTCCACAATATAGGATTAATTTTGCTAAAACTTTCTTAACTTAGACTGCTTTTTAATTTGTTCTGAATGAAAGAAAAGTTCGAAAATATTCTTTCTAGACTAGCATTACTTGCTGGTGATGTCATTATTGAGGATGTAAAATTTGAAAAATTCTCATATTCATGAGTATTTGTTTTTAAAGGTGACTATCCACAGAAGGCAAGATATTTTCTAGAACTTCCTTGGGGAAATATGTTTCTGGAAAAGGAGTCGATTTTACTACAAAGGGTTATTATATTCGGCACAAAATTTAGATTAATATCAGAAAGCAATTTCTTTGCCCTTTCTTTATGCTCAAATGTCAATTTTGATTCCATATACTTAGGATGAAGTAAATAAGCTATCATAAAAACTAGCACTGTATTAAATGAGATTTGAATCTTACATTTGTGAGTTTCTATGATATAAGTTAAGCAAATTTTATGAGCATCTGCAATAGAAGTCATGTTTTTTTTTCTTTTAACTAAAACAACAGCAATATATTTTAACATTTGTAACAAATTTTTAACTTATTTATAAATTATGATATTTATTCTCAATTTTAACAAATGCTATGTCCTTAATATAGTTTTCATGATTTTCAATTATCTGCAAATAATAAGGCTGATTCTTCGTGAAAAGATTAAAAACCATCAAATTCTAATATAAATTTATTTTTTAATTAAAACTATTCACAAATTTTATCTCTTATTTATCCTGAAAAATAAAATCTATATGCGCAATTTAATATTACTTAAAATGTCTCAGATTATGTCATGAAATGAGTTTATGCCAGTTGTTGCCAGTTTATGCTGATAAAAACCGGTTATAACCACTTTCTAACACTGGCATGGCAGAAACCATTTTCTACAGGCAAAAATCCAGCCCTGGATCTGATACTTTGGAACAATTCAACAGAATAAATTGAAGGTTAATATATGGAACTACAGAAAATGCTGCATACGAAAATAGATTAATTTATAACACAAATCGTGTTATAAATTGATATAATTATTCATTTGCTTTCAACGCAAAAACATTCAGCTATTAATATGTGATGTAAAAAATGTAAAATCAGACAATTTTTAAGTAAAAGAACAGAGGTCCTTAAATGGGAACCCGAGGACCAAAAAAGTTAATGAAAAATATATTTAATGTACTAACTGGAGAACATTCTTCTAAATTTATAACGCTAAATTTATAATTTAGCGTTCTAAGATTATAATTTTTAATACAGATTATTTACAGTCAAACATACAGCTTTTCCCTTAAAAAAATTATAGTTCAAAAATTCAAACAAAGTTTCAAAAAATTTCATGCATTAATGTTTTTTTAATAATGCTAGATAGACAAATATTTTTGAAAGGTAGTTTTTCTGCCAGATTCACATGCCTGTTGGAGTGTTAAATAATATTAAGCAAATAATTGTTCAAGACATGCTTTAATTGCTCTCACTCCATTCACGTATTTATATTTCAACTGTTGACCTTATTCCTAGTAATGAATAATGAAATCTAGACTATGCCAACAAAATACATGTTTATAATATTTCTAAAATATTTTAAATTTAAAAACTTGCAAGTTAGAACTATTAGAATCTCTTCCAACAACAATTTTGATACTTTTAGGATCGGTAATACTAATTACTCTTACTAATATCTGAACCACTTTTCAATACTTGCAAAACTTCATTTTCAATGTTTTATATTCGATAATAACTATGAAAATAACTGCTTAGATTGCAATATGATTTATTAACAACAAAGTTACACGAACATTTGTAAAGTTAAAATTATCATTTAAAAATTGAATCTATTTTATTAATTGAAATAACAAACTTGTCTTTATTTTAGGAACTATCAAGCAAGAATTTTAGAAAGACTCCCTAAATGTTTGGATTTAGTCAAATAGCAATATGAAGAGAGACATTTTTCAAGGAAAATATTTTACAATTAATGATTTTTAAAAAGTGTGTGCAATGATAACATAGAACATTAGGAAAAGTAAGTATATTTGTATTTCTAATTAGTTCAATATAAATACAGTAGAACCCCAATAATCCGGATCCCCGGATAATTCGGATCGGTTTGGTTATTTTTTTTTTTTCAAATTTGAGAAGCGATTGGCTAATTTCCATAACATTAACTTGTTTCATCGTCGTATTCTAAATAAACTTTTTCTGACATGTTTTCGGAATAATTAAGCAAAGTAAACATTATTACTGTCTGCAAATATTCAATAAATTTAACATAAAGGTGATTTTCTGTTAGTATGTTATATTTTATTTCATTTTTTTTTCTAATTCTCCGGATAATCCGGATTTTTGATAATCCGGATTGGGTCAGGTCCCAATTAATCCGAATTATCGGGGCTTTACTGTAATTCTAAAGCATGCTAAAAAATATGTCAATGTAACGTAAAACATATAATTTCACTTAATGAATATTTTATACAATGGATATCATTATATAATAAAAATGTACATACATAAATAGCATTAATAGCACACGATAAATATATAACTTAATATATAATTAATATTCTAATAAAGTATATAAGTAGAATTAATAACTGTATTAATAAAAATTTAACATGCATAAGAGAAAAAATTTTATCTGAAAAAACAATATTTCTCTGTAAGGATGAAATAATAAATAAGTTTTATTGTACTAATATTCAAGAATGTATGTCTTTGCTGTTTTTTTTTTTTTTTTTTTTTTTTTCTGAAATAAAGCTGTTAAAAAAGTCTTTGCGTAAGTCATTTTTGAAATAAAATAACCATGGAAAAACTTAACTGAAAACACTGGCCTAACTTTGCCCACTTTAAACCTGAAATATCTCCAGAAATACTAATAAAATAATATTTTATTTCAACAATGTTAATATTGTATTCTTCAATCTTGGATATAATAATTTAAATATTCTTTTAAAACAGGTAAAATTAAAAAATTATAATGCTACAATTTTTGGAACATTCAAAGATATAGCAAAAACAAGATCTTAAAACAAGATCTTACTGTCAAATCCATAAAATAGTTGGGTATGAAAGCAACTAAGCTGAAAGCAAAGAATAGATAAAATTAGGGAAAAATCAAAATATTGTAGATTTGAAGCAAATGTTTATACCTGAACTATAAAAATGATACTATAATTTTAAAAGATTACCATTGTTGTGTTATATGACTGATGCCCACAAAATGTTCTCTATCATGTGTTCTATGACATGGAACTATGACTTTGATACTTTTTAACACAACTGAAAACAAAGAACACTTCCTCTACACAGATAAATTTTACTAGTATGCAATGTTAGAAAAGATATGAAACAATTACATATCACCAAGAGAAAAATAATCAAATTATAGAGGGGAGACATTGGATATCAATCAGCTCTTAATAACACTGAATTTAAATGAGAACTTTCTAAAGCAAATGTTCACAAGCTTTTAGACTTGTGTAGCACTAAATTAAAACATCAACATTCCTAAAATGAAATGAATTTATTATATCATTAACTTTATATCACAATTTTCCCTTTTCGAACAATATTCAAATAAGAAGCAAAACTATATTTTAATGCAAAATCGAGATTCATAACAGACTTGAGAACAAAAATTCTAAAGGATCTAGGAAAGTTCTTTTAAAAGACTTTATTTTTTTCTACCTTTACAAAAAGAAAGTACTGGATTCGTGAAAAAATTCAAGTTTCAGTTTTTGATGGATTTATGCATTTTAGAAGGCCCTGAACACAATTTGGCAGTTAATACAAAATACTTTTTGTGTGAGTGTATGTCTACATGCCACACAAATTTTATGGCACTTTAATGCAAGAACTAATGCACAGAATTTAATTAAACTTCAGATTCAGTTAGACCATTGATGCTATTCTTATATATTAAATCGCTATAGTTTCTACATTTTTCTTTACAACAATTTAAGAAGTAATTCTTTATTTAAGGAGTCACAAGCACTTTTTCAAAACTTTGTTTCTAAGGAATATAAATAGTCGGTACACACCCTGCAAGATTCAATCAATATAGAAACAGAAAAATTTTGGAATTCTTTATTTAATGCAACCAAAACAGGCATGAAATTGGAAAATGAGAAAAAAGGTGGAAAAATTTCTTCATCTATCCAGTGATGCCGAACTCGTATAATTTAAGTGCAATTTTAACAGCTACATATATATATAAAATCAAATTAAATGCAACTGAAGATATGACTGCATTTTTTTTTCCCCCTGCAATAATTTAGAAAGTATTAACAATGCTAAAGGCGTAAATCCAAATATATCTCATCAACTTGTACAGTCATTAATCTTCCAAAACAAATATTATTCTGAATGGTTCAGCTGTCAAATCCACCCCGCCATCCCCCCCGCCTTTCTTTTTATTTTCAAAAAACTATCTCCTTACTATATTGATCTGGGTTTCACAAAGTCATCTTAAAAAAGATATCACAGAAATTACTCTAAAGTATTGTATAAATAGTACAAAAAATTCTATTCCAAAATGAAACTTTCTTTCATTTACTTTCATATTCTTGAATTGTTGTATACAAGAATAAACTCTAAGCGTTTGAATTGACAAAATATCAGATTACTAAATTTTTCAAGCACCCCTTCCCCCCTCCATTATCCTTCCAAAAATTTCTTTGCATTTTTGCATCAATCCAGAGAATGTCAAAATTTGTTTTAACTCTTTCATGCCTGCAAAAACAGAAAACCTGTTTAAATTATTTTATGATTTATTAAAGACAAATTTTGAGGAGAAATACACAGTACTCCTGACTTATCCTATATTGACATATTAGCTGGGTAGGTTGGGAATTCCAATCTCTGAAACCAGTGTTGAATTTGCACGTTTTTCTCTGGGAGGGATATCTATAGTTCTAAGGGGGAGATGACATTATGAAGTTCCGGTGGGGGGATTGCTCTTTCTACTATCGAAAACACAATTGCAAAATTTCCGGGGGGGGGGGGACATTTAATTGCTCTGGAGGGGAAAGCCACTTATTGTCAATTATGAAAAGAAAAGATATGATTTAAGATTTAGTAGTTATGTAGCAACCCCAATTCAAGTTTGTTTGCCAAAGTTGTTTATTTGTTTATACATGTATTTTTTGTGACACCTTACTTAAGTAAAAGAAAGCTAACATTTTTTTTTTCTTTAATGTACCCTTTTGCATTTGATAAATTTAAAAAAAAGGCACTATTTTCTAATTAGAAAGCTGATTCTGAAATTTGTTTCAAACTTCATTACTCTTTCATTATGCCACATTAATAAAATATTGTTTTAAATATGGAGTTTGATTAACAAAAAGTTGATTAGAAAAAGTTCTCAGGATTACAAAACTTATCTTGATAATATTCTTAAGAGATCAGGAACTAGGAATAGAAGCAAACAAACACTATTATATGCAAAAATTGCACCATAATACAGCAAAAACTACAGAAATACATATTCCAAAACAAACAGCCCAAATACCTAAAATGATTATTGTTGCAACTATAATCAAAACTGAACTGAAATTCTGTAACTTATATAAATACTACTCAAAGACAACAGAACTTAAGAATTTTTAGTGCAGTGGTGGAACCACTGGTTTGTTGGTTCCTTAATGGTGGTTAGTTTATTAAACTTATGGATTATTGTGATTTTTATATTAGTACGGCTAGCAAAAAATGTAGCTTTAAAGAAAACAACATGCATAGCTGATATATATAAATAAAAAACAAACCACAATGCTTGCAAGTCTATTTAAAAACATTCAAATATATTTTAATGAAAGCTAAATAATTTTTTCCTCTCATCTATATCACCATAAAATAGAAGAGAAATCATTAAAATTGTAGCAAGTGGAAATTCAATATTTAATGACATAGCATCATTAAAATTAACGTAATTATGGGTTGAGTTATTCCACAGCTATAAGTATCAAAACCAGCATAAAAATAAAAACAAAGTGAAAAATCTGGGAGAGAATGTGAAAAATGTGAATAACAACATTTTAAATCATTGCATTATTGATCATGCAACTGTAGAATATTATTCTTTGTCTGGAAAATGGCTTTAGTAAAGCAGAATCATGTTAAAAGTTTGCATATAAAACTTATTTGCTGTTTTATGTAACAGCTTTAAGTAATTAACAAAGTACATTTTATCTAGATGTTTGAATTTGTTATAAATTTAAAACTATGACTATTTTGTTTTAACTTTTTCAGTCCCTGAGTACCCAAATGGGTACATCAGTTTTGTCCCATTTTATTAATGATACTCAAAAATAAATGAAATTTCGATATAAGAATAATATGTTTCGAATTCTAAGAATCAAGCTAATGAAAATAAAACAAAAATCTCGCTCTGAAGTCAAACGAGAAAAAATAATTCAGTAATAATTAAAAATACTGTAATAATCGCCAGTAGCGAAGAGGTTAACCTTCTCATTGTTGGGAACTGATATATCTGTTTACTAAGCTGCAGGTTTCACAGCAGTAAAAGAATTATTTAAAACATTTTATGATTAATACTCTTACTGTTTATATTCGTACATGCAATTAATTTTTTTTTATGTCATGTTAAAAAATGATCCTTTTTTTTTAATTATTGAGAAAACAACATTGCAATTTTGCCCTTTTGCTTGGTGGTCAGGGGGTTAAGTAGTGACCACTAATTACTTTTCAAAAGTAGTCACTATTTTGTCAAAAGATTCAATCAAATTAACTAAACTTAAAACTGATTAAGGATCACAAAATAGACATTTGTAATATCAGCATTTGATAATACTTAAAAAAAAAAAATTAATAATAATAATAATAAATGCTATAAAACAAGGACAATAAGATATTAAGAAAGAAAACATACAAAAAAATGTTCTCCAAAATGCTACTTTAAGCATTTTACAAATTTATTATAACAAATCAAAGCAATTCAAATGCTAATTTTTCTTCCACTTTCTTCTTTTATTCCAAAAAATAATAAATCTCTAAATAAAACAAATCAAAAAGGTACATGGCATGCATTTGCAAATTGTTGTGCAAAACACATTTTGCATAAAAGAAACAAGTTACTGACAGGTGAATAGAAAAATGGCACCCCTTGAGTCTACTTTTAACTTATGAAGTAGCATTAATCCCCTGACCACCAAGCAAAAGGGCAAAATTGTAACTTTTTTTCTGTTCAATTTATTTTAAATGTTAATAGAAGAGGGATTTTCAATCATGGTATAATTTTTTTGTTATGTATATGCTTATAAGCTTTGAAAGTATCAATCATAGTTTAATTTCTTAAAACTGAATTATTTTTGTAGAATTATATTAATTTAAATAAAGCTTTAACTGCAGTGAAACCTGCAGCCTAGTGAACGGATATATCCGGTCGTGGCAGGTTAAAGTAGTGTCACTGTTAGCTAAATGCTGATTTTTTATATAGTGCCATTTGCTACATTATATATTTTTAAAATCTAGTGTGATCACACTACAAATTACAAAAAAGGTAATGTGTGCCAGAGATTAATGAATATATGACCAACTAAACAGTTCACACAATGTAAGCAAAGAAAACAAAGAAAATCCTGACAAGACAACTTTATTTGGATTATAAAAGATAAAATTTAGAAACTTTTAAAGTTTCTAAAGTTTAATTTAAAATGTGTTAACAACATTCATAAAATAGTTTCCAAACAAGTGATAACTTTAATAGAAAAGAAAAGATGCTTTTACCCAATATTCCTAAATTCTTAACCTAGGGCATTCTATTAAAATATTATAGATCTTGATGCATATATCAGTATAAAAGCATGAATGTCATTAACATCTGAAGTGTATTATATCAGATAGAATATACAATTGAATTCATCAAAGCAATCTTCATTTTTAAATGAAAGCTATTAATTAGGGTGCATTTTAGGTGCGCAATTAGGATGCTTTTTTTAATATGTGTGCAGTTGATTTAGATAAAATTAGAAGTAATTATCCATTTTTTTTAAATCTTAAATACAAATTTAGTAGTATTATGCAATTTTAATTATTTTAATATATTTTTTTAAAATATGATCACCTTTAGGAATTAAGATTACAAAACTATGAATTGTACAAAGTTCAGAGAAATATTCCATTCTTCAGATAAAACAATTGAAACTAACTATTAACATATTTTATATTCACTATATTTTTAAAACTATACACAAGAAGTGAAAAAATACAACACTTAAAAATAAAATATTACAATGTATTATTATTATTATTATTATTATTATTATAAGCAAACTGCACTACACTATTTCTAAAATAAATACAAAAACAAGTAGAGAAAATGGATAAATATTAAAATACACATTAAAAATGGTATGAACCATATCGAGAATAAAAAACTATGGTTTTTAAAAATGAATTTATCGCAATTTCAATAAGTACTTAATTGTTTCAAAATGCTATCTTAGTCTTGCAAGTGAAGTTAATATCTGCTTCAGCTAAGCATGACAACAAGTAACATATATAACAAGTGTAACTTCTTTTTAGGTAATTAGCAATTAGTCTTGTATCAGTGATATTACCAGTGCTACTGTAACTGCTATATTTCAGCTACATTAAAGCATATTGCAATGAAATAAAACAAATACACAAAAAGGAAGTCTGTGTAATGCATATGTTAATATGCATAATGCACTTGAAAATGTACCACAAAATGAAAACTGAGTGATAAGATTGATTTTGAAATTTAATACTCATGAATTTGAAAACAAACATTCATAAAAAAAAAATTTGCAATTCTATTGATTAAAAAAAAAAAAATGGTATGTGTAATATAAAGCAAAAACAAAAATGGTGTTCAAAATGTAAACACAAATGTCAACTAGTAACAAAAAAAAGTGGTACTAGTTATTTATTATTTCTTATAGAACTTTCTAGGGTATCATTATAGCCATCAAATCATATATTCATTTGGAATTTAAAAAATATTCAGCTGTAAATGTTTTAAGACATTACTATTTTTACTGACATTACTGACAGCAGGGGTAGGAGTGACCAATTCATAAAATATAGGACATTTTTTGTGAAAAATATAGGACATATATAGGACATTTAGAAAATAAAGCTATTGAATATATATTGCTTTAAAATACATTTTTAAAACATAATCTATGTTAGTTTATAATTTTTCACTAATTCACGATAGTAAATAAAGATACAATATTAAAAAATATATGTATAAAATTAATTTTTCCATTGTTATTCTTAAATCTTCTTGGTATAATGGAAATTTTCCAAACCAACAATGTTATATTTCAAAAAAATCTTTGATAATCACAGATTCTTATAAAATCAGATTTCAAGGAAATCTGTTATGTTTGAGAAGGGCTCACATGTGATAGATACCCTTGTCAAGATGCATTGTGAACAATCAACAATGTGTAAATTAAAGGTTCCAACACTATGCCAAATTTTCTCATAAATTGTACTTCTCTATCTGAAATTTTAAAAGCTGATTTATTTACATTTGATCCAAAGATGAGCAAATGATTTAGATCCAATTTAAAGGCTTTCATTACGTTCATTTTGCAGTTAAATGGTCAAAAAGCTTACTTTCAATATGTTTTTTGGTAATACCACCAATTTCCTCACCCCAATACCAAGCAAAAATTTTTAATTGTTTTAAGTTCTGGTCATTTAATGTCTCATCATACATGAGAGTAACAAAAGGGGGGATTCTTTGTTGGAATCATAGCTGACAGTGATTTGTTTTAAAATATATGAGTCAAGGCTACGAGATATGGCAATGGCACATGACACTTTCTTTGAATTTAACTGTATACCTTGCGGTAAAGAGGAAACTGCAAACATTTCAAAAATAAATTTTGTATTCTATCTGATGACTGAAATAAATAATTAATTAGGACCATGTGAGTTATCCACAGAATCTTGGAACGGTAGATCTTATCTTCCTCATTTAAAGTCCAAGTACTCAATCTACTTTACAAAAAAAAAAAAAAAAAAAAAAAAAAAAAAAAAAATTGATATTTAAACTCAAGTTTTTTCTGCCAGTAAAATGCACAAAGCAAGATTAGAGCTAATCTCTTAGTTTTTCTGAATTATCTTTGTGCTTTGTTTTTTGGGATGCTGCATTAATTGCAAATAACCACTGTTACTGATGGGAACTGGACATGGTAATGATCTTTACTCTTCTCTTCACACACCATTCAACAATTTTTTTACCATGTTTGCCAATCTGGCCTATCCAAACATTACAGAATTTCATCAATCTATGTTCACATTGTGACATTGCATTAATGTAATGCAATAAATATGCCTTTTCTACATTAAAAAATAAAATAAAAACGATGTATTGCAGCTGAATACACGATAAGAGAAACTAAAATAATTGCAATGAAACACAGAACAACGTTGAACGTTTCCAAAGCGATGCATGTGAAAACAAGCGATGATTTTAATACCAAATATATGAAAAAGTAGAGAAATATAGGAAATATAGGACAGTTAGAAAAATATAGGACAATATAGGACATTTTTGAAGGTTATTTTATAAATATAGGATATATAGGAAATATAGGACAACTCTGACCTCTGCTGACAGCCAATAAAAAAATAAATATTATTTGATACAATAACATAAGATTGAAATATATCAAGTATAACGAACATAAATCATCAAGAATTAAAAATAAACTGCATACAAGTAACACTTTAATACAATTCCCATTTCACTTTAATACAAGTAACTAGATTAATAGCAATTTCAATTTGTCTATGTTTGCCTTGTAATTCAAAAAATGTGATCAAAAATAACCAAGCACTAACCATTTCTAGAAGTTTGGAAACGAATTAGGATTTAGAAAGATGCATTAATGTTACATAGACTGAGTGAATGGCAATATGTATTATACTGACTGCTATATAAAAAATAAAAATGTAGTGCCTTCCAAAAGCATAACACAAAAATTCCCCTCACTCTCATGACTTTTTACTAATTATTAAAAAATGCATCATATTTGATAACTAAAAGTGAATGATGCAAAGGTTACATGAAGTGGAATTTTGGATATAAATAACAAGCATCAACTAATAGAAAGTTAAATACCATTAATTATTGGAACACCAATTGCAATTTTCTGTTAAAAGTACCAAATATGGCAAATTACTATTTTCATATTATTTTTCACAGAAAATATATTTCCTTTCATATGCTAATGTTAAGGTGACCAAACATTCCGAAGCTTCCAGGACAATAAATCCTAGTTTCAGACTTAACGTCCCAGACAAAGTCTTGCTTTTTGACTGAATCTCTAAATTGTTCTTGTATTCACAAATTCCCCTTTAAAAATACATGAATAGATAAAAGTTTCTACTTGAACGGAAAATTATTCACTAAAAGTATATACGTACAAACACATGATAGGAAAATGATGAGAATAAAATAAGCATGTGTGTTGAACATAGATTTTCACATTAGATAGCAGATAAGAATGTGGTGGAAACCATAGGTGTCATTGACTTTTGACTACTTGGTACTTTTCGGTTAACCGAATGTGTATATATATATACGTACATATACATATGTATAGATATATATGTATGTATAACACTGAAACGCAGCTAACTGAAACATACTGGACTGGACAACCTTAGAAAGTTGGCTAACCGCAAAAGAAAACTAACCTAATGAAAATAAATTCATAATTCAAAATCATTCTATAACCTTCATTTCTAATGAATCTTAGTATTGTATGCCGAGACAGTGCCCACATAGCCCTTACATGAGATACACGGTACTTGGAGGAGATGAGTCAAACTACAAGCAAGAAATATAACTTACAAATTTTAGGTACCAAAATTTCAATGTGAAAATGTATGCATTGAATATGTATTGCCATCAACAATGGATTTGTACGTAAAATGTGAACAAAATCAGTTTGTTTGATATGCGATTTCAATAAAAAATATAAAAAAAGAATTTTAACCCTGGAATTCCTGCTGATAACATATGTCCCTGAAAATACTAAAGTATGTATTATCATCAACAGCACCTGTGTACAAAAATTTAGAAAATTCAGTATTTATGTTAGATAGATGATTTCGGTCAAAAAAGTAAATTTTTTTTCTTTTTTTTATTGTCCTTGGAGTCTGCACTTTGAACAAAGTACAGCTATCAAAATAATTGAACATTGGATTGTTAGTGACAGTAAACTTGGTTGCAAAATTTGTGCAAAATCAATTCAATAGACATGCAACTTTAATTGAGAGCATAAAAGAAAGTACTCTTGATTTTTTTACTTTTGATTAGATATGCAATGAAGAAATTTAGATGATTATTATTTGTAAGAAATAACAAATATACATTAAATAATAATAAGTAAAGAGTTTTAAAGATTAAAAATTTGAAAGAGGAGGATGAAGAGTTAGAGGAGAGGAGTTAGAGATCTGCACGGGCCGGGCCGATTTCCATTAACGATATTCGATTTGGGCCAAGCGTTTTTTCTGAAGACTCGAGCCGAGCCAGGCCCAGTCACTAATCTTTTTGAGCCAGGCTGAGCTGGGGCTGGTCCTTACTTTTCTGGAGTATCGGGCTGGACCAAACTTATTCTTTTCCATACAAAGCCGAGACTGATTTCATTCTTCCTAGTCTTCATGGACCAAAATAATTAGTTCCTGCTAAATTATCCCGTGTGAAAATCCTTTACTCAAAACGGCCAAATCTGTTCAAAAATCAGTAAAATTTGGCTTGGTCCAAAAATTTTTACAAAAAAGGCATATACTTTTAAGTTATTATTTTACAACTGAACATTAGAATTTCTTCTTTTTGAAGAATTGTAGATTTCTAAGCTTATTTAGAATTAAGAACATGAAAGAAAAAAAAACTGCTTATGATGGAATTTTTTTTTTTAAACTGAAAACTGGAAATTTCTTTTAAGCTGTTTATCCATGCAAAATGAATATAGTAAAATGCAAGAAAAAATACATTAAACATTTACACCTGCTGAAAAGGAAACATATTTTTTTTTTATTTCCAATGCTTCCGTTTTAGAAGATTTTACTTTTACCACATGTACCATTTTTTAGATTTTTATGTCTCCATTACATGGAATATGGACTAATAATACTAATGATAACTGAAACATTTACATACAATAAAAAAGGGTTCATTAAAAGCGAAAATATTGCAACCTACAGCACTTCTGCATAAATGGAAACTATAAACATTAAAAAAAAGATGCATTTTTTTCCTCAGAATTCTGGTATAAAAATAAAGATTCTGTAGAAATTCACTCGAGCCAAAATTTTAACTTTTTTCCAGACCGGGCCAAGTTTGGGCCTCGTTTTTAGCTATTGTATATTGGGCCGGGTGTGGCTGAGCTTGGACCAAAATTTTAACTTTAATAATGGGCCAATATTTTTTTCATTTGGGCCGAGCTTGGAAATTTCGGCCTGTGCTGACTTCTAGAAGGAGTTATCATTTCAAGGAGAGAGGGTTATTCAAATGACTTGTTAATTACTTTTCTATTAACAACAGAGTAAACAAAACAGAAAATAAAATAAAGATTTTAAACTGTGAATCAATGCTGTGAGAAGAAATAACTTTTTTGAGGTAGGTGGCATACAATTGAATATTTATTTCTATAATAAAGAAAAATATTGTGGCAGAAAAAAATACACAATTTTCAAATTCCTGGGGGAATAAAAAATGTAAATAGTATGGATTGAGAATTACAAAATCTGATTTTAAAAAATAGAGAATGGCCTAATAATATGAAAACAATGAAAAATTCCCTCTCTTCTTAATAATAATACTCCAAGATTTTTCAATCTTTTAAGAAAGGCAAAATTCCATATAAATTGAAATCAATTGTTAATTCAATAGTGAAGACTAACACTACCTAGAAATATTGAAAGAAATGGTCAAATTTTTCAGCAATCTGAATTATTAATAAAATCAACAAATTAATTTATCAAAATGATGATAGAAATAAAAGACAATGGTCACTTTTGATATTGTAAACTTTTACTACTCCACAGATATAATTGAAACAAAATATTGTAAATAAATAAAAAGATAAAGATAAAAAAACAAAATCATTAATTAGCAAAAGTAGCATAATTATAAATGAAAGTCCCTTTATGTTCAGTAAAAAAATATAAAAGCTGCAAAAATGTGTATATCTCTAGGATACCACCTATTTTAAAAAGCTTGGCTAAGCTAAAAATGAGAATCTGAGATAGCCATACAATGGAGAAGCACAATATTGAAAAACTAACAAAACCAGTAAACTCTTTTGAAGTATTTTTAATATAATGGACAGACATATAAAAAAATAAGTGTTTTTGAAACTGAGACAGACAGTTTAATTATTCAAATGTTAAAACAGTGAAAAGCAGTAGTAATATTGAAACAACAATTGTCATAAAATCAAGGATAAACAGTGAAATTAATAAATGTTACATCAGATTAAAGCCTAAATAATTGTAAGCACATCATTTTCAGATCTTACATAAGCAGATAGAAACATTTACTCAAATGAAACATTATTAGAGGACAAAATATTAAAAATAAATAAAACAAGATATCCTACCAAAAAAATTACAATAAGAGATTTTAAAAACTTAATGCAATAGAGCCAACACAAAAACTGAAAAAACTAATTGGATGTAGCCAGTCAGAAACTTTCTTCTATCTTACATTTCTTAATATTTAAAAAAATAGTTGCAAATGTTAATGCTCAATATTATTGGTTCAATACTATACACCAACTTTGACTTTCATTTTAAATTTTTGCTTCAGTCAATCGAGTAAAAACTTCATCTCTATCATTTTATTTATTAAAATTAATAGTTTTTTATTGTTCTGTTGTACATCAGCTGTTTGCAAATAGCCTACTTAAAAGTATGTGAAGTTCAAATTGCTGCAAAAGCTGCTGATGTACAATAAAAGTATGAAAAATCAAGAAATCTATACAAGAACTATTACAGAGCTCCTTCCAGCAGAATATTTCAAAACAGTTCAATATTTCAGGAAAACCTTCTTGGCATAGCCAAAAACATAATTATGAAACTTGGTCCAATTCTTTGCATGATTTCAGACATTTTATACTGGTATAATAATAAAAATGGCACAAAAAACGCTATTAAAGTACTCCTTTCCAGCAGAATATTTCTGAATTTAAGGTGACATGCTGGCTATAACCAAAAACATATACAAAAAATTTGGTTTAATTCTATGGATAACTTTATACACTTTTCTATTGTATAATAAAGGAAATGGCACATAAATTGCTACTACAGCACCCTCTTCAGGCAGAATATTTCATGACTGAAAATTGACCAGTTGGCCATAGCAAAAAACATACACAAAAGATATGGTTCAATTCTATGTATAACTTCATACAGTTTTCTATTGTACAATAATGAAAATGGCATATAAGTTGTATTAGAGCATCCCAGTCCCATAGATTATTTCAAAACCGAAGGAAGATCTTCTGGCTATAGCCAAAAATACATATTTTTTTTAAAAAGTTTTATTTTATGTATAACATCACATACTTTTTTGATTGAACAGCAATGAAAATGGTATAAATCACTATTACAGCAATCCCTTATGGCAAAATATTTATAAACTAAAGGAGAACCTGCTGGCCATAGCCAAAACTAGACACTGAAAATTTCAATTCTAAGCATAACTTCATACACTTTTTGATGAAACAAATGGTTGAGAAAAATAGCATTTAACTAATTTACAGAATATCACAAAAAATGACAGGTATTTGTAAAGTGAAATAAAGAAATACAGAAAGCGACAGAAAGACACTATTTGATTGCATTCAACTTGAGAAAAAAATAATTTTTGAGTAACACAATTTCAAATTTAGCTACAATTTGCCAAAAGTCAATACTCAGCTAAAAGCTTAAAAATTTGGATGAGCATGTTGCAAAAAAGTCTTAAAAACTAAATTAAAATATTTTTTTTATATATCCACAACTTTCAGCAACTACAAGATGCAGTCTCAAAGCAAAATTTGTAGAAACCTGTACTGACGTTAGAGTGAGAAAGGCAATGGTTTGCGATTTTGATAGTTCACCTTGTTTTTCAGGTGCCCCTCCACATCAAAAAACCGCAGAAAGTCCAACTATTGAATAAAGAGACCAAAATAACTTGGTAATAATCCAAAACAATGATGCAATCATCAAAATGTTTGTTGAAATGAAAATACCTTTTGATGTGGATAATCTAGGCATAAATCATGAGGTGTTTTCATGATACTTCACAGCATTTTGTACTATCACAAATACAAGCAGAATGTTCAAATTGGGTCTACAGTAATAGTTTGGCATAGAAAAATGGCCAAATGACACTTCAGAAAAAGTTGTTGGTACATCAAAATGAGAATTTTTCCATTCCCCAAACTAATGAAGTTGCTGATGGAAAAATATGCTTCATCAAAGAACCAAATATTCTTCATAGATTTTGCCAGCAACTAACGGTGCATTTAGTATTTGTGAAAATCTTGCATGCATTAATCATAGCACTGAGTTTGGTGAATTTGAATCGTGTATTGAAACAAGCAAAGGCTGTAGAAAAGGGAAATTAATCGTTGTACAGCCTTAAGTACACTGCAATACTGAGATGAATAATACAAGTTTATATGAATTTGCTCATTAATTTAGGTAATTATTAGCTTTTAGTAGACAACACATAATTTTTTAATAAATAAATTATGCCTTTTGTGCATTAATTGTATATGTTAACTAATTTCTTTTCCCATAGCACCTTGAACACTCTTTCAAGCTCATCAGCCAAGTTATCATGGGAGAACTATACAAAAACTAAAACCACTGAATATTATTTAAAAATGGCGATTTTAAATTTATTATAATTATTAAACTGAAAAAAAAAAAAATCTAAATTTTGCAAAAATCCTTAGTTTTGAAACATCTGAGTTTTCAAAAATTTTATTGCATGACTGATCAAAGTGGTATCTAAACATTACAAAATAATTAATCAGACAATAAGTAATCCATTAGCACTAGTTCAAACAAATCTCGTTACATAATCAACTTAATTAAAAGAAAAACTAAAAATGTTTTTACATTCAATCTATGAAGATTACAAGAATAAAAACACTTTTACTGTAATATAGTGAGACAAATTTACATTTAATACATTCTAAACAGAAGATAAATAGCAAAATAGAATAACTGCAAAAGATGAATAAATAAAATTCTTAAACTAAAAAATAATATGACAGTGTTTAATTTTACTCAATGTTACAGTCAAAGCTACAAAATATTAAATAATTTCAAAGTAGCAAAATAAAATTAATGAAAATCGGAAAGTTTCATATAAATTTTTGTCAGTTTTGTTGATTCACACCACTTTTTTAAAAAATAATATTTCTAAATCTAATTGAAGTAAGTACGACTTTGCATAAGTTTAACATAAAATCTAGAAAAATTAAAAATAACATACATTTTTAACAATAACTGAATAGCACACACTTTTTAATCAAAACACAGATACTTAAAAACTGTATATATATATTTTTAAATCTATACTTTTTAAAAGACTTACCTGATTTTGCATCATTTGTGAATGAGGTGGGGGTTGTGGATGGGGGGACGGTTGTGATGCTGGCTGCTGTGGTGGTGATGGTCGCATATGAGAGTTCTAAATTAATAAACAAAAAAGAGAACATTTTAACATTTCATAAATATTTGATGTACTAGCACAATAAAATTCATCTCAATTATTTTATGTTTAATTCCCATAAAATCATAGTACAGATAGTATATGGCATACTCGATAAATACTTTTTTTATGTAGAAAAATAAATGCCACATAAGAGTGCATTTATTCTGCAATTTTTCTTAAATAATTATAAATCTTATTACTGCAGTTTTCAAGAGATAATGATGTAAAAACAAACTTTAATATTTAGTTGTTCTCAATCAGCAATATTAGAGTTAATGATAACAAAGCATAAAAGTGACAGAAAGGCTTCTAATATTTGTATTTGCATAGTGCTTGCTTACATTCACATTTGCTTAAAAATTATTTCATTACAAGTAAAACCTGCAGCTTTGCGCATGTAATTGTTGAAACATACAAAGTACCATTTGTGCACATAGTAACATTAGAGGAAAATGAAAAAGTTATAGGTAATTTAATAATTAAGACATATTTTGAAGAAACTTCATTCTTTTATAGCATTAGTTGGAAGGTCAGACTAGAACTAATGAGAAAATCTTCATTTGCAACAACAATTCACAATATTTCTTAAACCAATATCATTCACCACCAGCCAAAGAAGGTAATTTCAAAAGTAATAATATAATATGTAAAGGTAGTAATCTAAAAAATAAAGTCATACATTAAAAAACAAGTCCTTTGACAAATTGATTTAAGAATTAAGAAAATCATCAATAAATGGATCAATGGGTTCTCATCCCATCAACCAAAATGTTTATTAATGATTAACCTTCTGTGGATCAACAACTCTGATTTCAAAAATATTGACTCAGATGTTAAAATACATCATTTTAAGCATATAAAAAATAATCAAAAAATTTAGAATGTAAAACTAAAATAATTATTGGCTAAAAAGTACTTTTTTCCTATCTATAATAAGCAGAAATTGACACACTTCTCATAAATACTTTTCATTTTCAAATTAAAAAAAAAAATTTAAATCTTTAAAATTAAATTTTTAAAAAATCTACTTTCGAACTTTTGCAGTTTTTTTAATTTGACAAAATTCACTAAATTAATTTTTGCAATATCGACTTTAAGCTTCTCAATAAATAATCAAAACTTTGGTGTGAGAAATTAATATCATTGTCTGTTGAGGATTTCAATATAATCAATTTATATTAACAGGTGTGTTGGGTGAGAAATAGAAAAATTCATGTTTTAAAGATTACTGTGCAAGTACCATTGACTTTTGGGTATGTTGCAGATCTGCAACATGATGACACAAAAGAAAGTTAGAAAAATAAGAATAAGTCTTATACGAAAAAAAAAATGTCTACATTCCCAACTTAACAATTTAAAATTTTAACAAATTCGTATATTTTTCCATTATTTTTTTGTGTTTTAATAGTTGCTTCTTTGGTCTCATTTTGGATTCATTGTGACATTATGATTAAGACAGTGCATTTGAATAACAGCGACTGGTTGCATTTCCAGAATAACTGATCCTTTTACCTAGGTTTTAGAGTACATTTTGGACTTTTCCTTGAAATTTTACAATCAAAAATTCCCCCACAGAGATTTCCTAGATTTTCAAGATTCCCTGAGAAGTAGGAACACTGAGATATAATGCAGTCTACTTGTGGACTATTTATCACAATGTTAATATTCGTAAAGAAAAAAAATTCTTAAGTTTAGGATTGATTTTTTTTTTCCCCCCACAAAATTAACATTTCAAAAGTTCAATTAACATTTTTTTTTAAACCCATAATGTATACTATAAATATCATATATATTATGAAGCAGAAGTTCTGAAACTTCCAAATGAGTGTTTTCAAAAACTACCCGATGGATTTTTTTGCCGATTGTATCATTCGATAAGAAATATTTTTCCGAAGGTTTATGATTCAAATTTACAGGGATAACTCTGATTTTTCATAGTAAATTTCGTACTTTTCAGTTATTTTTGACAAAAAGGTTGCCAGTAGCTGTTTTTGGCGAAAATTATAATTGCTAAAAGAAGGCTATATCTATTAGAAATATTACAAATATCTTGCAAATAATAGCAGAAAATAACTACTGAAAATATTAATAATAATAAAGAAAGACCGTTTAAATGAGGCGTAATATTATAAAATTATATTTATCTTGAAAATGAAAAAAATATTTGTAATGCTTAAAAAATAAATTAACGCAAAATATAACAATTGATTCAACTTTTGGCGACTTATCCTTGGTGCTAGAATAAAAACATGAATTTCAAAAATTGATTAAATGAATTTTGAATGATAGTTATTTCCCTTTTTATTATTTTCTTTCTCTTTTTTATCGAATTTCCGTATAATATAACTTACAACAGAAAAAAGCAGATCTGATTGTAAAAGACACTGTAAGTTGTGAGTTACTATTCGTTTCTATACCATTTTCATCTTGCTTTTGTCGCCAAAGAATGTGTTTTTAAGCCGAAAATGCACTACTGACTTAATGCCTGACTTAGGTTCTTAATGGTCCCAATAATGTTTTTTTTTTTTTCAAGTGAAGATAATTTTTAGAGTATATTTTAAAATTCAATCTTAAATTATATAGATATGAGTATAACTCTTATTTCTTTTTGCAAATGTTTTCATTGTTAATTTAATTTTTCTTGCGCCATTTCGTCAATTTCACTTACAGGAAAAATTTCAGTTTTAAAATTTAAAAACTGAAGAAGGAAAGATTATCCCATCGATTAAAAATCTACCCCCAAATTCAAAGATTAAATGTCAATAATGGATGATCGTAAATGTCACATTCACTTGACATTAAGCATAATATAAATACTAATTATGTCATCAAGTGATTTTTAATTCGACATTTTATTTCTATGTTCTGCTAATTTGTTTTTCGTTATTTAAATGAAAATTTATGCTAATCTATACAATATGGCTAATAGTTTGGCAATTTGTATAATTTGGCGAAATTGGTCGACGGTATAACCAAGTAGTACTGAAGGAAAAATTTTGCAATTCAAAGTAAATTTATGCAATTATGCGTTATTACAATAGATAAATTCAAAATTTTGAAATGAAAAATTCCCGCTGAATAAAATTTACAAGTCTTTTTTAATTGACTATTTTCTCTTCAATATTTCTTCAATCAAATTTTCGCTATTCTCTTTCGCGCAGGCTAACAAAAATGTATTTTAAATATTTTATTAGATAAAATGTAAGTAACATTTTTCTATTTTTTAAAAATAATATTTTTTAAATCTAATTCTACCATTATGTGTCTTACAGGACAAAATAGCAGAATTACTTTTAAAAATGGTTTTATTTGTTAATTGTATGTTATTTGTTTATTTGGGTGTTTGAATATACTTTTGTCATCAAACAATGCGATTTTATACCAAGAAGGCATAAGCCGGAGTAATGTTCACAATTACTAAATTCTCTCACTCTCTTTTAAATGTGTGAGAGCATTTTTAGGATATTTTTTTTATGTTTAAATGTAAATATATAAATAGCAGTTATAGCCAAAAAAAAAAAAAAAAAAAAAAAAAAAAAAAAAAAAAAAAAAAAAATGCGTATAATGCTTAAATTTTAATATAAATGTCTTCCTCATCCAAACTGTAAAATAATTTAACTGCAACTTTTTAAAGTTTTGGCGCAGATGTCATATACGCACCACATTCGCACAATTGCAACAAAATGGCGATTTTATGCTACATATGGTAAACTGACTATGGTTGTTTGTTTATTAATAAACTATTTATTAACTTTCATTTTGTTTTTTAAAATAATATAAATCATTTTGTTCTATAGCTATTAATTAAACTTTTTTATTTATTATTTTTTTTTCAAATAATAGAAAATAATTTAAAAATATTTATGAAATTGGTAATTAAAAACCAAGTTTTCTCCAAATTGGTGCCATAAAAAAATTGCACCAATGTGGTGAATACATGACATCTGTGTCAAAGTTTTTTCATTATACATAAGTAGGGAAAATGCAGTATAAATACCGATTAAAGTTTTTTCCAAATACGGAAATTTTGTCACAGTTTGGTCACATACTCATCGAGGTATCTCACTGGCACCAAAATGCCATTATTTGCCTTATACGGTAACCCAGCTATAGTTGTTTATCTGATGATAAGTTGTTTATTTACTTTCGTTTTCTTTTTTGAAATGATATTTGTTATTTTGTTCTACTGTTACTTTTTTATTTATTGTTAATTGCTGTTTAAAATGATAAAAAATAATAAAGTATATATAAATTTCTTTGGTATTCTAAAACGAGGATTTTGCCACATTGTAGTCGCAAGAAAATCGTGCTAAACCTATTGCGTATATGATGTCTGTGTAGGAATGTTTTGTGAAATATGAAAAGTGTAAATTGGCTACTACTTGATTATCACGTCAATCAATTTCGCCAAATCGTTCGCCAAATTATACAAATTTACATAATTTTATCTTAAATAACAAAGAGAAAATGCTTAAATACAAAAGAGCAAATAATTTTGTTTTCATTTTTCAGAAGGAAATTTTGCAATAATAAAGTAATTGATGTAGTGAGAATTTTAATGTGTGTTTTTTTTTTTTTTTTATCGTTGGCAACTTTCTATAACGAAAAATGTTTATTTTTTTCCTGCCATTGTTTTGTAAGAGCTGGTTTTGTCAAAGCCATGTTAAGGTGGTATTCAAATTTTTGACCCCTTCCCAATTACCACCCCCTTGAACCGATTTTGCTCATTTGTAATTCTCACTGCAATATTAACCATCTCAATGTACTTGACGAGTTTGAAGATGATTCTTGCATAATTGTGCCTTTTATCGCGCGGACAAAATTTAATATACAGGGTGTCCGAAAAGTCTGGAAACGGTCGAATAACTCGAAAAATACATATGAGATTGAAAAACATAAATATACGTGTTAAATATTTTAAAATAAGCTACTCAGTGATACCAAATTTGACCTTTGTAACCGACCCCCTGGGGGTCAGAGGGGGTCCAACTTTGAAATCTTAAATTATAACCCCCATTTTTTATTGCAGATTCGGATTCTACGGACAAAAATACGTAACTTTTGTATTTGATGTTTATTTCGAATCATCGTTTATCACGGTGTAATTGAGCATATTAAATCAATACATATTTCGGCTTTTCCAACGGGATTTTCCCTAATCGAAACTAATTGGGGAGAATTTATGACATCAAATTCCTCGTCTTTTGCAATAATAGCGTTTCCTGAAAATCACCCGTGCCGATTATTTCAGTACTGCTACACAGTTAAAAATTTGATCCATTTGCTGTAGCGTCACTCCACAGCTTTTATAGAATATCTCTTTCATGACCAATGAGAATGTTCCATAACACAGTAAAGTACACTGTAAAAAAATTGACCCTTTTGCTGCATCGTCACTCCACCGCTTTTATAGAAAACGATTACTTTGGAGCATTCTCATTGGTCACAAAAGAGATATTCTATAATAGCTGTGGAGTGACGCTGCAGCAAACGGGTCAAATTTTTAACAGTGTAGCACTATTGAAATAATCGCCACGTGTGGTTTCAGGAAACGCTATTCCTACAAAAGACGAGGAATTTGACATCAAAAATTCTGCTTAATCAGTTTCGATTAGGGAAAATCCCGTTGGAAAAGCGGGAATATGTATCGATTTAATATGCTCGATTACACCGTGATAAACGAAGATTTGAAATAAACATCAAATACAAAAGTTACGTATTTTTGTCCATAGAATCCGAATCTGCAATAAAAAATGGGGGTTATAATTTAAGATTTCAAAGTTGGATCCCCTCTGACCCCCAGGGGGTCGGTTTCGAAGGTCAAATTTGGTATCACAGAGTAGCTTATTTAAAAATATTTAACACGTATATTTACGTTTTTCAATCTCATATGTATTTCTCGAGTTATTCGGCCGTTTCCAGACTTTTCGGACACCCTGTATATATATAAAGTTTTTAGGTGGGAGTAGCTTTGGGTTCCTGGCTTCACGTAATGAAAAGTTGTGAACAAATTTTTCAGAAGTTGTACCGTGGTAACGACTGTAATAATTAATATTCCTTCAGATAAGGGAAAATTTTAAATCCTGTTGCCATAATGGTTTCATTTCGCTTCCAAATGTGCACTGTTAGTAATAAATTAAAATAGTTACTTCTAAATAGCTGGTTTTTGTCCAACGTTTGAGATAATTTAATATCACAATGGTGTCTAAATCGTTTTCAGCAATGAGCAATGTGCTGCTGGAGGTCCAAATTATTTAAAATGCAAACTTAAATTCACCAGTTCGTTTCATCCACGATTGATTTTGAAATATTGACGAGCGCAGCGGGCATAGCCTGCTAGTATATATATAATCTCAAAAGTAAAATTTAACATCATGTGTAATGCATTTCATTATGACATCAAAATCATGAAGCATACAAACTGCACTGAAGCATGCATAAGCCTGCATTTACTAGAATAACAATGTTTTTCTAGGTTTTTAACTACATTTTAGAATTTCTCTTGAGATTTCTCTAAGGAATATGAATTTCGAAGCAGCTAAAGTAAAGTTAAAGAATTTGTTAATTTGTTGTTGTGATAGGGAATTTCAGAGTTCATTTCATATGAACAAGCAAAATTTTTAACAGTATTGGTATACCAACTACTGTAGTAGTAGCATTACCACAGAATATATGCTCATACATCCAGGGTACATCTCAGAGAGTATACACTATAGCTTTATGTGAAAAAAAGTATATACAAATATTTTTGTCATTACATATCCTCCCATATATTCCCAAAATACCTTAATTCACTATAAAAAATGAAAAAAACATTAAGTAATTAAGTAAGGAAATATTGTTTCAGTATATCATAAATGCGAACTTGACAAAATTTAAATGTGTAAAACAATACATGAATGACATTTTTAATGAGTTTTTATAAAATAGCACATGAACGACATTTTTAAAGGCTATCTATAAAACAAAACATGAACAAAATTTCTGATTAACTTCTCTGAAACAGCGAGTGAGTGACATTTCTAAAGAATTTGTAAAAAATGTGCTATCTTTTTTAATGTTGCATAAATGATATATACATAAACATTTTAAAACAGTGACCTAAGAAATAATATATTTATTTTTTCCTATTACACAATTTTACTTTTTTTTGAAGGACTAAACATTTTGGTTGCAATGGGATGTAAAACACAGAAAGACAATAGTTACTTTGTTTGCTTTTCTTAAAACATCATTATCAAAAGTAATACTGTATTTGATTATTCAGTTATTTGGACAAATTATTTGTTACATAATTAATTTTTAACAGCTATTCAATTCTCACATTTTAATAGGAAATACAAGCAAAAGTTACTCAAAACAAAGTTATATTTTACAAACAATGAAAATTAAAATTCTATAATGTGTTTTAATAATGAAATGAGCTTATTTTTAAACTATATTTAAATATACTCCCTTAACCCTTTCCATCAAGGGCAAATTTTGTTCATAAAATGAGAAATTATTATCTGATACCAGAATTTATAGACGACTTTTTTTAGAAATTAAGACCTACTTAATTAAAGCTTTGATTATAAAAACAAAATTTCATTACAATATTCTTGGTGTTGATTGCAAGTTTGGAATTAAAATACGGTGTGCCAGAAAGAGTTAAGTATTTATAACTAAAAGTAATTAGAAAATAATTCATAATTTAAGGGGGAAATAAAGCTTGGGGAAAAAATGCAAAAATGTGTAAAAAATAAGTATCTTAAGTTTAAAAGTGTAAAAAACAGACCAAATGTGCAAATTTTACACCTAATGTGCAAAACTTGGCAAGTATGATATACTTAAAAAGTCATTTTTTGCAAGTTGAAAGGCTAAATATGAAGTAAGTCTTTAACAAATTGACAATCATATTTCTTTGTTAGTGTCATTTAAATAATAGTAGCAGTACTGGTACTTGCTTCTTACCACATTGTTCAGAAAAGATATTTAAAACAAGCATGAATAAATGATTGATTTTTGCATTTTATATTTTCTATTCCAGCATCCCTTTGAGGATAGTTGTACTGATTATATATATATTTATTCATTCAGTAGTTCCAAAGGTTTTCCCAATAAACAAACTTTTCTGCCTTATAATATGAGAATAGATTTAAGATAGACCTTAACTTTTCTTAAAATTAGGTTTTTCCTTATCTTAATGATGGTAAATAGGATAAAAATTTCAAATCTGAATATCACTCAATATTAGTTTGAATATTTTATATTCCACAAATATACAGTGGCATAAACAGGTGTTTGAAGAAAAATTTAAATGTGGTGCAAGATATATCATAAGCTGTGCATGTAATCTTCATAGTGATCAATTGTTGATGTACGAGATATGTTAGTGAGCAGTGACTTGAAGTTTGTTGTGCCCCCAAAAAAGTTATCGCTACAGTGCCAGAGTAAGGTTTAAAATCACAGTTTGAAATCTGCATCTAACAAAAGTCAGCCTAAAACACATGCCCTTTTAACCACAAGTAGAGCCTTATCTGCCTTTGCTGTAATTTAAATTTTCAAGATATATAGTTTCCATTTTTCTTCCTGCTTGAAATATTTGGAGATACATTTCACAAATTAAATGTACTACACATTACTAATGAAAAATTGCATTTTAAGTAATAATATATAATTTGTAGAAAAATATTTCCTGCAGTTCCTCTATTTTATGTATTTAACATACACTTCAGTAAAAATCTCACATAAAATAAAAAATTCAGAAATAAAACAAAGTATATTTGGTTTCTAAATGGAATAATAACTATATTCTAAAATAGAATTTGTGAAACATAAGCTAATATTAATTAGATTCATAATTATACAGTTATGGACAAAAAATATAAATGAAACTTAAGCTGATAATTTTATTGAAGATATGTAATAACCAAAATTTTTGGGATGGATTGAACATGTTAACAAAAGTAAATTTCATACCACAAATTTGAATTAAATTTCTTTATAATAATCACTTAAATAACTAGGAATGAAAATTCACTAATAACAAGGTTTCTTTTTTTTGGGTGGGGGGGGGGGGAGGAGAGGAGACAGTAGAAAGAATAGAAAATTTTAAATTAAAAGCACACTTTTAAAGCTCATATTCCACAGAGAGAAAAGATTAAGAATTCAATTACACTATATAGCTAACACCGAACACTTTCAATTTCAGAGTTTGTTGAATATTTAAATGTACACTTGTCACATTTTCTGGAATTTTAGGATTATGATGAATATGTGCGACTTCATATTTATCAACAGCAATTTGATCAGAAAGACAACTAAAGGGTAAAAAAAAAAAAAAAAAAAAAGAAAAAGAACATTTAGGATCCCCTACAAAATAAAATGCACAAAATCATTTATCACTATTGCTTACAAATATGTGGCTATTGTACAAAACATCTTTTCATTTTTGTAAGAATAGCACATATATTCATGAAAATATAATTTTGTTCTGAGTTCAAAAAATTCTTGCATGTTTTTTGTTTATATCATGCAGGGTTTTTGATCAAATTTAACACCATTTAAAAAAAAATTACAAAAATGTAGTAGAAATAATATATTACAATTGGAATGTAAATATATTAAACTTTTGATGAAATATGTTCAGTTGTATAAAATATTTTTATCTGTGTATGCATGCATGATAAATATATTTTTTATGATTTAATTGTCGACTCCACGGAGCAACTCATAAAACAAAGCCAGTCAAATAACATTGAAATTCTAAAAGAGCGAGCTGATTTTCAGTTGTTCTGTGAAAACACTTATATAATAAAGAATTTTCCATAAATTGTTGTTCATAACTTTACTTTCAGTTTTTATTGATGTTTTGGTTCATCTTTAAAAACCACCAGAACAAGAAAGAAAGAAGTATCAAAATCTAAGCATTTCTTCTAAATCTAAATACATTGAACCCTACAACGGTCACTCCGAACAATGATAATCTCCAAATACCGGACATGTTTTAGAGTTACCGAATCTTTTCCATAGAAATAACATTACACTAAACTTCCAAACAACAACCACCTCACAATTTATTTATTATTTATTTATTTATTTATTTATTTTTTTTATTTATTTTTTTTTTTTTTTTTTACATGTTATCTTTCAGCCACAATTGAGATTGTGAAGAATGTTAATTTTATCGACTCTGACGTGTCTTACAACAATTTTATTCGATGGGCTCCACTTTTTAAAAAGAAGTTACCTATAATTACACTATATCAAAAATGATTTAATAAAATAAGACAATTTCATTTTCCTTCATTACTGGTTCTAAAAACAAATTTTGCAAAGAAAGATGATGCCGCGTCCAATGCGACAAATGAGTTCAAAGGGTTAACTTTCATTGATAAGTTGAAAGTTATCCAGGATAGCAAAAAAAGACATACGCAAAAATAAGCTGAAATGTACAAATGTGGAAAAATCTAAATTAGAAAACATTCTAAGTAAAGAGACTTTCTTACAAAAGATGTTTCAATGTGCCAAATTTAATATGGAATCTGAAAATAAGCATTCTAGAGCTGGTTATGACGAGACTGATGAGTTGCTTTTGGAATGAGTTTCGTACTGTCCAGAGAAATTTTTCCAAATTTTTGGACAAATGTTGCAGAAGATACCCAAGAAATTGCACTGTTAAAAATCTGTAGCTTTGCTGCATAGTCAGTCCGCCACTTTTATAGAAAATATCGCTTGACTATATTATGAAGCATTCTCATTGGTCAAAATAGGAGTATTATATAAAAGCGATTCAGTGACTATACAGCAAAAGCTACAGATTTTTAACAGTGTGGGAGATTAAAAATTTTGCGTTCACTAAAAATGTTAGCGAATTCTACAATAAATCTGTGGAAATGATTATGCATTTAGAAAAAAAAGCATATATATGCTTTAAAAACTGAATAAATGAATTTTTGTAGTGTAAAGTAATAGTCTGTATTTTTTAACAGTAAAAGTAAAATGATTTTGGTGAGTTATTTTTATTTTAATGTAATGTAATGTAATTTTGAGGTTTGAAAATGTGCAGCTTCTGAATAATGGCAACCTTCGAAGTACAGTAATTTTGTCATGCTCCCAGTGGTGGCCAATTTTCAGACATTTTACTGATTGGCTTCTATAAAATGCAAACTCCTTTGCTGAAAGCAAGTTAATAAAAAATAACAATTTATGGAAGATATCTCAACACTCAGAAGCTTTTAGAGAACAATTGAAAATTAGATCATTCTATTACCGATATCTTTCTGCATCTTAACAATATTTAACTGGCTTTTTTTTTAGTTGCTCCATAGACTTGACCATTAAATCATTGAAAAAAATATATTTTTATCGTGCAAGTATGACAGATAGAAAATATTCGATATGATTGCTCATATTCCATTAAATATTTAATATATTTGCATTAAAATGCATGATATTATTTCTACTACATTGTCAAAATTTTCTGAAACTGGGCATTAAATTTGGTAAAAAATTATACTTGATATTAACAAAAACACACATGAATTTTTAAGCTTTTACAAAAATGAATACACATATTGCACAATATCTACATATTCATAAAACTATAGTAATAGATCATTTCATACATTTTATTTTACAGGATGATGCCAATTATTGTTGTTATTGGTTCTATAGTTGTCCTTCTGATCAAATCACCATTGATAAATATGATGTAAAACATACTCTTCAAAATCCTGAAGTTATAATGAAATCTGATAAGTATATTTTTAAGTATTTATCAAAATATCTAAAAGATTGAAAATATCCAGTGATTAATGGCTAAATAATCTATATTATCTAAAATTTGATTAGTATCAAAAGAAGATATTAATAACATTAAAACAAGGTTTTAATAATAGCTTTTACACAATTAAATTAGTATACTTACAGGGAAAAAACCAGGAGGCATTGGTCCTCCAGGCATACCATCATTTGGTGGCATTTGACCCAATGGACTGGGAGCTGAGGGATTCTGCAAAAAAGTACAAAAAAATTATTCAAGCACTGAATAAGAAGTATAAACACTTAGGAAATTTTATTAATTAAACAAAGTAATCAATTATTGCCTACAGGCTCATGCCCCAAGAATTTCAAACGATTGATTTCCCCCAAAAAACATTTTAACATAGCTGAGTTTCCCCTAGGTTTAAAAAAGGGCAGGACGCTACTGTTCTGAAAAGGGCACTTTTAACATTTTTCAGGGCACTTTTTACATTTTTAGGGAAGTTTTCATTTTTAAGGGCATTTTTATAGAGTTGAATCTAGAATCTAGCGGTTCAAAAAGTCGTGAAAAAACAAAAATTTCATCAAAAGTAAATTTTGTTAAAAGATCGCAAAAAAACCCGGCAAATATTGCTAAAATATCACGAAAAATAGCAGATTTTGTTAAAAGATCCCAAAAAATAGCAGATTTTGTTAAAAGATTGCAAATAACGGCATATTTTGCTTTAAAAAACGTCAAATTTCATGAAAAAATCGCAAAAAAATGGCAAATTTTATTGAAAGATTGCAAAAACAGCAGTTTTTGTTAAAAGATCATAGAAAACGACATATTTTGCTAAAAAATCGCAAAAAAACGAAAATCAAAAACAAATTTTGTGAAAATATCTCTAAAACGGAATTCTTCACAGAATTTTCCGTTTTGTTGTGCTTTTTGGGTGAAATTTGCGTTTTTTGTGACTCATTTTACAAAATTTTCTATTTCATCGCGACTTTTGGAAGAAATTTGTCGTTTTTGCACAATCCAGGGTTCATACAGAGTTGGGAAGAAAAAAACCAAGGAGTACATAAAAAATCCAAGGAGTCCAAAAAATTTTAAGAACTTGCCACTTTTGTTGTTATTTATGTGGCAATATTATGTGGCACAGCCCCAATTCTGCAGGGATTCCACGAGTTATCCCCCACGAAAGGGGGGGAGGGGGTATACGCGATCTTCAGACAAAATCAGTGATTTATCTGCTACATTTTAGAAAAATTGACGATTTATTGCAATCTTTTTTGGAAATCGTCAGTTTTTCTGCGATCTTTTGACGAAATCAGCGTTTTCCCGTGTTTCTTTTTTATGAAATCGACGTTTTTTCGACGATTTTTAGACAAAATTTGCATTTTTATATGATCTTTTCTAAAAAACGGCGTTTTATCGCCACAATCTTTTGACGAAATTGATGTTTTTCCCGTGATCTTTTGATGAAATCGGCGTTTTTTTTTCAATGATCTTTAGACAAAATATTTGTAGGCTATCTTTTATTGAAAACGGCATTTTTTTCTGCGATCTTTTAATGAAATTGGCATTATATCTGCAATCTTTAGACGAAATCGACGTTTTCCCGTGGTTTTCAGACGAAATTAGCGTTTTATCTGCGATATTTGGTGAAATTGCCGTTTTAACCGGTATTCGCACAAGAAATTAGCGTCTTCAAAGATCTTTTGACAAAGTTGACAAAAACATTGACGAAATCATCGTTTTTCCATGAAATATTGACGAAATGTGTACATTTTTGGAGTTCCTTTCACGAAATTTGCATTTCTCCACGATTGTTTTTTCCGTGCGCAAAATTTTACAATCCGATTTTTTTTTTTTTTTTCCCGGGAGCAATATTGCTCGTGTGCAAAACCGCAATACAATTTAAGGAGTTTCTAAAGAGTATTTTGTTTATCTAAGTAGTTCTAAGTACTACTTGGGAACATTTTCATTTCTAAGGAGTCCAAGGAGTTTGTGCGAACCCTGACGATCTTTTGAGGAAATCTGCCGTTTTGTAAAATTTTGAGATGAAATTAGCTTTTTTTTTTTTTTTTTTTTTTTTTGCGAAATTTGCCCGAAATTAGTCGTTATTTCGCGATTTTTAACAAAACTTGCGGTTTTTTAGCGATTTTTCCACGGGACGAGTATAAGGCTATTTTTTGCGTTCCGTCGCCAATTTTTTGCATAATTTACCCGCTATAGTGTGTTCGGATCATCGCTGGAGGGCTGCGTTTTTTGAAATGTAGGGATTTTTTTTTTTTTTTTTTTTTTTTTGGAATGAACGACAAGAGGGGCACGCGTTTTTGGATGACGGGGCAAGAGGGGCGCTAGTTTTTAAACTAAAGGGCAGGAGGGGCAGAGCACCCCCCTGAAACCCTCTGGGGGAAACTTTGAACATGTTATTATTATAAGCTTAAAACATATTTATTGTACAAAACTTTATGACATTTATATGTATGAACATGTGTATTATTTAAATGAATAATAATTATTTTTTTTTTTTAAGTTTTAAATATGGATTTTATTTTTTTGTAATTACCATAAACCTTTCTGAAATACACCCACCAAAATGGTTTGCAATTAAGCTCATGCACTGTTTTTACAAATTTTACATGTACATGTAAAAATTAAATTAAAACTTTTCTAAATAAAATTTGGTTTTCTTACATGTTGGGATCGCAAGAGATAAATTTGAACTACTCATTGGTCTCAAGATGGCTTACTCCAATGAAGATATTTTGATTTAATACTCAATATTCGACACACACACAAGTAAACCAAATACCAAATATTCAGTAAAAAGGTTAAATTAAAAACTGCATATTCAGAAGAAAGATAAACTGAATATTAAATATTCAGTCAGTCAGTAATTATTAGGCTGAATATCAAATATTTGACCAGCTATATAATAGTTATTCAGTTGAATGAGGAACAGTCAGCTGACTAAATACTAGTGTAATTCAAAGATGTTAAAGAGTTAAATTTTACATAATAATATTTCAAAACAGAGGCTTATTTTTTGAAAAACAAAAAGATCTTTTTACAAATAAAATTTACACTAAAAATTTTCTGCTTTGAATTATTTAAAAATTGGACAGTTTTAAATTTCTTCTAATTAATAAAATTTTAAATTTCATGGCTTCTACTGTGATCTAAACAAATTAGTAAAATTTTCTCACATTCTAGAACAAATATTTTAAAGTCAAGGATAAATGTTGAAGGAGTTCATAAAAAACTTTACAGTCATATAAAGTTTATTTTGTTGGGAATTAAGTAAAAATAAATAAATAAATTATATAATCTATTTAAATGGTAACAACTCACAAGAATATTTTTCCTATTCTTTTATTTTAAAAGGAAGTTTTTTAAATGCACCAAACAGCAATGTTTAGAGTGAGCAATCATTCTTGTGGGTTGTAAACAAACTGTTTCTGCAATCTTGCAGCAAATTTTCAGGGGATGTAATGAAATCAAGACAAACTTTTTATTTTTACACAGAACAATATATCAATTTACTTATTCCATCAAAAATGCAAGGTGTATCACTAGAAGCTGAAAAGAATTTTGCAGCTTTAGCAATAATGAAGACACTTTAGGAAGATATGCATAATTAGTTTTGCTTGTATGAAATATCAAATGGCTGAATTTTGCCAGAATGTTAAGTACTGCAAGCTGAAATCTGAATAAAGGTATTCATATCTAGCTCATTGTTGCTTAGATATGACTACTAGCAATTTCCAGCAATTTTTGTCATATCTTATTTCACAGGAGTCAAAATAACTTTGTTGAAAATAAAGTTTCAATGTCTTCATGATTATACAAGTAACAAATGAAAATGAACGTTGCCTGCAGTGAAATATGCTGTATTTTTTTTTTTTTTTTTTTTTTTTTTTTAACTGTATTTTTGACTGAATAAGTAGATTTTAATAATAATTTTGTCAGAAAATTTTTCTCTCTCTCTTAATGTCTATTATCTTAAGTTTTTTCCATTTTGTTCAGAAACACCCTGTTTATGAAAAAAGAAACAATTTTTTTACCAGACAATAGTCAGGAACTCGTCTAATTGTTATGAAGGTTGTCATTAATGGTTATTTTTTTAAGTGACACTTTGCAAATAACAAGTAAATAATGCTAAAGCAATATATTTTATTTAAATATGATTAAGTTTCTAATTATACTGACTATCAACATTAATTGAGAGTTAAAAGTACAAGTTGGATAGGGTTTTAAAAAATAAATAAAAAAAAAATTAAACATTTGATTTGGTCTAATATCTCAATATTTTACTGAATATTTTACTATTAAAAAACTGAACATACAGCAGACTGAACAGCTTTACATTTGACCTAATTGAATATTCAGTTGCAAGGCCAAATAGCAAATATTCTGTGCATCTTTACTCTTATTTAACTTTATGACTATAAGAGCCTTAGATCAGCAAAGAGAAATTTATTATCATACTACTATTACAACTGTCAGACGGAAAATATAAATACATTAGATGAAAAAAGGTTGAAATTTCAACAGAAACAAACAACAAAAAATAATAATGAAATAAAATTAATAACTATCCCAAAGATGAGCAGAAAACGAAAATATATTTAACCATAATTAAAAAATAATAATAATAATAAGATGCAAGGAAATAAAGTAGAAGTATCATATTGCAATAACAACAAGAAGTGTGATAAAAAGTCTATAGCCTGTTTCGCCTTAACTTGTAAGCACAATAAAAAATAAAAACTGACATTCTGTTTTTAAAAATAGTTCAGTTATTTTAGAATGTTAAAAATTTAAAATGCATAGAAATTTATCTCTGTATAAAATAATAATAATAATGCTGACACCGCTGTTGAAAATGAATTTTTTGTGACAAGTCTTTCTTCGTTAATATTAAGAGAGCAGTGTCATACAAAAATATGAAAATTGGTGATATTACAGAGAAATGTTCGATAAACACACTAATGTAGACAGTTTTTAAATCAAATAATTATTTTAAGAGATATTTAATGTTAAAGTCAGAGAAAATCATTCCATCATTAAAAAAGTTTTATAGAAGCAAAAACTATACATAAGAATTTAATCATTTTTTGATCATTTAATACATTAGAAGTTTCCAATGCGCAGACTGCATTTTAAATATTCAGCATTTCGATAAATATTCTTTTGCATATTTTAGAAAAAAGTATTTTAAATTGTTGCCAAATTTAAATTGTGTGCAAAGAATAATATGTTCTTCAAATTAAAAGTTTATTGACATGCGGCTATTATAAACATAAAAAGAAAACTTTCAAATTAGAATTGAATGATTATGTCTTAAAAGATGTACAGAGATTCTAGTGACAGCGATTAGGAACTAATAAATGTAAAAGATTACAGTTACAGATTCGCAGTCTTCAGATAATGAGTGAATTTTTTGACCAATTAATTTTAGGTACTAAGTAATTTTTCTTATAGTCATTTGGAAAAAATTGCTTTATTCGCAATTCGATGAGAATCCAATGTCTTTTTCACTATCCTCTGACGAAAACAAAAGTATTTTTTCCAGAGTCTTTAACCAAAATTTTGTTTTTTCTGCGACCCTTTGATGAAAATTACATTTTCCAGCAATTCTTTAATAAAAGTAGCCTTTTTTTTTTTCTCCATTGCTCCATATTGTTCTTAATTTTCGTTACAAATTAAGCCCTGGTGGCAACTGAAATTTTTGGGTTTAAGAGCCACTGGCTCCCTAAAAATTTTGAGAATCTCCATTTATACTAAAGATACTCTTTATATGCATGCATATAAATAACTTTATATATAAGTATAACATTATATATAAATATATGTCAATATAACTTTAAAATATTTCTTATATTCAAAAATTTTCATTTCAAAAACCTTACTCATTTTGATAATTTAAATTATTTTATGTTTTAAACTTTTATAAGTGCATTATTTTTATCTATAAAAACCTGTAAAATAAAATTTTGCAAACAAAATATTTCTTAAAAAGGATTTTTTAAGTTTATTATCAAAATATTACAACAGCAAAACAAAGAAAATCTTTTAAAATAAAAAATAATAAATGTCAAAACTGATGAACTGATTAGAAAATTATACAAGAACATAAAAACTGTGTGTATTAAATAAATGTATAAAGAAAAACTGAAAACTTTTAAGTCAGTTAAATATCAATTAATAACAAATTTGATTTCTTTATTAAAATCTTTGTTCTTAATGATATATTCTAGACTTCAACACATATGTGGACCTCTTTTTCTTGCAGATATAGAGATCCGGCACATAATTAAGCAAAACAGATCTTTCTGCAAAAAAGAATGGATACAAATTTCTTATATTTTCTATCACCCACACAAATTAAAAAATTTATATTATGGGGTTTTGTTTGTTCTTAAACTTAATTTGAAAGACTTGTAATATTTTCTTAAACATATCAAATACATTTTAAGAATTATATTACTGATGTATTAAGTACAAAAAAAAAAAAAAAAAAAAAAAAAAAAAAAAAATGTTCTTACATGTGCTATTCCATTTACTGCATAACCTGAATTTACAAAGCCCTGCAAAAAAATAAAAATAATCAGAATTTAAATTACTCTTTTTAAAAAAAAAAAATATAATGTAACAAGCAATAATGAAGGATGAAAACAGCAAGCATTCACAAAAGAAGAAAATACATGGAAGTTTAAACAAAATAAATAAATAATTAAAAAAAAAAAAGGTTGGGAGGAGGGAAAGAAGAAAGTATAAACAAAAAATTGAAAATATTAATATCTGTTTATCAATGAGCATTTTAAAAGTATGACAAAACCAATATCTCGCAATGCAAATTTGTCCTCCATATTTTCTAAAACTTTGTGTTTCACTTGACGCAAGGGGTTCAGTAATAGATTTTATCAGTTATTTGATATTGCAATAAAACTTAATAACTGCATCTGAATTACAAAATATATCCGATACATCCAAAATATATTGCTTTATTTATTTTTTATCTTAAGATTTTACAGAATGAAGTATAACAAATGTTGATATTCATACTTTGAATTGAACACTGCAAGTCATGACAAAGCTTTCAAATAGCAGATTAAATTTCTTAAGAATAAAATTACAACAATTTAAAAAGAGAGAGAGAGAGAATTATGTGCATTGAATTGCCTAGCAAAAAGCCAACTGAAAATTAGGAAACTATAGTCAAAAAGGTAGAGACGTATTGAATATTTGGCATTATTCAGTACTCGACTCTCTTGACTAATATTCGGTTGACCAAATATTGAACATTACCTAGTTGCCCATATGCTTAAACTGTATATTGTAGATATTAGCCAAATAAGTTCAGGATTTTTTCACAAATATAAATTTCTGACAGTCATGAAACTATTCTTAAACTCACGAAATTTGTGGTTATTCATATTCAGATAATAAGAAATGAAAAAAAGCATTTCCTATAAAGGTTAAGGATCTTTTAGAAAAAAGTGTCAAAGTTGGAGAATTTGACAATTTTAAACACAAAAACTACCTGTGAAACATCTTTATTCTGTAACAATTCATTATAAATCAAGATTCATTTAATAGGAAAATGAATAATACTATTCAATAACAATTCTCAAGCAGTTGGCTATCAATGTTTTTAAATTTCATCCCTCCCCCTCCCCACCCTCTAAAAAAGGTTTTATGAATGTATCAGAAAGAGTATCCTTGTTCAGTAGTTTATTTATTCAGCTTTGAATATATGTGATACAAAATATAATCTAATAGTAGATTTATGATAATTTCATATTGTCTTGTTTAGTTTCTGTGATATTATATTCCATATTAAATAAATTGTAGGACTTTCTGTGTTGCTGTTTATATATGCTAGTTGTTTAACTTAACTGTCAAAAATTTTGTCAAATATGCCTTTTAATTTAATTTGAGAGTTAATTAAAAAATCATTTAAGACTGACCTGTTTTCAGAAAAATACCCATTCCTACAGATTAACCGATTTATTGGGACACAAAATCTGTACAATAAAATTTATTTGACAAGGGCTAATTTAGGAAGTACCTAATTGTGAATTATGGTAGAAAATAAGCATGCATTTTGAATATAAAAAAGGATAAAAATACTACTGAACATCAACAGCAAAGGACATTCTTTATATTTTTATCAAAATATTTTACCATTCTAACTTACGAAAAACATATTTGATTTAAATATAATAAATTTAAAAGAAACATTTAATAGTAATAACGAGTGAATGGTTAAAATTATAAGTAAAAAAAATATTGCCTGGTTAAACTGACAGCATTGAGATCACCACAAGCTATGCATACTAACTGTACATTACAGCCTACCATTTTAAAGATATAATGCCTTTCAAAAAACAAATTAAAGCAGAAAAAGCCCCCCCCCCCAGAACTAATCAGGGATACGCATTAGCATATAAAACGTATATCCAAAATTCAAAGCAAATTGGATAATTTTGCATAAAAATCAAATTCATATAATTTAAGGTGTTATTCCCCATTCCATCCTTTATACTTAACCATTAAACCTCTAAAACTATTCAGAGATTTATCTTATCATAAAAAACCTACATCCAAAATTTTAAGTAAATCCGATATCTCTGCATAAAAACCCATTTATCTAATTTAAGGGGGATAATCAACCATTCCTCTCTTTATACTTAAACTAGTTGGATGTGACAATCCCAAAACTTTCTACTATCTCATATGTAAATTTTAATATTTAAAAGAAAAGTTACACGTGTTAATGGTTTAATAATTTTAATTCAATTAATACTATACCAACTTTGAATTTCATCTTAATTTTCTGCTTCAGTAAATTAATCGGGGTAAAAAAAGTTTTTCCATCTCGGCATGAGCCGATGGACGATAGAATGATAGGCAGATTTTTTTTAATTCAGGGAGGACCTACTTGCCATACACAAAAATTTTAGTTCAGTTCTATGCATAACTTCATACACCTTTTGATGGTAAAATAATAAAAATGGCACAGACATCGTGATTAAAATGCCCCCTTCCAGCAGATTTTTTTCAAAATCAGAACAGACCTACTAGACATAGCCAGTTACACAAAAAATTTCTTTTAATTCTATGCATAACTTCATACACTTTTAGATGGTGCAATATTGAAAATGGCACAAAAATTGCTATTCAGGCAAATTTTTTTCAAATTCAAGAAAGCCATAGCCAAACACTTACACAAAAAATTTCGTTCAATTCGATGCATAACTTCATACACTTTTAGATAGTATGATATTGAAATTGGCACAAAAATTGCTACTGCAGTGCCCCCTTCTGGCAGATTTTTTTCAAATTCAGGGAGGACCAACTAGTCATAGCAATACACTTACATAAAAAATTGGTATAATTTGATGCATAACTTCATACACTTTTGGTCAGTACAATATTTTAAGTGGTACAAAAATCGTGATTGCAGTGCCCCCTTCCGGTAGAATATTTTAAAACTGAAGGAGGAACTGCTTGCCACAGCCAAAAACATTCACAAAAATTTTGGTTCAATTCTATGCATATCTTCATGCACTTTTTGATGGTAGAATGGCAACATACGGACACACACATGGACAGAAAGACATTTTGTAAAAACATGTTTTTTGGTATCTCTGATCTCTAAAATGTGTAAATCCGTCGAAAACCGGAAGTAAAAAAAAAAAATTCAGTTACAATACTTTCTTCTATTGAAGATAGAAGAATGTAAAAAAGAACCCCACAACTAATAAGAAAAGCATCTTATCACATAAACCTGTATTCAAAAGTTTAGGCAAATTGGTTAATTCTGCATGAAAAAACATTTACCTAAATTAAGAGGGATAGCCCTCCCCCCCTGATCCCCCTTTATACTTATATTATGAATTCCCAAAACAAATCAGGGAAGTACCTTATCAGAATGAACCTATACCCGAGATTGGAAGCAAATCAAATGGAAAACTGATTAACCTAAATTAAGCGGGGAGCAGGGAGCCACATTTCCCCCTCTTTATACTTATCCAATGCAAACCTAATACTAATCACGGAGGCCTCTTATTAGAAAGATCCTATGCCTAACATTTGAATGAAATCTTATAATTCTTCATGAAAAACCCATTTATATAAATTAAGGGGAGGGGCATTAGCCTCTGTTCCTCCTCTTATACTTATTGAATGAACTCCCAAAACTAATCAGGGAAGTGCCTTATAATAAATCTATGTCCAAAATTTCAAGTGAATTGGACATTTTTATCCTGAGTTATCACATTACATACATACATACATACAAAATGGACGGGCACATAAGCTCTCAGGCTTTGATAGCTTGTGAGCTAAAAATCAGAAAATCAGATAATTTTTGTTCCTGGATAATTATATTTTGTACAAATTTACAGAAACAGTACTCACCCCAAATGAAACTTTAGGACATAATTTTTTTTTTCATAATTTCACTTGCAAAACTGGTTTTGAGAATAAAAGTATTTGCATTAAAAAACTTGCAAACAAAATTGAAAAGTAAAAGACAGTGATAAAGATCGATCTCAGCTATCCAATTAAGAAAAAAAAAAGAAATTTTTTTTTATATTGAAAGGCAAAACACATTTTAAAGGAAATGCCTTCTAGGATTAACTTCAGCGAGTGGGTGTTTTCACTGGAGTTGATCCTTAACATATTATCAACATTCTGAATCTTCTGGTGCTACAATTGACTATCCTTTTCCACAATCGATAAAATATTGATTGAGATCAAATAGAACTTGTTGTCAATTCTAATTCACAACTATTAACGAGTAAAATGTTCAATCAGTTCATTGTTAGCATATCAAATTCTGTCTACATTGATTACATGCACATTACCTGTAGAAAAAAATGTGAGATAAGCGAAAGTACTTGGCACTGTATGCACAGCACTTACAATCGAGGTAACCATTTTGTCGCAAATGGCTGCAAGTTTAGCAACTTAACCATTGATTTGGTGATTTTAAACACAAATATAGTACAAAACTTGCATGCTTCCAGGAATTTTAGGGTATTTCATGATTTTTTTCTTAGAAGAATTTTAGAATGAGTATAATCCTTAAAATTAAAAATTTTATTTATACTTTATTAAAAAGAGAAAAAACTTCTCTTAAAACATTCTAATAAGAACAGACTGATACATTGGGCCTTTCATTTGTCTAAAATTTTAAGTAGAATAAGATATCAAAAAGGTAAAAATAAACAAAGTTTATGCACCACAAATAAAACAAAGCTTTTTTTGCATAATTATCTACAGTTAATCTAGAATCTTGAATTAGTCAACAAAATATTAGCAGACAATTTATTATAGATTAAATGCAAGTATCTTTATCTGTTTAATTCAATATTATTACAACTTAAAGACAAAAAGAACTAAAATTCACTGATGGAAACATTTATTGGCAATAATTATTTTTAGTTACAATCAATTTAAAGATGAAAATAAGCACTCGGGGACTAAATGTGAAAAACTGGCGACTAAAAATGTGGAAAGTACCAGCCAAATGCAGGATTCTCCAAAAGGTGTTTTGTGAAAAGAATTGCAGAAAAAAAACCTCAATTCATATTTAAAAAAAATTAAAACTATCTCTCAAAATAAAGCTTTCAAATGGGTTCTGCTGCCTCAAGTGTGGTACACACAGGGCCATACCTAAGGGGGCGCTATGGGCGGCTCAGCCCCCCCTAAAATATTTTGAGCCAGCACAAACCAAGTGTGGTACACACAGGGCCATAGCTAAGGGGGCGCTATGGGCGGCTCAGCCCCCCTAAAATATTTTGAGCCCCCCGCAATATTTTGAGCCCACTGCAGAAAAAAAACCTCAATTCATATTTTAAAAAAATTAAAACTATCTCTCAAAATAAAGCTTTCAAATGGGTTCTGCTGCCTTTAAAAGCACAAACCAAGTGTGGTACACACAGGGCCATAGCTAAGGGGGTGCTATGGGCGGCTCAGCCCCCTAAAATATTTTGAGCCCCCCCCCCCCCCCCCCCCCCCGTTAACATTTAAATTGTAGATTTCGATAATCCGTTTTTTTAACTGCATCAACCTGTTCCATTTCCTCATCAATATCGTTGATAATATTCATTTTATCTCGAAAGGATAGTTGTTTTCGCTCTGCCATCCTAAAGGATAATACATTGATAAAAGAAAGAAAATCAAAAATCAAATTTTTTGTTTAGAACTCAAAATTATGAAGAGACTAAAATTGTCCAACTCTGCACACCTTTTAAAAGATTCGAATTTTCCTTTTTTAGAATGTCAGTAATAAATACGTCACTTTACTCTTCCTATAGCAATGAGAAGATGACAACCAAACAATTTGGCACATGTTCCGTGACAAGGGTTGTGTTTTTTCACCTTCCATTTCCACGAAGGGCTTTACATGGTCCCCAACATCTAAATCTAAACAATAGCCAATCTTACATTATAGAGATATGTTGAAAATGAACAGTCTGTTAACAAAATAGACCGAAAAATGACAAAGATAATGAATGAATGAGATTTTTTCTCAGCATTCAAAAACAAAAATATCGCTGTAAAGGGAGAAAATAACATTGAAATTTTAAAAAGAAAAATCATTTTACAGGGGTTTATTGTTCTAGAGAATATCGTAATATTGAGGGGATGTTAACATTAGTTCATATGTAAGTTCACCGGGACCAGGAAATATTATTGTAGTACAGGGAGTTATTGTTGCATCGGATATCGTTGTAGCGGGAGTTTACTGTAGTGCAATACCTTCCATAACTTAACATTACAGAAATCTCTTTTTTTTAGTTGCTAATTTAATCATTTCTTTCAAGTTGCCACCAGCTAAAAAATAGCACAATTTAAAAAAAGAATGATAACACATGTCCTTTTTTTTTTCTATAGGTCAATTAAAATTCAGATTCTCTTGATAGATTTTTGCATTTTTGAAGCTGATATCATTTGAAACAGAAAATGTGCAAGCCAAAACAGTAACTATAATACAGATATTTCTATTACAAAGGAATAATTTAGAAAAAAATCCTCCTACAGTAGAGCATCGTTTATACGTCGCCAAAGGAACTACCGCAAAATGTTGCATAAACGATAACAACGTATAATCGATTTTCACTTCCAAAACTAGATTTAATTTTTTATTCACTTAATTTTAATGTTTAAGGTGATGATTTGCATGAATTTGAAAATTAAACAAACCAAAATAAAAACAAAACAAAAAACGGGAGGGGGGGGGGAATTAGTAAGCAATTTAAACATGTGCACCTTTATTTATGTTTCACCAAAAGGTTCTTCATTTGCAGTACATCATTTCCTTTCCATTTAAAGTCAAAGATCAAAAACCCCGGGTGGCCAACTAAAAGTCACCAATACTGATAATAGTTACAAGAATAGTTATAATAGGAATAGTTACAAGTCTATTTGCAACTTAAAACAGGTCGCGAAAGCTGACCATCCCTGAAAAAATAATAACCACTCCCAGTGTAACCTGTTACACGTAAGCTGATTTTTCAGACTAATCGAACACCAGCCCACATTTTTATAATGGAGTGCATTTAAACATGCTCTTTGAGACCATTCATAGCTGCCAACTTCCGCTTGTTCTTAAAATACACAAGAAAAATAAGCAAAAATAAATCTATAGAAAATCGAAGTATAAACGATTTTGGGCGTCGTATATAAGATATATTTTTACATTAAAATGAATAGGAATGAATCGGGACCACATTAAAACGTCGTATAAATGTAAACGTCGTATAAACGATGCTTTACTGTATATATATAAAAAAAAAAAGATTTGGAAATAGAGCAATGAAAATCTATGTAGATACCAAGAACAAATGAAAATCTGCATAGATATCACGATACTGTAAGTGGAGATTACTATGGGGTGGAGGATGGGTCCAAAATTATTTGCCAAAAATGACCCAACTTGGTGCTATTTCTGGTATTTTTCCAAACTATTATGTTTGCTAATAACTTTACCTATACTAACATTAGTTTAAATTTGTTGAAGTTGGTTGATCAAGTTCCTGGAAGGATCAAAAAAAGTTGTGAAATCTTATGAAAAACTGGTGGAACCAGAGAGAAAAGTAGAGCTCAATCTAAAAAATGATACAGTATCAATTTGGCAAAAATTTTTATATAAAAAAGTGCGTAGAAAAGAAATGGAATCAGATTATCTGTAAAGCTTATGAAATTACCCAAATTTTTGTTAGCTGAAAATGTGGATTGAGCTTTACTGGTGCCTTATATTCAGAGTCATACTGTATATGACCAATATCCATTCAAAATGATTATTGGGCAAAGTAGTTAGTAGAAGATATAGTTATGGTGTCTCAAACCAGCTAAGATTTACAATGCTAAACAAATATAAACCATGAAGTAATAATTAATGTATAACATTAATATAGTCAGGTTGTTGAGGAATTGATGTAGAAAAATATTTTTGAACAGAAATATTGGTACTACTTGGTTATCCTGTCGACCAATTTTGCCAAATTATACAAATCGCCAAACTAAAAGCTAAATTATACCCACTCACATAATTTTTGTTTTAAATAAAGAAAAAACAATAATTATTAGAATATTAATAAAAATACAAATTTGACATAAAAATCACAATGTTTAAATGTGTTTAAATCACTTAATGTTTTAAACACCCGTATCATATTTAATGTCATTAAATGTAACATTCATGATCAACCATTATTTCCATTTAATCTTATAGTTTGGTGATAGCTTTTTGGTCGAAGGGATAACCAAGTAGTATCTAAATATTTAATATATGGCTGAATCGTATATGTTTAAGATTTTGGGTTTACTTGAAGCTTTCATCTTCCACTTATCAAAAACTTCTAGAATGGAATTTTGTCCTCACTTTGTACTGAATGGACCATTTAGGTTCTCGTTCTTTATTACATCAGCATGTAACTTATAATTATAAAGCGAAATTTTTAATTTGGTTATGAATCATTGTGATATGGAGTGTGTTAAAAATGCCTCTTTTCACATGACTGGGTTTAAGGCACCAGTCAAGCTCAGTCCACATTCTCAGCTAACAAAAATTTGAGTAATTTTATGAGCTTTACAGATAATCTGATTCCATTTCTTTTCTACGCACTTTTTTACATTGAAAATATTTGTCAATTTGATACTATATAATTTTTTGATTGAGCTCTACTTTTCTCTCTGGTTCCACCAGTTTTTCATATGATAATAATATCTCTTGGAGGTGAAAGGTGGAACTAAAAATTGTAAGGCAGTTGAAAACCAAGTTAAATCAGCCAAACTACATTGAAAATGGAATCATAGAACCATCAGAATACACTTCCTGGTAGTGAGAGTTGGAATTAAAAACTATAAGAAAATCATAAGCTAAGTTCAATTAATGAATTCCCATTGAAATTAGGATCTAGAACACGAGAAAAGAATACATTGTTAATATTTGAAAATGTAGATAATTGTAGTCTAAGGTAAAGTTAAAAGAGCCAATGCCCATTAAAATCAGTCACATAGAACTTGAAAGAAGAATGCAACTTTTCAAAATGGTGGTAATTAAAAAGTTTATTTTTAGAAAAACTTATTTTTAGAGGACTTAGGAAGAGAAACCCTTCTGTGTAAACTCTTAACTCATATCACTGAACTCCTTGGTACAGAATACAGTATTAATCTTCAATTAAGTAAATAAAACTTTAAATTATATTTTAGCATTTCTCAAAGTTTAATAATTAGTTTTCTTTCATATCCCAAAATCAGATGATTTTTTTTTTATATTTAATAATCTTTATATATATATATATATATATATATATATATATATATATATATATATATATATATATATATATATATATATAATACCATTAAAAGTAGACAAGATTCACCAATGGATTTTATCAATAAAAGAATTAAATTGAATTATAGTAAACAATATTAACCATTTGAAATTAACCATTGAATTTAATAACTTATAGTACATTGAACATGGAAGGAAAAAAGAATATGAATACAAATGAAATTTGTAGAACCAAAGCAGAATCTTCAGGTCCCAAATACTTTGGAACTACAAATGGAGTGTGTGGTTTCATCTTCGTATTGGCCATGAAAAAGCAAAACAATACGAATTTGGGACTACCATCACACAAAAACCAAATTATTAAAAAAGGAACAAAGATATTTTGCAAAAAGGAGTTGAAAGTAAGTAAAAATAATAGTTTTCCATAACAAACAAAAAGGATAAAACAGAATGGAAATATAATTGAACCAGAAAAATAATTAATAATCGATATTAACATAAAATTAAATTAATAAAATGATTAAAATTAGAATTAAGAGATAACATTCATGTTAACATATAACTTAAAATACATTATTGTTACTTTAATCAGTAACATTTATTGTGACTTTACATGGTAAAAACTCATTATCTTAATATAGGATAATAAATATTAAAAAATAATAAAATAATAATAATAATAATAATAGTAATAATATTAATAATAATACCAAAAATTATATCAATAACATTAAAAATAATTTGATAATTAAAATATAGCTATTTAATTATAGATATAACTAGACAAATATCCATATATTGGTGTAAATTAAACAGTTTAAAAATTATGTTAAAATATATAACCCACTCTCAATTTTTTTTTTTTTTTTTAATAAATAATTAACCTTTGCGTTTTTATCCAGACAACACCACCCTCCTCCGTACTCTAACATCTACCCACCCAACCAACCTATATATATATATATTTTTTTTTTTTTTATTACTTTTTAACATTTTTAATTTATTATTATTATTTTTATGTTTTATAATTTTTATATACATTTTTTACGCAAAGAATTAATTATAAGATCATGTAATATCTAATTATAAATGAATATATATACACATCATATATATTAAAACAGTAGGCGACCTCTTTAAGATCAACTCAAATTGGTCTTTGAGCATGCGCAAAGTTGAACTTATTAGCCCTTCCAGTTACGGGTAAGTCGAAGCAAGTCTGGTTAGCTTAGTGGTTTAAGGCACGGATTTATAGCTCTGAGCTTTTATAGAGTACTAGGGTTCGATCCCAACGCTCGGCAAATTTTTTTTTTTTTTTTTTTTAAACAATGATACATTTTACTACGAGGGGAAGTTATATGATTTTTATTCTTTGGTTATAATTAAATAAAATGTAACACTCAACAATGATTTTTTAAGTAACAATTTTATTTTTAAAATGTTTCAAGTAATTAAAACACAATAATTGTTACATATAAACAGCCAATTTCCAATTCAGGATTTTAGAGATACATTTGTAAGAATAAAATTATTGAAAATTTTTACAAATTGCATTCTTTAAAAAAAAAAAAAAAATAAATACAACATACACAAATAAAAATTGTAAAAATGTCATAAAATTGAATTTAACATCTAGCAATATATATATATATATATATATATATAAATGTATTCCATTTTTCTAAAAAATGGAAATATTTAAACATTATTTTGTCAGCAGGTAGTAGCAGCAATTTCCCACTTTCCTATCATGTGCGTGGAAGCTTAGAAAAAGTAATCCTTTGTAAACTGTAATATACGTGAATTATATAAATAAATAAATGTTATACTCATTCAGACCATATATTAAATGATTTTTAACTAAATCCCCGAGTGCCGTTATGAAGTATTATCTGAATCTTTAAAATTGCGAAATATGCTAAAATATTTTAGAAATAACTTAACAATTTTAACTTAAAATATTTAAGATAAAGTATTTTTCATTTAATTATCTTTTAAATATATTAAAATAATCTACAGTATTTGTTATATTTCGTGTGAGCATTACAAGGACGATATATGTTTGTGTGCATATAAGGAAAAGTATTAATTATTTTCAAGGGAAAAATAAAATTAAGAAGAGAAAACAGGGGGAAAGAAAAATAGTCATGTAAGACTTAAAGATGAACTACTTTGTGATACTCTTGGTTTAATAATTAAATAATGTATGAAAACATTATGAAAAATTCAAATAATTCAAATATATTATGAATAGTTACTTCGTAGTATGAAATTTTAAGTTTCAGGATTTAAAATGAGACTGATAAAAATAAAATTAATAAAAACTTTTCAATATGATTTTAAAAATTAGAAAATACTAAACATTGTTATTTTTTAAAAACACTGAGAAAATTCACAAAAATAAATATCAGTTCAATTAATTTTAGTTATCCTTCTCCTAAAAAGCAAGCGCTGTTAAAATTCTTAAAATTCTGCTTAAATTCTTTCAGATGATAACTTGAGTAGGTTAAACTGACAGAACCATGAAACGCTTTGAATCTGTTGGAATCACATAGTTAACATTCAAATAAATCAAGTTTTCAAAACTTTATTTACAGGTTCTAATTAATCTTTTAACATGTTTATCGTCAAATCTTGATGGGTACCATCTAGTATATATATAAAGCAATGAGTTGGAAAGGACCAATGAAAATCTACATAGACACCACAGGGGGCAGGACCCAGTTCTGTCGCCAAATGTTGCCAAGTTTTTCACCAACTTGGTGATGAAAATTTGTTGTCAAAAGTGACGACAACTCTGTGATCTCTCTAATATTTTGCCAAGTTATCATAGACATTCAATGAAAGCCAATAAGTTTGTTTGCTTGCACCCGATCAACAAATTGAGACATTTTAAGGCAACAAAAACTAATATTGGCTTATGAATAGAGCTTAATAGGATTATTTACATTATTTTTTTAGTACAAATATTAACTATTTACAAAATCCATAACAATATATTTATGTGAACTTCTCAAACAAATAAATCCATATGATAAAAATTATAATTGCTGTTAAATGTTGCATGAATTAAACAGAATTGATGGAATATGTTTTAAATTTTATAACTTATAAATTTGATGACAAGCAAAGATTAAACAAATCAACAATTTTGAAACTTGCTTTCATAATTGAATGAAAAAGGTAATTGTATTCCACAACGGCTAATTTTGCCTTTAAAATCTCATATCAAAGAAAAATGAATGGAAATCCATTTATAGAGAGATCACAATTTTTTTTAACACTTTCCAACAAAATTAAAAAATGTTTATGTGAATGATTGAAACAGAAATTTAAGATGAAAATCAAAATTGGAATAATATTGAATTAATAATACACATGTGTAACTACTTTTTAGCTCACAGGCTATCATAACCTGAGAGCTTATGTGCCCGCCCGTTCTGTATGTATGTTCGTTCGTTCGTACGTGCGTGCGTAAGGTGATAACTCATGATAAATATATCCGATCCACTTGAAATTTTGTAAATAGGTATATCCTGATAAGGTGCTTCCCTGATTAGTTTTTGGAATTCATTCGATATGCATAAGAGGGGGGATGGGGGGCTCATTGCCTCTCCCCTTAATTGATATAAACAGGTTTTTCATGCAGAATTAATAGTTTTTGTTCAAAATTTGGACATAGGATCATTCTGATGAGACGATTCCGTGACTGTTATTAGGTGTTCATTGAATAAGTATAAACGGGTGTTCTAATGCCCTTCCCCTTAATTTATATAAATGGGTTTTTCAAGCAGAATTGTCACATTTCATTCAAACCTCTGAATAGTTTTGGAAGTTTAATGGTTAAGTATATAAGAGGGGGATAACTCCTCTTAATTTATATAACTGCTAAATGGATTTTTATTAAGAATTATCCAATTTGCTGTGAATTTTGGATATAGATTTTTTATATGATAAAGCATGTCCTTGATAGTTTAGGAAGTTAAATGATTAAGTATAAAAAAGGGGAGAACTGTTTTCCCTTCTTTTTTTTTTTTTTTTTTTTTTTTTTTTTTTTCGAACAGAATTAACCCTTGAAAATATAAGACTAATGTACAATTAGTATGTGTAGCCAGTGAGCTCAATGCCATCAGTTTAACTGGGCAATATTCTTTTTATTGAAATTTCAAGATGTGCATATGAAATAGAAAGTTTTGGGATTAACACATTCAAATAGTTTTGTTCGTGTTAAAAACAGTTCGTGTAATCAAAACTTAAATTACCTACAATTAAATGAGGCAATTAGAAAATACTTGTGCTAAAAATAATTTGTGTTAAGCATGTTCATGTTAAGTTTTGATTGTAGTAATGCAGTATTGAATTCTGGAAATCCCCCCCCCCCCCCCCCAGAGCCATACAAATCTCTTCTGAAGTAAATTGTCTGTGTTAAGCACTGGTAAAAAGGCTTTACAGGAAATTCATATAGAAACTTCCCCTTTTTTTAATTTATTTTATTTTGCAAAACTGCATACTCACATAATCATGAAATGCTTTAGCTTCACTCGAGTGTTCACAATTTTCTCGTCTTTCAGGTGCAGCACAGTATAAATCCCAGAACACACTGCAATTTAAAAGAAGGTTATTAATAATTTAATGTAAAAAAAACATTTTTCAGTATGCATTTAAATACATATATAGATATTAAAATAAAATACTTCAAAAAAGAAAACTCTGGAACAATTTTTTTTTTTAATCTACATTTTAAACAAGAATATTAATATGATGAAAATAACAGTTAAGGTAGTCAAATGGTTGTTAAAGAGTTTATATATGACAGCTAAAAGATTTTAGTTTAATTTCTCATTAGAGGCATTTAACAGCATTCCCACTCTTTCCCCAAAAATAATTTTTCCCTCTTTTTTTTACAGTCCTTTTACAGTAAAAAATTATTTTAAACCTCTAACATTAGACAAAATACAGGATTTCTAATATTAATTTATAATAGTCTTTAAATTAGATGTCAACCATTTAAATTAGTCAATTAAACTAAATGCTTTTCTTAATTTTTAAAGTAAGGATAGCAGGGTTGGCGAGTTTTTGCCAAAGGTGGAAAAAACCGCGGAAAAAACCTGGTAAAAACCGTCCCGGCAAAAATAGGTTTTTGCCAAAGAAGTGGCAAAAATAGGCTGTCCATTTAAATTTTTTCCCCAGAAAGAGAAAAATATTTCACAAAAGAAAAAATAAACTGCATACTTAATTAAAAAATCAATATTATTCTAAATTTATTTTAACTTTTAAGTTAAATAAGTATAATTATGCACTTTATGAAAGAATACTAACTTTTATAACAAGATTATAAATGAAAAAAATACCAATTTTAATAGAAATAAATAGAAACTTCATTTATTCATGTTTATACAATTATTAATTCAGATAATAGAACTGTTGAGACTGAGTAAAGCATTTATATTTATAGTTTATATATGTTAGAAATTCGAAGAAACAGTTATAGTAACCTAAATTTAATTTAATATAAAATTATATTCAAAGCAGAAAACTATTAAATTTCAAATATTTCAGCAATATCTTCCTCACAACCTAAATTTTGCTGCTTTAGCATGGCATAACAGTAAACAAGTTTTGAAAGAGTATCTGTTGAAGTATTTCGAATCTCAGTTTGCACAAATGAAAAATTTGAAAAAAATCTTTTAATAGCAGCACTGCTTGCTGGACATATTTGAAAGTGAAAATCTTTTGATAATTAAAAAAATATGTATGTTAATGACTGATAAAATACTTTACTTACAGGGGTCTGTCTAGACTTTTCTCGTCTTTGTGAAAATTCTAGACAGTTTTGTGAATTTAAATTATCAGGTTTTCAGGTTCTACCCTTCACATATAGAGAAGCTAAGTAATATATTTTTTGGTGAGTTCAAATGTTTATTAACAGGCCAGATTTTATTTTAAAATGATTAAATTTGTGAAAAGTTCAGTTTAAAGGTGAAATGTCGATTTGAGAGACAAATAATTTTATCAAGAATCCTGTTTGAGGTTAAGGAATTTTGTGAAGGGTCCTTTAAAGGACCTAAAATTTTCCTAAACATATCCCTGACTTAAAGTAAAATAAATTAGATATGTAATTTTTTATTTTGTTCTTAAATTCCTAAGCAAGACTGAATCCCACCTATTTTTTAAAGATTTAAAATATTTAATATTAATTAATCAGCAAATGAAATTAAAATATTAAATAATACACTGTTAAATTTAATTGTTTATACCATTACTATCCTTATTAGCGTGCAGATTTTATTACACATTAAAGACATATAGGTTTTTTCCATTTTTGCCGGTTTTTTCCATTTTTTCCCTGGTTTTTTCCAGTTTTTTCCACTGTCCTGGCAAAAATACCTTTTTGCCGGCAAAAATGCCAACCCTGAAGGATAGCAATATTAAATTCGAAGATGAATATAATACAACATATTTTAAAAGGTAGTTTGCCTATTAAATAAACAAGGTGGAACCCATTGAATTTTGACAAAAGAAAATATTTAAAATGGAACTGTTTCACTGAATTGTAATAAACCTACAAAATTAGTTACAATAAAATCGGCATCATATATTGGTATGTCTAACCCTTAAACAAATGATATTTAACCTAAAGTTAACAAAATATTACTTCTATAAAACTCAGTTGTAGAAATAGTTAAAATTAAACTTTAATCGCATGCAGTAAAAAATAATAAAAATCTGTTATTATGATAAAGTTATGAAAAATAAGTTATCAATTATGCTAATATTCCAAAATGAAAAAAAAGCAAGAATTTATTCTACTTCGACTCAATCATAGAGTTTTTTGCTCTGTGAAAGACATTATTTTCACCATATCAAAATTTACGTATGCACCTTTCATATCTGTATTCAGCTTTTCTAAAAAAGTGGTATTTCAATTTGATTATTTTGAAATCATTTTAATTTAAAACTTGGAGTATCAATGCTGTTAGCTGAAACAGATACTAAACCATTTATATTCTTTTAAGTGTACATAAAATTTGTAAAAGTAACCAAAATTCACCGGGTATTATAATAAATGATATTCTTGCCACAGCATGTATTTTAATTAAAAAAAAAAAATTCACTTTTAATGAAAAACTTGCAACAAAGATACAGAAATCTGTTTTTTCGGCATTATTCTCGCTTTGCTTTTAATAGAAATGGAGTACTTCTATTGTCACAATTAGAAAAACGGTATTAAAAACTTCAAAAAAATTAATATTTCAAAAGTAAATTGCATTTGAAAGTAAATTTTTTTCCCTATATGACAGGGAAAAAATTTAAAATGTGTAATGTTTAGAAGCTTAAAAATTTGAAGTAGCAAAGATTGCAATATCAAAATTGAATTTCAAATTTCAAAGTGTTGCCATTCGCAAAATGATGAATGCATTACGCACAGATATGTTTGGCCTTTATAATACAGATAGATCAAAAGAATCATTAAATGTCATTGCAGTTTACCATCTGCATTCCTTTGTAAACAGCAATGTCAAGGCTCCCAACAGATTTTAGCCCTCAAAAAGGGGGAAAGGGGACCATTTTCATTTAAAAAGGGGACTTTGGGGGACCATTTTTGTTTAAAAAGGGGACTTTTGGAGATTATTTTTGCTTAAAAAGGGGACTTTTGGGGACCAATTTTATTAAAAACGGAAACCAAATAAGGATCATATGTGTGTAAAAATATAGCACAAATTTTCCAAAATAAGAAAGTACATTTTTAAAATTACCCCAGAAAATATGTTAGATGTTTATCTTTATAAGATTTCATTAAACAATGTACACAATTTTATTTAAACACATTTAAATATGCTAATGAAAAAGTATATAAAGCATTCAATATTTTGGCATTCACCTTGATAATTCTCATTACAGGATAAAAACTAGTTGGATGTGCTAATCCCAAAACTTTCTTCTATCTCATACGCAGACTTGTATAAAACCAAAAACTTTCTGCGCACATAAATATTAGGTCAAAACTTTCTGCAAAATTAATGTTTAATAAAATTATGTATTATATTTTGACATGGACGAAATTCACGTTTTTTGTGCAATTCACGGGTGAATTTACCGTTTTTACGCAATTCACGGACAGAATTACCTTTTTTTACGCAATTCATGAATGGAATTACCGTTTTTTATGCAATTCACAGTCGAAATCACCGTTTTTTATGCAATTCACGGTCAAAATTACCGTTTTTTATGCAATTCACGGTCGAAATTTTTGTTTACTGCACAATTCACGGACGGATTTCCCGTTTTTTTTTAAATGAAATTCACGGGCGGATTTACTGTTTTTACGCAAATCACAGATGGAATTCCAAATTTTTACGCAATTTACAGACGGATTTCCTGTTTTTTATGCAATTTACAGGATGATTTCTCGTTTTTTACAAGATAACGGAATTCCCGTTTTTTACGTGATTAACAGACGGAATTTTGTAAAAACATGTTTTTTTTTTTGGAATATCTGACCCCTAAAATGTGTAAATCCGTCGAAAATTGGAAGTCGAAAAAATTTCGATTACAATACTTTCTTCTATTGAAGATAGAAGAAAGTCATAATAATGACCAGTTAATATAAACAAGTGGGTAAGTGTGATCACAGATAACTCAGAGGGTTTTATTTAATATTCCTTTCAATATGTTCTAAACTTTAATAAACCAAAATTGTTAACAATGAAATTTGTTAAAAATTAATAATCGTAAATAATGATTAAATCCTTACGTAGATGGGGATGATATAAAACAGTGAGAATGGAGGTAGAGATAGAGTAAAGAATAACATTATTCATATTCTGGCTTTTCATTTAAGATATTACATGCCATATTGTAGATTACATTTTTGAAAATTTATTTCAATAGCATCCTCTGGTGACAAAAAGGGATGAAAAGATGCTAACCGTTGAGATATGTTGAGCAGATTTTTTTTTTTCTTAATTTTTAGAAAATTTATGAAGTTAGGAATGCAATTAAAATTAAACCATCTACTAATGGTGAAAAAATGACTTAAGACAGTGGGAAATGGCTGCTTAGGCCAAGAGTTTTAAAAGGATGTGTGAAAAAAATCAATTTTCTGATTCCTCACCCCATATACACATGAAGAAATGCCCCTAATTGTCTGGGGTCAAAATAGATCCTAGCAAAATGTTGGGCTCGATGAGATACCTCTTTCGGTCAACCCTTCAAATGAGATTGAAAATTGCTCAAGTTTTATGAAAATCAGAGCGTTAGTTCTTGAGATAGAGCTATTAATGAAATTGTGAATAATGCAGCATAACAGTGCCACTTGTTGAGCGATATACACTAAAACTAATCAGCTCTAGTTTATATCAAGGTCTAAGTGAATCTAAAGTTTTGTGCATTAGTTCTTGAGATACAGCGCTTTCTAACAGACATTTTCTAAAAACCACTAAAATTGTGTTCAGAACCGTCTAAAATGTATAAATCCATCAAAACTGGAAGTCAAAATTATTTCATGTATTCGAAATTCCTTTTTGTAAAGATTTAAAAAAAAAGTAAAAAAATGTGAAAAGGCATTTTACTCCAACCATTTTCTTTAATATGATTCAGAGTTGTGGACTTCTTAGTTTTAATCGTCTGTTTCCACACAATTCAATGATTCTTTCCATTAAAAAAAGCTTCACTTTTTTTTTAGGTGAGGGGGGGGGGGGCGGGGGGGGTTGAAGCATACCAAGGCCCGTTATTGAAGACTGGTCAAGCAGTAGTTTAATATAGTAACTTTTGTGTTCTGCAATTTTTTAATTTTTAAGATTTTTAATGAGATTTTTAAAATTTGCCTGTATTCTGTTGTGATTTTTTAACATTTAGATTCATGAAAGAATTTCAATTACAATGCTTTTTTACACCCATTATAATGCTTTTTTTTACACACACTTAAAAAAATTTTTGTCTTCTTGGATTTTTCAGCTTTTAGTGATTTTCAGAGTTTTTTTTTTATTTTGCGGTGATTTTTTTCAGACACAGAAAAAGGGACTTGGGGGACCAAAATATAAAAAAGGGAACTTTTTGGGGGAAAAGGGGACCATTTGGGAGCCCTGCAATGTGCAATCAACTTGCAAAGTTTTTTTTTTTTTTTTTTTTTTTTTTTTTCCTAAATAATGTAAAACGTATTTAATTTAAAATAAATGCAATTAAATCTATTATACCTTATCTTTTCAACATAGTTGAAGCATAAGAAATTTGATAATGATAATAAAACTGAAATGCATACCATTTATAGTTTGTTTACAGGAATGCACAAAAATATACCATCAGATTATGATATTTGTTTAGATTTTGACCTGGAGAAAAAATTTTGATACAATTAATGACAGTAATCCGAGTAACATCCAAAGTCCCATCATCACGGAATTGAAAAATTTTTATGTAAAATGACAGTAAAAGTCAAAAACAAAAATGAGTTACATAGACTATGCTGAAAATAAGTTAAATTAACTATTATTTTTATAAAAACTAATGAATTACCATTTCTGTAGAAAATCAACACTTTGCCAGTGTCCAAACATGAAAGGTAGTCACCAGTAAAAAAATTTAAAGCAAAATAAAAGTTTTTACCACTGTCCAACTCCTTAAAATAGGGGGTCATTTTCCATGTCAAATCAACCAAAAAAATTCAATATTCAACCTGATCATTTCAATTTTTAATGAAACAGCCATGGATTATTCTCTATGATGATATAAATTAGAGCATACTTTTATTTTTTATTTGTCGCTTTTAAATTTTCATATAATTATTTAAATTTTGAAAAATCATCATTTTTTGACTTGCATAAATATTTTCAATTTTGAATTTCTCAAGTTCTATCAAACAGAAAATTTTACAACCATTCATTTTAAAATGGAGTTTATAAGGTTTAATTTGATATGCAAGTTAACTATGCATAATTTTTAAAAAAATAATTTAAAAAAGTTAAATTTCTTAAAGTTTAAAATTTTTTAGATAGTCATTTTTAAATTTTTGAAAAAATTATATGTTTGTTGTAATATTATAAATTTAAAATCATGAAATTTTTAGAGTGGTACCTTAATGGGATCAGGAGTCATGAAATAAAAGCTAAAAATTACCATAGAAATTACAAATAAATAACAAAATAGATAAAATAAATTGTTATTTTAATGGTCATTTTTAGCTTTTATTTCATAACTCCTGATCCCATTGAGACCCCACTCTGAAAAATTTTCTTAATTTTAAGCTTATAATATTACAATAAACATACAATTTTTTTGAAAATTTTTAAAAATAACTAAAAATTTTTCAAATTTTAAATTTTAAAAAACTAAATTTTACTTTTTTTTTAACTATGCATAGTCAACTTTCATATCAAATTAAATCTTACAAACATCTCTTTAAAATGAGGGGTTATAAAGTTTTCTATGTCTGATAGAACTCGGGAAATTCAAAATTTAAAAAGTGTAAGCAAACCAAGAAAATGATTTTTCAAAATTTAAATAATTAACTACAAGAAATTTTGATGCCAAAAATAAATAATGAACATATATACTCATTTATATCAGGCAGAAATGATTCCTGAGAGTTTATCGAAATCTGAGAGGAGCAGGTTAAGTAACTGGTTGATTTGACATGGTATGACAATTTTTTCGTCAGAATAAAGTTTGCCATACCAATTTTTTTCTGAAAGAACACAAAATTTTCTATGAAATACTCTAAGAATGATCAAAATTCATGATGACAGAAAAACATAGGTTTTACATGACAAATTAATTAAACATTTTTAGCTTGTCAAACGAAACAGGCCAGTGAAGCGGGTGAAGACTGCTAGCATAATAAATGATTTTAATCACAATTTTTTATACAAATTTATACTAATAATATTTTTTATACTAATTTTGGAAACACCAACAATCCATCACGTTAATGTCCCAGGGCTTGAAATTCAATTTTCCAGAGGAGGGGAGTCTCCCTCCCAACATTTATAATGGAGGGGAGTTTAGCTGTTTGGGAGGGAGAAAAAAAAAATCTTTCAAACCTACTGTTATTTTATGTGCTATTTAAAGAATTAATACAGACATGACAAAGTACCACTGAAGCAATTTTTATCAACAACTCAGAATAATTATACAAAATATCAAAAAAAAAAAAAAAAAAAAAAAAGAGTAAGTCACGATTTTATATGGTCTATTTAGTTTTCAAAGGGATAAATTCCCTTTCTGCGCTAATTACTTTTGTTTCAGATCTAATAAACTCTGTTTTTGGTTCAGGTTGATTTTAGGATGAGTGTAGATTGCTGCAAGTTGGGTTCGGATTAATCTAATTTTTCAAAAGTTAGTTCAATATATACAGTCACAGCAAAAATAATCTTGACACTTATGATTTTATACAATTTGTTAAATATCTAGAAATATACGTAAGGAATTACTCTTAAACTCTAGGTGCGTAAACAAAGGGTAATGGTAAATATCTTAGTATATATATCCTTTTTTTTTTTTAAATGGAATAATGTATTATTGTTATTTTGTCATATTGATTTTATTTTCTTCTATGTGTATCTTTCTACTAATTTGTCATCTGAATAGCTTCCAGCCAGTCGGGTGTATTGTGAGTCGAATTCTTAGCTTTCAGCACGACTCATAACAGAAACTGGTTGGATGTTTTTGCTTTTTTTGTTAAACTATACACCCCTGAAGAAGTAGTTTAATAGAAAAGCCTTCTACTGCCTTTTTATCCATTTATCTTTCATTATTTTGGTAATCTGTTTTCTATTTCACTTCAAATTTCAACTGTTTTCAATAAGATGATTGTAAAAATACTGGTTTCATTGGTTTATTGTATGGTAATATATGAATTACTCTGGTTATATAATGTCCATTTATCCACATATTTCTTAGTAATTTGGTAATCTGCCTTCTATTTCTCTTCAAACTTCAACTGTTTTTAATAATATGAATGCAAAAATACTGGTTTCATTGGTTCTTTTATTGGTATTGTCTGAATAACTTTGGATGTATTTATAAAAGTATTTATATAGTACAACTTATATATTTTTGCAATTTTTTTTTTTTCAAAACTGTCAACAAATTGAAAAAGAACGAAGATCTTCTGGATAACCCTGTCAAAACTAATGCAGCAAAAGCGTTCAAACTGCACATTATGATTAGGTAGTTTAAAAAGCGTTCAAACTGCACATTATGATTAAGTAGTTTATTTTAATAAACTGTGTTCATTTTTGTGAATATAGCATGTATACTTGAAGAGAAATTAAGGTTTTTATAAAAATGGTCCCAAATTTTGCAAGTTTTTTGCTTATAATTTGCAGATTTCTTAATAAAAAACAATGTTCTTTTCGAAAAAAAATGAGAAACAACATTGTACATAACACCCTGTACTCAAAATTAAAAAATATTTATTAATTGTATGAAAAATGATTAGATTTACTAAATATGGTTTCAGTGTGCATGCTTAAACTCAATCAAAATATAATTTGCATAATAAGTTAGCTAAATGCATAGAACATCTTTTATGAAAGTCTCAAAAACATAGCTTGAAAATTCTGAAAATTATCGTCGATAGAATAAGGTCAAAATCCGTTATTCTCAAAATGAAGCAAAAAGATGAGGGGCTGTATCCATATTCCATTGATTAATGTCTACACAATATTGCTCGTTCTACAATATTTGGTTTGTGTGTGTATATGTTTTATACCACGATTTTCAACAAATTGTCGCCCAGAAAAATCAATTTCGCAAATCGTTTGCAGAAAAATCGTAAATATCATAAGAGATTTACAGGGAAAACGTGAATTTCATTAGATAATTGTGAAAAAACTCAAATTTCGTCTGAAGATCGTGAAAAAAATGTAAATTTCATGAAACAATAGCAAAAGAAAAACAGATTTCTTCAAAGATTTTTTTTAAAAAAAATACAAATTTCGAGTAGGGATCACAGAAATAAAAAAAATATTGTCAAAAAACCTGCGGGAAAACACAAATCAAATCCTGAAAAAAATCACAAATTTCATCAAAGGATCGCGAAAAATCTATGAATTTTGTCAAAGAATCGGGAAAAATGCGCAAATTTCTTCAAAGGACAGTGAAAAATCCACAAATTTCATCAAAAACTGAAGAATTTGTAAATGTTATCAAAAAATCTAAACAGTCTGATAATTTCGTCCGAAGATCGCGAAAAAAAAAACTTCGTCAAAGGGCCGCGGAAAAAACACAGAGTCAAAAGTAAATCATTTCCCTTTCACACAATCTGCTTTAACTTTTCAGAAAATTTACTGCAAATTTCAAAAAAGTTTTTACTCAGAATCACCCTTGAAGAACTCTTTGACAAATTTGGCATTTTGACATGATCTTTTAAAGAAATTAGCATTTTCACGATCTTTTGATGAAATTCACATTTATTTCAAGATCATGAAATTCGCATTTTTTAAGAGGCATTTTGATAAATTTTGGTTTATATGCAGGAACGTGCGAAGAGAAAACTGCGCTCGGGGCAAAGTTTCAATTTAGTGTTATTTTTCTTCTTACCGACCAAAAAGTATGTTGGTAGTAGAAAAACGGCGCTCCTAAATTTCTGTGCCCGGGGCGTCAGCTCCTTTGCCCCCTACCCCTTTTCACACGATGCTGTTTCTATGACGATCCTTTCACAAAATTCACATTTATTACACGATGCTTTTACGAAATTCAAGTTTTTTTCACGATAATTTCGCTAAATTCGTGTTTATTCTGCGTTTTTTTTTCTTTTAAGAAATTTGTGTTTTATAGAGATTTTTTAAGGAAATTCGAGTTTTTTTTTGCGATTCTTTGAGAAAATTGCCATTTTTATCACGATAATCTAACAATTTTCTGCGAGCGATTGATGAAATTGATTGTGAAAATATGCAATTCAGCTCGGTTCAAAAGGAAATTCGGACATACCTATCCAAATTTCAGGGTTGATAAACTATGTTTCATAACTTTTGGAATCGAATGCGTTAATTTTTTGGAAAATTTGAAACGATACTACTCCGTTCCCACGACGGCAAATCGCACGAAATTTGTCAATCAATTGCAGGGGAAAAAAAAAAAAAAAAGCGAAATTTGACGATTAGTTGAGGAAAAATAGCATAAATTCCAACGACATTTCGCAGCAAAAAAAACTCGCAAAATGTCATTAAATCGTGCAAAAATAACAAAATTCGCAAAAAAAAAAAAAAAAAAAGAAAGAAAGAAAGAAAGAAAAAAACGTGGGAATTAATTGTAATTTCAAAATGCAAAATTTTTCGGAAAATTAGTTATTTTTTTTGGGTGGGAGCCTCCCTCCCGCCTACGATATTTTTTTTGGTGGGATTTCAAAATTTCGGTCGTGAATCCCACCCTGAAATTCAAGCCCTGTGACCTAACCTTTTTTTATCACTCTCAGTACTGGAGAGCACAGGGTGACGCAAATCAGAATTGTTTCTACTAAGTGAAGATTCTATGCTGGTATTCTTGTAGAAGATCATGCTCAGAATCAACATTTTAAAGCATGATACAGTCATCACTTATCAAATAAAGATTCTGGTATACATATATCAGCGTTGCAGTGCGTTCATCAGTCAATCTATTTCTCTTTTTTTATTTTTAGTCACTAAATGCCTTCCAATTGCGTTTCTATGAAGCAGGTGTTGGAAAATATTCAAAATTCTGACTGCATAACTAGTTCTCTTGTATTGCAATAATCTTTCTACCAAGTCGAAAATATTTTACCATCAGCTTTCCAAATAATGTCTCTATCCCAGAACTTTTGTTTTATCCAATATTCAGCTGTATCGGATATTGTTGAAACTATATTTATATCAGGAGTTTTTAACAACTTTGATTATAGTTTCAATAGCCTTTCATTATAACTCTCATTCAATTATTTTTTTCCAGCGATATCAAATCATTCTTTTTTTTTTTTTTTTTTCAAAATATATTTTAATATATTTTTTATGTTATCTATTTTTTTAATAGCAATTTATTTAGGTTTTTGAGTTATCTTCAGGTGTTTTGGCACCACTTGACATTTAATCTTTAAAATAATTATTCAAAATGTTCTTTTCAAACATTGTATGTGTAATCGCTTCTGATTCATTCACATGCAACACTGTTAGTTTAACTGCCTAGTAAGTGCAAGAACTTTTAAATGCCTGTCCTCCTGTCCATATGCCTCTAAGTTTAAATGTGTACTTGTAATAAATGTTAAAAATAAATAAAATATAGCATTTGAAACATCAGTAAACATTAAAGTGCTGTGTGTAAATAGATTGAATTTTATTTTGGGATATAGAGAATTTGTTGCAAAACTGTATGTAGGTTGTGGAAATAAAAATTAAAATGAAAATTTACTTTTCATCAATTTCCTCACAATCTTCCCATTACAAATGTCACTGAATAATAAAAAACAGAAAACTGTCGTTATTTTTCTTATAGCTAAAAAGTTCTTTTAAAGTTTCATGAATATTAAACACATCAACAGTTAGAACAAATGACTTAATTCAATTTGCTGAAATTTGCACTCCTCATGTGCACTCTTACTACTTATCCTGGTTCAAGTACAAATGTTTATCAATTTTTTCATATTATATTTATTTCTTAGTATGTTTATTTTATGGGTTCAAATTTTTAATCAGAACATACCCATAAGCTCAAAAATTAATCAATTTTTAACTTTGCTAGAAATCAAGAGAGAGAAATATTTAACCCAATTCTACTGTGCCATGACATTGCTTTGTTCCAGAAAAACCTGTGCTTTTTGAAACTGTTTATTTTTTTCTGATCATAGCCGAGGAGAGAAATGGTGCTTTTAGAAAGAGAAAAAGTTGGAAATATTTTTCCTTTTGATGGAAATCTGCACAGAATAAGACTGACTTTTTTTTATTAGACTTGTGATGGAACATATTATTGTGTACTCCTTTTTCTTTTTTAGAAGATTCAAGATAACAAATCTCAAAATTTTTCTCAAATCTAAAAACTTTTTGCCTCTAAAATCAAAATAAAATCTCATCTGAAACAGTTAAATACACACACACAACTGAAGGTAGATTCTTCAATAAAACAAACAATACCTCTTACAACAAAGATAACATTATTTGCATTTTGTTTTTAAATATATCATAGAAAAGAAATAGATACAGCACATGTCACACAGTAAAAGACAACATTATCAATAGCCATCAGCTACAGAAAACTAACACAAAAAAATGCTCATTAAAAACTTGTCTATCAGTGGCCACCTTATGGCAACTTTGCTGAAAAAGAGTAAAATGTTCTAAATTTTTATCAATGATTGTACTTATTTTGGTTGCAATATGTTTATATTAACATATTTATTTGGGCTATTTAATTTTAAATTAATACTAATAAAAATTTTAACAAAGATTTGTTGTTTAGTGCTTTTAAATAAAAAAGTGATCACTAGTTTAAGAAAGTGGCTTTTTATAAAGCTAGTACTACTGGTCACTGGCCACAAATATAACTTCATTATTTGGCTTTTTATCACAAAAACTGTTGTATTCTGTATTCTAAATGAAAAAAAAAAAAAAGCCTAACTTTATACTCTAATGAATAACAACATGGTGGAAACTCAGAAAGAAAAAAACAGTATGTGTCAGACCCTCATAGCTTCTTAGATTTTCTGGATTTGTCTATTGCAGTCAATACTTGATGAAATAGAATTAGATACTGGATAAGAATAGCAATTGGTTGACTGGAATTTTCGAGAACCAACTGACGCAATCAATATATATACACAATTGAGAAAAATTGAGAAAGATTCATTATCACCCAATACTAAACCAGAGTTAAAGGAGTAATAAAATACCAAAACAATGTGTGCATTTCAAAAACATAATAAACAAATAAATGCAATTTTTTCATAACATTAAATTCATACAAATATATTTTTTATAAATATTACCTCAATTTTTCATACCTAAAAAGGAGAGGAAGACTTTTTTTTTAATATAAAGAGAACTAAATAATAAAGGACAATGACATAGTATGATAAACTATATTGAAAATTTAAAAAACAGCTTTTAATCATACATACCACCACCATGAATGTAAGAAGCCCGGTGGTTCTCCCAGTGTAATATTTTTTTCCCATCGAATCTACAATGAAATAAAATAACCATAAATATGAAAAAATAATGTTACTTGAAAAAATAATATACAGCTACAGTAACTTTATTCTTTCCGTTACATTTTCTTGATAATTTAAAAATATTTTGTGCAATCTGCGCTTTAGAATATTATTTTAAGATTTATAAAGTAAATTTTCAATTTTAAACATTTTATCGAAATCATTATGTATTGAAGATTATTAGATATCAATAAAAACATTAAATCGCACAGATTAAAAAGAAAGTTCTACAGACATCATTAGTTAATATTTTATGAATTTATTAACTTAGCATTAAAGGTTAAAATTCAATATTTGTATTAGTAGCCAGTGGCCAGAAGAACCTGAACGTTCAGTAGCCAATATTGTCAAGTTAGTGGCCACTAATTACTATCAGCGATTCTGACAAAATTGCCATTGCAACTTCAGCGATTTGTTTGGTTCCCAACCGGGAACCTGAATAAAAAAAAATATGTTCCCAGAAAGGATTTCTGGGTTCCCCGGGATCGCTATTTTTCAAGCCCTGTATTGTGAGATATTGTAAACTATGTTAATAAATCCTTTAAAACTATGTTAATAAATCCAGCACAATGACCCATATAAGTAAAAACTTTAAACTGATTTTTCTCCCTGTCTATGTTTTTATAAGTTGCTTGTTTGAAAAAATATCAAGGCTTATTTTTTGGTAATTGAGATTTAACATTAAAGTATTTTTTTTTTTTTTTTTTTTTAATATTTAAATTGAGAGTTTGTTGAATTTCTTTCTTTTTTTATATATACACAAGAAAACAAATTATTTTACAGTATATTAATATACACATATATTACAAAATTATTTAAAATTGAAGCGATGGTTTCAAAGGTACTGATGTCCCCTTAAAATGCTTTATAACATTTTCTATAATAAATAAATTGCAGTTTCATAGTTAGATTGGTGTAAACAAATAGCTGTCAATATGTACAATTTCATACTACACTAACATTTTCCCCTAAATATAGAATTTGAATTCATGGAATTCTAATCAGAATATTAAATAGTGAACAATTATCTTATATGTATAGAAAACCATAACTTCGTTCAAACTTATGATTTTTTCCCCCATCACCAATTATGAAAATGGTGATCTTTTATGTTTTTTTTTGATGATTTGATGAATTTAGTAATATTCTCCACTATTGCTCAATGGATTTCACAATCTTTTGGTGAAATCTGCTGGTTTTTTTTTGCAATCTTTTGACAAAATCTGCTGCTTTTTCGTGATCTTTTGACGAAATCTATTGTTTTTTCGCAATCTTTCGACAAAATTTGCTGTTTATTGCAATTATTGACAAAGATTACCGTTTATTGTGATTTTTTTTATGAGATCTGCCTTTTTGTGTGATCTTTTGACAAAATCTGCGGTTTTTTCACGATCATTTGAAGAAATGTGCCTTTTTTTCGTAATTTTTTAATGAAAATTAGCATAACTTTGCAATATTTTGATAAAATTTGTCATATTTTCATCATTTCTTGGAGAAATTTGCTTTTTTTTGTGATTTTTTACCGAAATTTGTCAAAATCCTTTGATTAAATTCATGTTTTCCTGCGATTTTTTGACAAAATTAGCGATTGTTCTTTGAATGATTGGCGAAATTGGTTATTTTCGGCGACCATTTGTCAAAATTTGCGATATATTTTATGTCCTAATTTTCGGATTTATGACAGATTTTTAAAAAATTATTAGAAATGATTGATCGCCACTTTGGCGATCAGATGCATAACATAAAGTCGCCAAATTTTTACATTTAGTCGCCTTGTAGCCGATGGCAACCGTGAATTTTAACCTTTACTTACCATTCCAACATAATGAGAAAATATGCTGACTTAGTGAGATTAAGCTAGTCAATTAGCACATTTTACTTTCTTAACTATAGCTAAAACAAATTTAGAGCAAATCAATAGATTCAATCAGTTTCTTCCAGATTTGAAAAAATACAGGGTGCTGATGATGAGAACAAGGTATTTTTAGTCTCTTAAAAGCACTTTTTTTCATTATTATTATTAAAAGTTCTCTATACATAAACGTCATTTTATTATTTGAAAGTCGGGATGCAATGTCTGAACAATGAGTCGATATTAACTACTATGCAAGCAATTTTTCAAAAATACAAACAGCAGTAAAGATGCCATTTTTTTGGGCTGAGGGCAAAAAAAAAAAAAAAATCCAGAACACCTGTTGAAACTATCCAGTCAGTGGCATAGCTAAGGGGGGGCAAGGGGGGTGTCTGCCTCGGGCGCTGAGGCCTAGGGGCACCAAATTGAGAGAAATTGTTATATATCTATATTAGGGTGGGGGCACAAAATTTCTTGCTGGCCCCGGGCGCCAAAAAACATAGCTACGCTACTGTATCCAGTAGAAACTGACTGAATAATCAGTTTCTAGATTTTTCATTGCAATTCTGTAACACTTTTTATTTTAAGTAGCATTGTGCTATGTTATATTGAAATATACAAATACAAAAGAATTTAAAAACATTTTCCATTTAAGGCTGTTTTCAAATCCAAAGTGGTTACTTTCTAACAAATTTTTTAATTCATTTTTGTTTGCAAACATATGAAATTGGCATAATGCTTTAATTGAGAAATTATGTGGTCAATACTTTTTTGTGTGCACTTTTTGGTACGAGGTTAGTCTTAAAGACACTAGATTTTTCAGAAAATGCTATCAAATCAAATTTGGCATTTTTAACTGAATTCCATGATGTGACAGTGCAGGAAAAGGCTGTCCTGAGACAAGAATCATTTGTAACACAAGATGCAATTAATTTATTGAAAAATGAAAACAGTTTGATTATAAATCACTTTAATAAATCAACCCTGGAAGTAATAATGAATGTTGTTATACTTAAAAATGAGTCAAAGTTTTATGTCGTTGAGTACAGAAAAATATATTTTTCAACATACCTTGATCTAAAGAAATTATGCAAATGGGCAAATATATTCTTTAAACATTTGTGTTCCAAAAATCTAAGGTTTATATAAAGTCTAAATCTAAAGTCTCCCAGAACCAAATTTTTCTCTGACAATGTATTAACTTTATTTGTAAATATTATAACATTTTCATGATTTTCCACTTACTACTTTTAAGCAATTCCAATCCTGAAATCTTCATTGATTTTTTTTTTTCTTCTTCTTTAGCTTTCTATTTATATGTAATATTTGTAAAATCTTTATTGTATAAAAATTAAAGACAAGGGATGTAAATCAGGTAATAAACCCAATTTTAAATATTCTATTTTTATTTAATATTTTAACAACAACAACAACTTTGTTTTTCTTTAATCCGAAACTTATAAAATATGTTTAATAAGAAATTTTCTTGTGAAGATGAGAAATATGAGCTAATTAAAAAGTATATTTTATTTTTTTCCCAGAACAGCGATTTTCACATTTTTCCCGATTTCTTTGCGTATTTTTAATAAATACTCAAAATGATAATAAATTTGCAAAATACAAAAACTTTGGTATAGCAAACTTCATGAACAAAGTAAATCTCTTGATTTATGTTACATAATTACATAGATCTTTTTAAAATCTTGAAGAACTTTATTTAAAAAAAAAAAAAAAAAAAAAAAAAAAAAACTAACACACCAAAAATTCTCACAAATTTGTTTCCCTCCCTCCTCCCCCCCCCCCCCAAAAAAAAAGAAAAAAAAATCACTGAATGGAAGCCTCTGCTATTCAATTTCCCCTTCTACCTCTCCTCCATCTATTAAGATTTTTAAAGATAAAATTAATATTTTTAACTACTATTGAACAATAGTTTTACATGGTATAATCATCTACATAATAAAAGCCTAAGTCATGTGACTGTCATCAACACTTCTGGGCTTACCCACTTCACTCTTTAAATGCTATGCAGCCAATTTCATATTAGCCAGCACAGGTGATAAGTCGCCAAATTATTGTACAGATTATCGCTATTAAAAGTGCATTTGGCTGTCATCAACAATTTGTCGTGATGACTACTTCGCTTTCATAAGCCAAGCAACCAGTTTTAATCAAAATTATTTTTCTGGATAAAGCTGTATAAAATTATACTTTTATACAGATCGCTTGAAAAAAAAATAATATTTGAGAGATGAATTACATTGAAGTACATGGATATTTTGAGATTACTTCATTGAAATTTAAATTAACTTCCCAAAATCTGTTTCCACAAAAGTAAACAAAAAAAAGATTCATTCTCCAATGATTGAAAAAAAAAAAAAAAAAAAAAAAAAAAAAAAAAAAAAAAAAAGTAATTTATGGAGGTAATAATACACATAGCAAGTTCTCTAACCATCAATATTGCCATGCAAAAATAATTCGAGCATGTAATCCAAGCAAACTTCAATTTCGTTCTGCTAGGTGAAATGTATACAACTCCACTTTTAAAACATTTTCTTGACAAAGTGAAATGTAAATAAGCCAATTCGCATAATATTTAGTATACAATTAAATGAACGATATTTTGGTTTAATGTAAGAGTAGACATCATTAAGGCCTTTTACAGAAAAAGCTAGTGACCAAATCCTAAGACCTGGCGAACAAACTGGTCGCCAGGGTGGCTAGTTTGTAATAATAACTATGATTTATCAAATTTATTAATAGCCCTTATTTGAATTTTCATTAGATAATTACATTATCATTTATTATTTAAAACATATGATGATTTCATACAAACTGAACTCTGATGGGATTTTAAAATGCAAATAAAGCTAAAATCTAAAATTCACACAATTCTTGATGCCAAGATGTGCCAATGTTGAGTTTCAAGTTCCTTTTTTATAATTTAACATAGTTCTAGTATGTAAAGATTGAATTCTGCAACAAATATTTCACCTATTTCCTGATATGCCAGAATTGTAAAAACACACTATCCAGATATGTTTTTAATGACAACATTTTAATAGTTTTAGACCTTATTAATTAATTTCAAGCACTTTTCTGTTAGATAATCACAGGTGATAAATAGCCAAATAATCATTGTGGTTACACATGCTTATGAGTTACTAAAAACAAAGTTAATTATGTGCCAAATGGCTGTGAAACTGCAACAATAAACTATTTTAAACACTAAAAAGTAGAAAATGCAATTAAAAAACAAGGGGTAATAACTTTTTAAAAATTATTTAATAGTTTAACATTGATTAAATTATGATTATGAGTTGAGAAAACAAATTATAAATCCTAAATATATAGTTTAAATGTTTTTCTCCTTTTCTGTAAAAAGAAAAAAATTAGTGATAGTCAATTCAACCACTACCCACAAGGCTGTTAAATGAAAAAAGTTGCTATTAAAATTTTTTCTACAAGAAGCCACCTTTCTTACAAGTCATTAGTAGAATTTTCTTGCATTGCATAAATGATTCCACTTTTGTTTAAAATTCTGCAATATTTTAACCTGCTAAAATCTATTGTTTAGCATCATCAAATAAAAGAAAATACCTGCTAGTTTAAAAAAGTGATATCTTATAAACTGTAACTACTAGCCACCAATTTCCCACTTTTGCCTTTTACTTTCCTGCTGGATCTTGAAACAGAGCAAAAATAATTCTTTTAATAAATTCATATATTTACACTTTCTATTAAGAATAAATAAATGGATGAATATTTAATCATCAGAGCCCATGCAGAATGAAACATCCAAATTCTCTTTCATCTTTCTATGGTTTTTCCCTACGAGTAAATGAAATATCCCTTTTTTGTCGCCTCTACTGAAAGAAAAACGGGAAGTTTCATTTTCTCTCAAGAAAAAAATGCAATGAAGGACATGTGATGATGATGCTTTTCGTATAAATTTTCTCATTTTTTTACTAAAAAATATCACGAGGCCCCACTTCTTTTTCTTTTCTATGTTTTTATACATATGTTCAACTATTGCGTGACATAGTTTTTTTACATCCAACTGTGGTGCTTTTTTGAAATAAACTATTTTAAATATTGCAGATTTTGGAAATTTTGAATATTTAACAAGTTATAGCTACAACAAACAGCAACAATATCTCCGTTCAGTACTATATTATTTAGCTTGTTTTAGTAGTGCACTTTCATATTCTATAAGAAAAACTTTGGGGTATTATAGCTTAAATAAGATATTAAGAGCGGAAAATGGACAAAAACGTCATTTTGATTGTACTTTGTGGCATTTTAACAATGTAAAATAACAATGCCCCATGGAAACAAATTTTAATAAGCAGGTAGTGTTATACTATAAGTTTATACCAAAAGAATTTTGGGATGTTGTAGCTTGCCAGAGATATACCACTCCAAACATATTGGGATTTCATTTTTCATAAAAATGGCATTCACAGCCTCGAACTTTGATATTTTCTATAGGAAAGAGGAAATTTTTTCAGGGCTTCAAAATTGCACACTATTCATTAAATAAGATCTACTTCAACATATAAAAAAAATCAAGCAAATTTAAAAAATACAACTATCACACTTTGTCCGATTTTCAAAATGAAGGTTCTTAATTTCACAAAATTTTAGATTCAGTCACACCTTGATATAAACTCGAGATGTTTAGTTATTGGTGCATATCTCCAACAGATGGCGCTGCTATACAGAATTATTCATGATTTCCACAATAGCTCTATCTCAAGAACTAATGAACAGATTTTCATAAAACTTCAGATTACATTAATCCTTGATATAATTTGGTGCTGATTACTTTTTGGTGTAAATCGATCGACAGATGACACTTCTATCCTGCATTATTCATGATTATCACAATAGCAATCTTAGGAACAAAAGGACGATTTTTCATTAGTGATTGACCAAATCAGGAATTTCACCGAAGATTCGGCCAAAGTGTACACTGAATATTTGGTATTCGGCAACCGAATACTTAAAAATTTTTTAAATAAATATTTTTGGATACATTAACTTTTTTAATAAAATTTAATTCAGTTACATTTTTAAATTTATATCTATTTAGTACATAAAAAAAAAATTAATGCCTTTTTTCCACTGACAAATTCATTAATCCATCACTTATTTGTTATTTTATCACTAGTCAATTCCCAAAATAAATTATGAAAATATTAAATTTTACAGACTATTATAACACTTATTATAATATGGAGTGTTATTTATTGGAACAGAAAAAAAGACATTGTCATTATTTTTTACCGAATTTTGTGGGATTATCAATTTAAAAGTTGATCAGTGGTCTAATGATAGAAAGCATTTTTAGGCTTCTTCAACCTTTTGAAGAAATAACAAAAATTATAAGTAACAAAAAATCTTTAATTTCAGAAATAATACCTTTTGTTTCTACAGTGAAACGTACTTGGAAAAAAGTGATAATGTAGAATTTTTTGAAGTGGGAATCATGAAAGAAACGTTAACAAAAGGACTTGCAGAATGCTTTTCAGAAATTTATGAAGAGTTTAATTTTTTAGCCCCTATTTTAGATTCCAGATTCAAAACAGCTTTTTTTTAAAGATGAAGCAATCACCAATAAAATAAAAAATGTACTTAAAAATAAAATGCAACAAATAATAAATATATCCTCTCAAACTGAAATTACTGAGCCAAATCAATCACAAACTTTCGATAAAAATGATTCCTTCTCACAAACTGCACATTCATCATTTTAGCAGTGCTTTGTTGAAATTGCTACAAGTGGGGAAAAACAGAAAGTGAAAATCCTTCTACTGAAAATGATAGCCTCACATCAGACATTAAAGCTTCAGATGGATTGGCTATACACATAGTATTACCACTTATATCAAGGAAAGACAACCCGTTAGATTGGTGGAAAAAAAAATAATAAGTATCCACCATTATCCAAGTTAGTTAAGAAATACTTATCTGCGCATGCCAGCAGTGTTTACAGCAAACGTTTATTTTCCATAGTAGGACAGATTTATAAACAGAAGAACAGATTACTATTAGATAATGGCAAACAGCTTTTATTTTTACATCATAATTTGCCCATATTAAATTTCAATTGCAAATAATAATGTATCATTTAATAAATTATCACTTATGTTATAATTGAAGCATTCTATTAAAATAAATAACATTAAATGAGCATTAGCTATCATGTATTTTAGAGTAATACTTTACCTATTATTTTTCATAAATTATATTGAAAATTCGGCCAAATACTTAAAAATATTAGACCTAAACCGAATATTCAGTTTACATGACGAATCACCGAATATCGAATCAACTATTCGGTATTCGGTCAATCCCTATTTTTTATCAAATTGCAGATTCAATCAGTTCCTGATATACATCAATGTTGTTTAGTTTTTGGTGTAAATTGCCCTATAGGTGGTGCTACTATGTTGCATTTTTCATCTTTTCACTGAAGCTGATTAAATGAATGTTTTTTCATGGTGTTGAATCTAAAACTGACCTCCATTTCCCTCCATACTCCATAACATACAATAATGTTGCAAAACATGGGCAAATTAAGGTCATTAGATAAATACAACTGCAAAAAAAAATTCCATATTTTATTACAAGTAGCTATGTTCCAAATTATACTTTCCTTCTTGATTAAACTATGAACTTTAGTAGTTGCCTGAAGCATAGTATAAGTTTATCTGTATGTGTAACTGTTTTTGTTCATTCCTCAAATTCCTCGCATTTTCTATTTGTAGTGTTCTGTTTTCATAACTTTTGAGTTCCACTCTTAGAAATATGAAATTACCATATGGAAACATTGAATATGGTTTCTTACTCAAGAATGTGATATCAGATTTCAGGATAAAAAGAGAAATTTTACATTTAATTAAACTTTTTTAAAAATATTTTCCTGGTTTCAGTGAGTAAAAATCTAACAGTCAATAAATCCCATGCTATTTTTTAGTTGCAGACCTGAGTAAGCCAAACAAAAACTTGAATTTAAATTATAAAACTAATTCAAAACTGAGTTGAGAATGGAAGGCTATGCGAAAATTAAAATTTTTTTAAAGGAAATAGAATTATAATTGTAAGAAATTTTTTTTATACAGTAGACTCCCTCAAATCTGCACTCCTAAAATCCGCAACTCTCTAAAATCCGCACATATTTTACGGATGTAAACAATGAAACATTCAGTACAGATGTAGGTGTAAAATTTGACTTTTTTAGTTTTATATCAATTCTATGTATTTTTTAATTTGTAATTTTTGTTAAGGTTATTGAATTCATGTTTTTTCATGAAGAAAGAATAATTTATTTCTGAAAAAATCAAGATATTGCTGATATCACTGGTAATCAGATCTTATCAAATATATTTATGTATTAATCAAGCTTTTTTAGTTATTAAGTCTGGCTAAACCTGAAATAAAGCTTCTTTATTTTATGATCTTGATGGGAATTAGTAATGTACCTTTATGAGGCACGTTTCATTGAATAATTTAGGAAAATCACATTTATAATGAACATTTAATTGTATATTATTGATTATTAATTTGACCTTTGCTTTTAGTATTTTTTATCATTTTAAAAACTACCTAAATTTTTATTATTTTAGTTTATTCCTTATTTTAATATTTTAGCATATTGTAAGCATTCATTATACTTTTGATTTCCTTATTAATTACATTCAAATTACTTTAAAAAATATATAAACAAAGCAATGACCAGAAATCTGCAAAATTCTAAAATCCACAAAACCTCTGGTCCCAAGCTGTGTGGATTTGAGGGAGTCTACTGTATTATAAAGAAAAAAAAAAAAAAAAAAAAAAAATTAACAATGGAAGATTTGAATACTGATATTCATAATAATGACAAAACTGCAATTTTTTTTTTTTTTTTTAACTAGTATCATTTACTTAAAAACAATACAGTCGAACCTCGTTAACATGAACCTCAAGGGGAATCAAATTTTTGTTCAGTTCATGTTAACAGTAATTCATGTTATCAGTATCAAATCTTTGTATTTGTTTTTATAGGGGAATGTGAAAACAGCTCATGTTAAAAATAATTCACGTTAAGCGTCTTCATGTTAACGAAGTTTGACTGTACTTATGTTTAAATGAAGTGTAATTCATTTCATTCTGAACTGCAGAAATATTAACTCAGGTTTTTACATTAGGTCAATTGGTAATTAAACATGTAACTGAAAAATCATTTGAACATTGACATGATATAACAAATAGCGTTAAATAAAGCCTGAATGTTACTATAAACATTCTGAGGCTGGGGAAAAAAAAGAAAAAACTTTTAAAAGCAGGCTTTGCTTCTTTTTCTTTTGCAATATAGTCATATAAAGTGAAAATAATTTTCTTTTAATACAAATAAATGAAAAAAAAAAAATGTTTATTATTCAATATTATCTAAGAAAATATAATTTATTTGGGAGAAACAAATTATAAAAAATCAATGTTTCCAACTTTTCTGTTTTTTTCTACCACTTCAATTTTTCCAGAAAATTTACATCTCTAATTATGCTTAACTGTAAACCTTCAAAATAATTAGTTAGCATTTTTTAAAATTTATTTTATTACTGAAGGAATAATTACATGAAGTTATGTTATTGGGAAGAGAATTGGAAAATCAATTCTTTAATTTTTTTTTCTTTCTTATCAAACTTTTTATTTATTTTCCCACTCCACCCTCATTAAAATTTGTGTAAAAATTTCCCAAGAATGCTAGCATTTCAATAAAATTTTTGGTATGGATTTGAATGCTACATATGCTACATGCATTATTAAAACCCATTTCAAGAAACATTGAAAACTCGTTGGGATATATAAACTCTTGTATATTTTTGCTAAGTGATACAATTAAATATTTAAGGATGTATAGAACTCAGTAAAGCAGATGAATGCTCTGAAAAAACAATTAAAATGATGAGCAAAATAAAAGTTAAAGTAAAGTAATCTGTTCTAGCAAAATTGGACAATGATCCAGAAGGAAAAGGAGAAAATTCTGAAATTAATATACATATGTACTGGAAAATCAAGAACACTTGAAACAGAATTATCTGCCTGTGAGTGAATCTCTTCCCCCCTCCCCCTCCCCTACTTCCAATTCCAAACCTGTTTTGCCACTGTTAAATCTAATTATTAACATGAGCTTGGCCAGTTAGAAATATTTGCTTTTTGGTAATAGACATTTTTTAAAATGTAGAACAACTCATTATATAACACACTTTGATATTCTTGCAAATGAGCAAACTGCAAGTTGTTTTACAACATTTTTTTTTTTTTTTTTTTTTTTTTGGGGGGGGGGGGGGGTATACATTTTTACTTTTACTGAATTTACTTTTAAATTTTTTATTTATGAATTTAATTATTTATGTCCATTCTTAAATATGGCTCAAAACATTTAAGTAATGTAAATATTAATTTAAACTAATTTAAAATAATAATAATAAAAGCAGTTCAATTTCTTAGAGTATTATTTAAAGACTTTCGGATCAACATAAAAAAATATATCTTGTCTATAACTTAAATAAATACTACAATATTACATTGTAAAAAATATCTATGCAGTTAACAGTTCATGAAAAAAATAAAATAACAAAGTTATTTATTAACTATGCAACACTGTTGCACAGCAACAGTACATATTTTCAACAGAAAGAACCTACTTTGATAAATTAAAATGCTATTGAAAATAAGCAGTTTTAATTATTATTATTAAGCATAAAAGATTAAGAATGCAATAATCTTTTTAATTCACCAGGGAACTCTTCCCTATACAAACTATAAACATCAATTCCCATTCAGATGTCAAAAGAAAAACATGTCAATTTTATCAGTTTAAAAAAAAAATAGATTATAATTTTAAAATAAAAAATAGTTGCAATATCTCTGTAAATCGGCTCCCAATCATTTCTTTTTGACTAAAGGATTTTAAAGCTAAATTAGTTGCTGTTGAGATATTTAGTGGTTCTCTCAATGCTTGATTAAATAAGATCAATTAAACATTTGAAATTCAGCTAATATAAAATTAACTAAGCAAACCAAGGTGTTGCCTTTCTGAATTTAACAAAGTTATAAGATAATTGTTTTAAATAAGACATTTTTAATTGTATTGTTTTGAATATGACATTTTCACAAGATTTATATATATATATATATATATATATATATATATATATATATATATATATATATACATACATGTAAAAATAATTTTGTTATTAGAAAGAAAATACTTTTTGAGCTGTCTGAGAACTGGCAACAATAATTAAAATGATCATCTTAAAATAAGAAATAAATATCATGTTAATATATTTCTTTATTTACACAGTTTGGCAATATTGTAAGCTGGCTACATTAAATATGATGTAATTGCTCCCATTCACAATCTCTTAACATATATTAATGAATTTATTATTTTATAGTTTTCTTTCATTTTAGTATTTGTGTGTAAATACAATTTTTATAACATAATTTTCAACATTTCCTGGCTTTTAGAACATGATCATCTAATTCTTATTTTAAAGTTTTCTGTTTTTAATAGTCATATGCAAATTACATTTTGGTTTGAAAGGAAATATTTTTTTGTGCTTATTTTAAGATTGGCAACAATAAAAAAAAATAACCTTTATTAAATATTTTATAACATCTCTCTTGAAATCATTAATTAATAGATTGAAAAATTTGAATTTTATCAACCTCATAGCAAACACGGTAGCGTTTGGTATAATATGATTGAGAAATAGAAAATGCAAATGTCTTTTTGAAATTTCTGGCAAACCAGATGACGTACAACAGTGATTTTTTTCCCAAAAGATAGAACTTGAAGAGATTAGGCTGCGCTTTTTCTGGCTATGTCTTTGCGCTGCACATTTTTATCCTAACTGTGACTGATTTCTTTTAAACGGAAAAGTGCAAAAATTATTTTTTCAAATTTGGCATTGTTAGTAAGCTGCAGACAAGAAGGGACACCTTGTCCTCTCTCATGCTCAATTAGAAGCACTTATCAAACACTTTTTCAAATTTAAAAACTTATTAACCTTTTTTGTTGCTCCCCAGAACATTTTTTAATACTTGTAACAATATACTGAGAATTTTCATAACAACTTTGTTTTAAACATTTTACTTTTGTACATTTTTTGCATATTAAAATGTTTTCTATTCAAGCCAATTTCCCCCTCCCCCACCCCCCATTATATAATGTTTTTTCTAGGTAATTATGCAAGAGCACAGTGATCTATAAAATAATGAAATGTATCCCTAGCTGTGTTTAAAGATGTAAATTTTCCAGAAAAATATAAGTGGCGGAAAAAAACTGGTTTTTTACCGGTTTTTTTTTCGGAAAAAAAAACCCCCGGAAAAACTGGAAAAATTGATTTTTCATGACTGTTTTTCCCAAATAAATTATATTTTCTTAGAGAATATTAAATAATAAACATATTTTCCCCTTTATTTGTATTAAATGAAAATTATTTTCACTTTATATTACAAAATAAAAAGAAAATAGCAAAGCCTGCTTTTAAAAGTTTAGTTTTTTTTCCACAGCCTAAGAATTTTTAAAACACTATTGTTTGTTACATCATATCTCTGTTGAAATGATTTTTCAGTTAAACATTTAACTACCAATTGACCTAATGTAAGAACCAGAGCCAATATGTCTGCAGTTTGGAATGCAATAAATTATGCATTCCATTTACATAAGTATAGTTTTTAAGTAAATGATACTAGTTTAAAGAAATTGTTGCAGTTTTGTCATTATTATCAATATCAGTATTAAAAAAAATTCCATTGTTTGTTTAAAAAAATGTATATTTTTACATTATTGCACTTTTTTCTTACAATTATAATTTTATTTACTTTAAAAGATATGTTTAGTTTTGGTATAACTTTCCAATCTCAACTCAAAGTTTTGATTTAGTTTTATAATCTAAATTCAAACAAAACTAAGTTTTAGTTTGGCTTATTCAGGTCTGCTACTAAAAAATAATATAGGATTTATTGACTGTTAGATTTTTACTCACTGAAACCAGAAAATTTAAGTTTAATTAAACATATTTTTTTTCTTTTTATCCTGAAATCTGGTATTCTATTCTTGAGTAAGAAACCATATTCAATAATGTTTCCATATGATAATTTCATATTTCTAAGAATGGAGCTCAAAAGTTATGAAAACAGAGCACTACAAATAGAAAATGCTTGCTATTTGAGGAATTAACAAAAGCAGTTACATACAGAGATAAACTTCTAGTGTGCTTTAAAAAACTACAAAAATTCAAAGTTTAATCAAAAGGGAATGTATAATTTGGAACATAGTTACTTGTAATAAAATATGGGGTTTTTTTCATCGCAGTTGTACTTTTCTAATGCAAACTGTCCATGTTTTTGCAACATTACTGTACATTATGGAGGTCAATTTTAGATTAAATACCTTGAAAAAACATTCAATTAATCAGCTATAACGAAATCTTGAAAAAATGCAGCATAGTAGTGCCACCTATAGGGCAATTTACACCAAAAACTAAACAATATTAATAAATATCAGGCACTGTCTGAATCTGTAGTTTGATAATAAAAAAATCGTCCTTTAGTCCTTGAGATAGAGCTATTGCAATAATTCATGAATAATGCAGCATAGCAGCGTCATCTGTTGTGCGATTTACACCAAAAAGTAATGTGCATAAAGTTATATCAAAGATTAACTTAATCTGAAGTTTTATGGAAATACATGCATTAATTCTTGAGATAGAACTATTTTGGAAATTATGAATAATGCAGCATAGCACCACCATCAGTTGGGCGATATACACTAATAACTAAACATCTCGAATTTATATCAAGGTGTAACTGAATCTAAAGTTTTGTCAAATTATGTGCATCAGTTCTTGAGATCAAGTGCCCATAAAATTTTTGTCCCGTACAGACTCAGAGTGACAGGTATTTTCCAAAACCTATCAAATGGTATTCAGGACCTTCTAAAATGTTTAAATACACCAAAAACTGGAAGTCAAAATTTTCACAAATTCAATACTTACTTCTTGAAAAGATAGAAAAAAGTAATAAATGCATGCTTCAAATTTTATGTTAAATTTTTAATTTTACCATTTCTATTGATCGGCATATTATTGAAATAATTTTGCACATGAATTTATTTTTAAAAAGAGAAGTTGCAATTAATTATACATCTAGATTTTTTTCATGTAATTCTGTTTTTGTGAAATTGTGAATTTCTTGTATATATACTTATACAAAATATATTCAGAATTTGTGAATAAGAAATTATTACAATTTTTAGAGTCCTATTTAGACATTTTTAATAAGGTTATTTTTGCATACATACAACTTGATAAGATTCAGCTGCTATATGGTATGAGAATTTTTTTTTTCTTCAATCACTGTATCCGTGAAAGATTCAATTTGTAGATTAAACTTTTTTCTGAAATGTCTATTTTCAAGAAAAATTTTGCTAAGGGTCTTGAGTTTCAAACAAGAAAAAAAATGTGAAGGATCCTTTCAAGTCTTCTCAAACAGATTTCCGCTCAGAGATCAGATTACCCTCATTAAAGATTTCATGTGGGACACTCAACATAAAAACAAATAAAATAAAAAGTATGAGAATGTAGCCATTACAAAATTTCCACTATATTATTTCATAAATGAAAATTCAATTTTTCCAGTACGGAAAAATTGAAAAATAAGCCTTCGGAAAAAAACCGAAAAAAACTGATTTTTTTCCCAATTTTTCCGTTTTTTTTCCAAGCATTCCCATCTCTAGCTGTGTTATGCCCAGAAATCTACAGTGAAAATAATTTTTTAATTATGGCATTTTAAAATCTATGTGCCTGAGAACTTATAAAAATGATTAAACTTTCCAATTTCTTTAGGAAAAACACAGGAAATCAATCAATCTTGTTATAGATAAATCATATTTTTTCACTTTTAATTTATAAAATTATTTGGAACTACTTTATTTATCACAATTAAAAATTTCTTTATCAATACTAAACATTATATAATACTGCAGTTCTCAAATTAGGAATGGTAGATCTATCTTCAAAAGTGTAGGCTTAACTTTATTTGCTGCAGTAATAGTACAATAAAACCAATATATTGAAACTTTATGTATAGCATGCCTGAGAAAGATCTTTATCATTCTAAACATTAATAAATATTAACAGGTGAAATGAAATGCAGTTTTTTGCAAAATAATAAATCAGAGTTTATTAAACTATTTATCAACTATCCGAAAAATTCATTTATTAAACTCTTTCAATAAATAAGAGTTAATTTAGAAAATAAAAGGATGCAACTAGCAATCCTCAATGCTATACTACAAATGTTAAAAAAGACTTGAAGGGAAACAGTACAAGCTCAACATTCTTCGTGTTACTACAATACAGCTGTGCTGAAGGTAGAGTAAAAAAATTCTATTTCCTGCATTTTATTTAACCTGTTAGCATTTTTGTTATTAATGGGTCATTTCACATGAATTCAGACAATGGTTCTTAGTCAGAATTTTTTTTTTTTTTTCCCTTTAATCATAGACAGACATAGCAAAACCCTCAAACCTAAAGTTTAAAAATAATCTTCACAATATTGGCTGAGACATAGCCATTTAAAAATTGGTCATTTTTATCAAAATGGCGACCATTTTGGAATCTTATCAATGTCTATAAATGGCCATAACTTGACAACTAATGGCTCAAATTCTATGTTTCTGGTACCAATTTGAAGCTATTTGTACAAAGAATGTATATTACACATTAAAACAATAGTAAATTTTCATTTATTTACCTTTTATTACGTGCAAAGTGAAAATATCACCCAAAAAAAGGGCCGACTTTAATGGCCCATAAAAAAAAAATGAATCATCATGAATTTTTCTGAAACTTGGTAAAAATATTGCTCCATCTGTGTGCTTTAAATAAATAAAAAGGTAGAGGTAAAATTTGTTGTTTTAAATTAAATGTTTTTTTACACATAAAGTGTCATTAACCAAATAATGATCATTTTAGAATCTGTAAATATTCTTAATTTAAGAATAATGATTAAAATAAAAAAGTTTAACATCTGAATTGATGTAAAAGTATATTTCACACCTCATTTGTCCTACTTAAATGTTGGAAAAATACTAACTGTAAATTACTGTTTAATTTATTATATATATATATACAGTTGAGTCTCTTTATAACGAAACTCCATACATCAAATTTTTCTATATAACGAATTTTTAGTAGGGACGGTTCCTTTTCGCATGATAACATTAAAAACAGTCTCTATATAGCGTAATATCGATCTCTGGCAAGTTTTTGACAGTGTACGGTTTTATCCGGTTAAAACCGTGGTTTAAACCGTCATGGCTAAAACCTCTTGTCAAAAACCTCGTCAGAAACCTCAAATACTACACTGATCTGTAAAATTTCACATTAAAAATCTGTCACAAATATACAATATTAGATGAAATATTAAAAATTCACTTTTACTGTATTGTATATTATCATTTCCGGAAAAAAAGGAAAAAAAAATTGTCATAAATCTGAAAATTTGGCCTGCCTCCAAACTTGCTCAACTAGCAATGCTTCTGCTATCAAGCCCTGCTAGCTTAGCACCAATTAAGAGAGTATTTTGTAACTTTGATTTCATACACTCTAAACTCATAAACCATTTGGGTGTAAATAAATATGCTAAATTGGTTAAGTGCTATAGGATGCTGTGGGGTAAAATTGATCCAGATTATTTACTGTACAAAATCATTTTCTACTGTTTGAACATTCTAAAAAACAATGTTTTATTGCAATTAAAGTAATTTAATTTTTTTGCAATTATTAAATTACAGTATAATTAATTTTAAATAAAAAATTACTCAATGTTTCTCTCTTGTTCTTAAAATGTTTAAAGCGCATTACATGTTTTTGATGGTTTAAGCCAGTTTTTGACGGTTTAAACCAGTTTTTGACACTTGTCATGTCAAAAATCAGTTTCTGACATCAGAAACCCAACCCTGCATATAACGAATTTACTTAGTTTTAAAAGGCTTCGAAATCATATGGAATCATTTATTTTTGATTTATCATCAGTGCTGAGTTTTTTTTTTTTTTTTTTTTTTTTATATATTACTTCTCTCCTTGTTCTTTAAATCCAACAAATTCATCCCATCTCCCACACACCTTCTCAAAACAGAGTCAATTGGATTGATGCACATGTAAGAGAGGAATCAATGAGAGGCACATAGAGGCTTTCAAATGGAGGAAAATGTTAACTACAATTTTTCATTCCTTGCTAAAATTTGAGCTTTTTCTTTTTTTTTCTTTCTTTTGAGAGTGTAACAATTTTAAAATCAAATCAACAAAAAATCACTGATTTCTTCATATGAAATTAATGCAAGTCTTCCTTATTTGATTTTCAATAAGCTTTCAAATAAATGTCTGCTCTCTTTTTTGAAACAGCTTAAATAATTAAGAAATAAGATGTTAGGTTAATATTTACTTTTAAACATTTCAAATTATTAATTCAAAAGATCAAAAATAACATTTGTTCAAATTACACACATTAAATACGATTTTTAACATAATTCTCTATACATTGAATTTCTCTATATAACGAATTTTTTACTGGAACAGTGGATTTCGTTATATAGAGACTCGACTATATTATATATGTATAAATATAATACAAATCCAGGGCAAAATATTGAATGTGATGAAATATAAGCCTAAGTTTAGACTTATATATGGCACAAATCTAGACTAAATAAGAGCAAAATACAGTCGAGCCTCTATATAACAAAATCCATCGTTCCAGTAAAAAATTTGTGATATAGAGAAATTCGATGTATAGAGTATGATGTTAAAAATAGTATTTAATGTGTAAGTTTTGAACAAATATCATTTTTGATCTTTTTAATTAAGAATTTGAAATGTTTAAAAGTATATATTAACCTAACATTTTATTTCTTACTTACTTAAGCAGTTTCAAAAAAGAGAAAAGACATTTATTTGAAAACTTAATGAAAATCAAATAAGGAAGACTTACATAAATTTCAGAGGAAGAAATCTGTAATTTTTTGTTGTTTTGATTTTAAAATTACAATTGTTACGCTCTCAAAAAAAAATTCTCAAATTTTAGCAAGGAATGAAAAATTGTAGTTGATATTTTCCTCCATTTGAAGGTCTCTCTTATGTGCTCTCATTGATTCCTCTCTTATTTGTGTAACAATTCAATTGACTGTGTTTTGAGAAGGATGTTGAAAGGTGTGTGGGAGGTGGGATGTACTTGTTAGATATAAAGAATAAGGAGAGAAGCAATATTTATAAAAAAAAAAAAAAAACCTCTCCACTGAACGATAAATCAAAAATAAGTGATGGAAAATTGATTCCATATGATTTCGAAGCTTTTTTAAAACTGAATAAATTAAGATCAATTTATAAAAAAATTCGTTATATGGAGATAGATATTTCGCTATATAGAGTCTGTTTTTAATGTAATCATGCGAAAAGGGGACCGTTCTTACTAAAAATTCGTTATATGGAGAAATTCGATCTATGGAGTTTCGTTATATAGAGGTTCGACTGTATTTACTTACTTATAAATATAATTTTTAAGTGAAAAAAAAGTCTTAAATAGGTTCTAGGTATAGGAGAGAGTGGGGAGAAATGGAGCATATTTTTCAAAAATGAGAAAATCATTTTTGTTTGACACAAAAACAAAAATTTTGATTTTTAGAATACAAAATGAAACACTTTCTAATATCCTTAGATAATATAGGAACAATTTTATAATTAAAGAAATTGTAAATTTCAAAATGTGTCCCATATCTCCTGACTAACAGGGAGGAATGAGACAGCTATAAAACAATGTATTATAAGAAACGAATTATCTAGTTTCGGCTATATTTACAATCTAACAAAGATTCTAGATTGATAATGTCTGTGCTACATCACCAAATTTCAGTATTTTCATCACAGAAAGGATAACTAAGGATCGTTAGAGACTAATTAAGAAATCACCCGTTCAATTTATTTATATTTTGAAGCAAATTAATATTTTCAATGCTATAATTAGTTATTATAACCCTTTAAAAATATTTTACTATATTTAATATAAAAGCTACCTAAAAATATAAAATATTTTTATCTTGGATCTCTTTAATAGTCTTATCTTTTCTGATTTTTTTTTTTTTCTTCTTTTAATTGGTATTAAGTATAAAATGTAATATTAATTTTTTTTCATTACACAAATTACAATAATACTGGTAAAAAATACTATAGAAACTAGCAACTTGTTACAAAATTTTATTACCTCTGATAAGAATGTCTGTGCGGCTTTTTGAGCTCCTACATGTAGTAGATATTCATAAACATAAAGCGCAAGCCTGAAAAAAAAGTAAATTATTAATTTATGGAAATTTGAGAATATACAATTGCACATACATAAAATATTTTTTTTTAAAAAGTTAAAGGGAAGTGGATAAAAGGCTCATATTTTAGACAGGGATTAATATACTTGTTACAGAATGGATGTAACAAACAGGTGTTGGAGAAGTAACGTTTTTGATTAAATGCCTTAAATACATAGAAACATTAATATACACAAGAGTTTTATTAGGAGAGATCAGTACTAGAGGTCTACACAGGCCAAGCCAATCCATGGGAAAAAAATTTGGCCCAGCCCAAACGAAAAAAGTACTGGTCCGACCAGACCAGAAAAAAAAAAAAAAGGTAAAATTACGGCTCTGAAACGGCCCGTCCTGAATGAATTTCTACAGAACATATATTTTTCCTCTTATAAAAGAGTTCTGACCAAAAAAATGTCTTTTTTTTTTTCATGTTTATAATCTACATTTATGTAGAGGTGTCCTTAGCTGCAATATTTAAGATTTTAATGAACCTCTGTTTTATTGTATGCAAAAGTTTCAGTTATGATTAATATTATTAATCCATGTTCCATGTAATAGAAACATAAAAATATAAAAAACGGCATGTAATCTTCTGAGACGGAATCACATTGGAAAGAATAATATACATTATATTCAAGTTTTCTTCTGAGCAGGTGTAAATGTGTGTGTGTGTGTATATATATATATATATGCACATACATACATACATATAAGTATGTTTACAGGGTTGGTAAAAAACAGAATTTTTTTTTTAACTAAAAACAATGGTTTTTTTGGTTTAAACAGGGTTTTTTAAATATGTTTTCCTATTACATATACATGCATATCTATCAATAAAAATTAATATTTTTATAATACATGAGTAATAACTTGATTTAAAAGTAATTCTAATCAATGAATTATTTAATATTATGTAGAAAATTGAAATATTTTCAAATTTTAAACTTTTTAGAAAAAATTATGTCTTATACTTCATAAATAAAATGTTCTGCATAATAAAACATTGATACCTTGAAAATCTTGATAAAAATATTTTGATTACTAGCACTATAATAAATATACAATGTATTTTCATACATAAAATTTTATTAGGATGAGCGAAGCGAATCCTCTACTAGTCCACTCAAATTACAATTTGCCTTACGCTTTACAAAAAAACTATTCAATATTTCAACTTCAAATTAAACACAAAAATAAATTATGATCTGTAGATTTGCAGAATATAATTTTTTTTACAGTAAAACGTTAAAAAAATTATTATTTTAATTTATTTTACATGCATTTCCAATACGGACGCATTTTAGCAAATAAATAAAAAATGAAACGCGTATATTTTCAGAAAAAAAAGTTTAAATCATGGAGTAAATAATTATAGATAGAATCATGATTAATTTATTAAATAAAACATGTTTTCATTATCCCGCAAAATCGTTTGCACGATGACACTTAAACATTTTAAAAGAATTGTATTATGAATATTTTTTTTTTTTTTTTTTTTTTTTTTGTAAACTGGCAACAAAATAATTGTAAACAAATAAAATTAATTCTTAAATTTGTTATATAAATGAAAAATTAAAAGATCTGCGTGAAGTTGTTGGTTCAAGCTCTTTATAAATATTTTTGCGAAGGTCGTATTGTGGCTAAATAATATCGACTCATTAATCAGAAGGATTTTATAAAAAAATAAGACTTTAATAAGTTCGCAAACACAACAATAATTATTCGTGAAAACGTCACTGCGAGAATGAGAGAGCGCTTCGTTAAAAGGTAATTCCATTAATTGAGTTGCCATTCGCAGAAAGTAAAAAGTTCTCCCACGCGGAGAGAATTACAGCAATTCTCATACGCTAACATGTATAAAAACGAAGAAATTAAAATAAAATGTTTTACAGTTAAAAATTCATAGTATCAACGAAAGCAGATTTCAAATGTTTTTTTCCAGAAAATAGGATTTTGAAGAAGTAATTTTCTTCAAGCTTTCTTCAAATATATTATTCTAAAATAGCTATCAAAGATTATCGGATGTTGATTACAAAGATTGGAAACATGCATATTTCAAACAATTAAAAAACACCAGTGGCTACTTGAAATTGTAAAAACATCTTTAAAAGAGCTTTTAGTTGAAAATTTAAAAAAAAAAATTGTAAAAGTTTTCTTTGAAAATATCTTATTATGCCAGTTTTACATCATAAATAAAAAATTAAAATGCGCCAAAACATAAAATAACGTTTTTGTTTAATAAAGATGCAAAAATAATAATAAAAAAAATATATTGTTACTTTCAAATATCTGTTTTATAAAATAATGCTTCGCGAATCCAAACAAAGCATGGCTTTTGCTAGTATATATTATTTTCACATGGCTGTTCAAAATAATTTCTTTGAAATAATTTTGAGATGTCTAGTTGCTCTGTTAGATAGCTCTATGAATTATCTTTTATTGAAAGTAAAGCTTTTTATAAAGAATTTTTGGAATGATTTGAATTTAGCAGTAGAATCTTTACACATTTGAAAAAGTATTGTGTATTGTTGCTATTTGGCACTTCTCCTGTGAAACTACCAGGTTAAAAGAAAGAAAAAAAAAAAAAAAAAAAGAGAGAGAAAAGGCAACAGTAAAATAAACAAAAATACCTATTTAACAGTTTTTTAGACTGTTGAAAACATTGATCTTAAAATACAAAGTAGTTTTATAAATACTGTCATTCACTAAAGCATTTAAACAACCATCAGATTACACGCTATATTACAACACTTAGTATTTTTAAATGACTAAACTAAAAATTACATCTTTTTAGGCATTTTATGATACTTTTTTTCTGTTATGTCTCAAGTAAACCATGTCTTGTCCTCCTCCCCAATTTTCTTGGCTGATTGAAGTAATGAGTTTGGTTATGCAATTGAAGATTTAAATATATTTTATTGCAAAATTTAGTTAAATGCAAACAGGTGCTTTACTAGGACCCAATTTTTCAATGTCTACCTATTCAACTTTATATCCATTTTTCTTTTTTATTCTTAAGATACCCCCCCCCCCCCCTAATCAAAAAAATTTTCTTTTAGAGTTTGACTGAAAGCTTAAAGGTCATTTTGAGTTAATGACTGTACATCTGCATTTCTCAAAGGAAAAAACATTTTTTTTTCTAAATATTGCTATTTTTAATCTATTTTATGTTTGCTAAATTTACACAATTTAAGTGTCTTCTTAGCTTCAGATATGTTCATCAATGCATAAAATTTGCATTCTACACGCATATTAACTTGATTTAGACTAGACTCACAGTGTCTCATGGTGACTGCTGAGACAAGACTTAAAAATAGAAATTACTTACATTATAGGGCAAAATTGGGAAATTTCATTAGCGGTCACTGGCCAGTAGGACTAGTTTTTTAAGTGGCCATTTTCTTTAAACTAGAGGCCACTTTTTTATTTAAAAATAATAAACAGTAAAAATTTTATAAACATTAATCTAAAACTAAATAGCCCAAATAAATATGTTAATATAAATATATTAGAACAAAAAAAAAGTAGAATCCTTGATGAAATGCAAGAAAATTTTATTCTCACCATATGAAAAAGTGGCCGCTTATAGTTAAATTTTCACTAGCCACTTTTTCTCATTAACTGGCCCTGTGGCTAGTGCTAATTTTGTCATTTAACTTACATCCAATAATTTGAAACACTTAAATTACAAAAATGAAAAAATATATTAGATTTGTTCTAAAAAACCAATTGCTTTAAACTGTGCCAACCCAGCTGATGACAGAATAAAATCATAATGCAAAATCCCTAATCTTAATTTGGGAATGCGAGAAAAAGAAAAGCTTATTAAACCCAATAAACACAGAGCAAAAAAACTCATTGCCAATTATTCATTATACCCTGTTCGCACTGGGATAGTTAAGTCACTTAAATTTTTTGAAGCGGGATACCCGGAATTAGGCTTCACCTGTTCGCACTTGCTAAATATTTTAAGTGACTTAACTTGGCCAAAATGACATCTGGGCATGCGCATAAGTTCGGAAATTTGTAACTGCAACTTCTAACTGTTTTTTGTTTACATAGCAATTATCGTGCCATATTTCAATTAAAAATTAATTTTGTCATCCTCCCAATTTATTTTGCAGGAGGAAATAACAGGTTAAACATTTTCTATTTTTGATCTTTGATTACAAAAAAAAACCCCACAAACACACGTGCTAAGCAACTAGGGCAAACAAATAGCAGCTTGAAACAATTTATAATTATTTGTAGGACTCAACTCCAGTTATTTAACAATCAGAATTAAATATTCTAAAATTCAGAAATAATAATTAAATATTCAGAAGGCACTTTTCAACTCAACTCATAGTTAAGTGAGCATCTCAAAAGTTAAGTGAGTTTCAGAAATTTGCTTAAGTGAGAATCTTGATTCCGGGTACGACCGCTTCAAAAAACTTCAAGTTAAGTGACTTAACTTTCTCAGTGCGAACAGGGTATTAGCATACATAATAAAAAAAGAAATCAATGGAGAAAATTACTTAAGAATGTTATATTTGAAGCTTTGAGGAATGATGAAATCCTTAGTAAATATCAACTAGTCAAGAAATTTAAACAGTAAAAGTACACTTTTAGCTCAAATCTGCACTTCTGGCCATATACCTATATAACAATTAATGGCTTTATTGCCTTAAAAAAAAAAGGGGGGGGGGAGGGAGAAAGAAAAACTAACTAGTTTTCCTCCAACCAACTAATTATAGAAAAATTAGTAGTATGTAGCCATATAGATTTATAGCTAATACGAAAAGTTGGTTCGATTAAAAATGTTTGTTATTTTAGAAATTTATTAATTCATCATTTGTCTACAGCTTTATTTCTTGCTTCTGCATAACTTGGATTTTGCATTTTTCAATAATGTGTAAAATAAAACATTAGGGAAAAAGAATTAAAAAAACCATTGGTTTAAACCAAACAACCCTGTATATATATATATATATATAATTTTTTTTTTTTTCTTGCGTATTATTGTATTCATTTTGTATGGATGAACCGTTTAAAAAGAAAGTCGAATAGTTACTATTTGGCTGGTCGAACATTTGGTATTCGGCCCAACAATTACTATTCAGCTAGCCGAATATGGGGTTCACCAAATATTCAGCATTCGGTCAAAATCACTATTAGATGAATCTCTAGATACTTATAAAATTTGTAAAAAAAATTATAATATTACTGTTTTTTTAGCCGAATGTAACAAATTTTTATCCTCTTATCAATAAAGTTTATACAAAATTTGTACAGCATTTTTCACAAGTTTTTAATGTATGTGTTTTGTTTATTTTTGTGACAATCCTTTGATATTCATTAAAATAATTCAATTTCAAACTTTTAGCCTTAATGTAATAAATTTTATCTTAATATAATTACATTATCATATTTGAATTTAAAAAAACTTTAGACTTTTTTTAATTTTTAAGTATATTAGTGATGCCGCTGGACTTGAAAAATTCTGGGTCCCCCTTCTAAAATTCCTAGTTTTAAGATTCCCCAATAATAATAATTCACATTTTTAGATACAAAAATTGAACTTGTTCATTTACAAAAGAAAAATTAAATCAAATGCAATAATTATAGCTTTAATAATAAATAAATTAAAATTAATATTTTTTTAAAACTATTTTAAGAGAATTTTTTTAAAATAAATGCACAACGTATAAATAAAATAATGCTTATTTGAGTGTAGAAGATAATATGTATCCAGAGTTTCTCCCAGAGGGTTTCAGGGGGGCGCTACGCCTCTCCTGCCCTTTAATTTAAAAAATAGTGCCCCTCTTGTAGCCCATTCAGAAAAATAGCGCCCTTCTTGCCCCACATTTGAAAAAATGCAGCCTTTCAGTGATGATGCGGACACGCTATAACGTGTAAATTACGTGAAAAATTGGCATCCCATAAATCTTATGCATCCCACAAAACATGTAATTTCGTCAAAAAATTGTGAAAAAAAAATCAAATTTACTAAAAAATCGCAAAAAATGGCTAATTTTGTCACAAAAATCCATCCAAAAATGGTGATAAAACGGTAGATTTCGTCAAAAGATTTGCGGAAAAACGACAAATTTCATCCGAAAATCGTAATAAAACAAAAAGACTTGTCAAAAAATTTGCGAAAAACAGCTAATTTTGGCAAAAATTCACATAAAAACGCAAAATATCCCGAAAAGACAGCAGATTTCGTCAAAAGATCGCGAAAAAATGCAAATTTCGTCAAAGAGACACACACACAAAAAGAATTTATGCCAGAAGTGAATTTTTCTGTTCTAAAAGCTAATTTTTCTGCTTCAAAATTGTGTTTTTAATGCTCAAAAAGTGGATTTTTCTGCTTCACAATCAAGGCATGTGTAGAGAAAATTGTACCCGGGGCATAATTAAAATTTGAGGTCTTCCCCCCTCCCAACTTTTTCTTGTGACAGCCCAAAAATGACATTTGTAGTATAAATTTGAAACCCCCTAAATTTCTTTCTTTCCCCTAAAAATATGAGCAACCTTCTCCCCCCCCCCCCCCTGTTCACAATCCTCTTTTGACTGTCCAAAACTTCCTAAATGTGAATTCTGAAAGAACCCATTTATGAAACTCAAAGAGCCTTTTATTCAACAAAAGTTCTTTTTTTCAAAAAAAAAAAAAAAGTCTTTTTCAATAAATTAGGCTTGTCCCTTAACAATATTTTAACAAAATTGGCTGTTTTTTCACGATCTTTTAACAAAATTTGTTGTTTTTTCATAATTTTTTAGCAAAATCTGCAGGGTTTTTTTTGCAATCTTTTAACAAAATATGTTTTTGCAATCTTTTAACAAAATTGACCGTTTTTTTGCGATCTTTTAATGAATTTTATAGGGTTTTTTTTTTGTTAAATTTTTTGGTGAAAATTTTGTTTTTTCTCAATTTTTTGACAAAATTTCTGATTTTTCCTGATTTTTTGAACTGCTAGATTCTAGATTCAACTCTATAAAAGTGCCCTGAAGAATGTAAATAGTGCCCTTTTCAGAACTGTAGTATCCTGCCCCTTTTTAAACCTGAGGGAAACTCTGTATCACTACTGTTCGCATTTCTTAAAGAAGTAGGAAAAACTAATTTACTGAAAGACATTTTTGCTGGAAAAAAAAGTACTTTTATTGAGTAAAGGGGTACTTTTTGTTTATAAATTTGTGGTTTCAGAAGTCACATTCGCTCAGAAAGTTTTGCAGGAAAAAAACTGACTGAAGCAGGAAAATCTGTTTTAGGAGCAACAAAAGAAAAAAAAAAATATGAAGCAGGAAAATTAGTTTTTGGAAAAGAAAAATTCACTCACAGTATTAATTTTTTTTTTTTTTTTTTTTTTTTTTTTTTACACTTTGTTGACAAAATGTGCATTTTTTCGTCAATTTTTGACAAAATCTGTCGTTTTATCATGATTTTTGAGGAAATATGCAGTATTTTTTGACAAAATTTGTTATTTTTTTGTGAATTTTTGATGAAATCTGTCGTTTTATCACGATTTTTTTTTACTGAAGTTTCCATTCTTGCAATCTTTTGGTGAAATTTGTCTTTTTTTCAAAATTTTTTTGATAAAATTTGCCATTTTATCATGATTTTCTGGACAAAATTTGCTGTTTCCAGGATTTTGTGATAAAATTAGCCACTTTTTCGCAAATCTTCTGACAAAATCTGCCAGAAATTATTCATTATTTTGAGATCTTTTAGAGAAATTTGCCATTTTTTCATCATTCTTTGACAAAATTACGTGTCCCGTAGGACAATTAAGAACTATTTTTTATTCGTAATGTCTGCAGCATCGTTGTGTATATATGCATATACCACAGAGATTTTTTTTCCACATAAGTAAAAAGAATCAGATTTCAATGTTTTAGCACAATATAGTAAGTTTTGACGTCCTTTTAATAAAGTTTATTTGGAATTTTTATAATGATTTTTGAATTTTTATAGGGTTTTTTTTTTTTTAATTTTTCTGAGTTTTTTAACTTTTAAAAAGGATCTGATTTCAATATTTTGGCACAGTTTAATAAATTTTGTCCTCTTTTTAATTTTTTTTTACTCGTAATTGGTGCAACATAAAAAAAAAAAAAATCTTTGCAATTTACAGCTTTTTTTTTTTTTTTTTGTACATTTTGTGATAGTTCTTTGACATTTGGTTTCAAAAACTAGTCATGTAAATAGCGAGTTTGGCTAAGACAAGTCTAACCTTGGCAAATGGAAAGTGCATAATAAAAAAGAAGTCTGCCTTAGTTTTTGTTTTGTGAAGCATATAAGATAATTTCAGAGTTGATTCTGAGTTTTAAAAAAGAAATTTAAAGCAAATTTTTTTTAATGTTAAATCAGAGGGGGAATATAGCTCCTACACTAATTATGTGTTTTTTCAGTAGCCCTTTGAAGAAATTCACTTTTTTTTTTTTTCGCTGTATGATTAAATGTGTGCTTTTTTGTGACCTTTTGATGAAATTAGTTTTTTTTTTTTTTTTTTTTTTTTTCTGTCTTGACATAATTTGCATTATTTTTTGCAACCTTTTGAGGAAATTTGAATTTTTTAGGAATTTTAATGAAATATCTTAATGAATTTTTGAAAATTTGTATTCTGTGGTAATTATTTAACATTCATGAAAGAATTTCAACTGTTATAATGCTTAAGCGGATTGTAATAAATTTTGTCCTCCACAATTTTTGAAATTTTAGCTTTTTTTTTTTTTTTTTTCAGACACTAAAAAGGGACTAAGGGGACCAAAATGCATAAAAAGGGACTAACGGGACTTTTGGAGGGAAAAGTGACCATTTGGAAGCCCTGGATTTAGAAAGAGTGCCCACTAGTGAGCGAAGCCAGCTAGTATGGTATTATAAATTAAAATTAATAAAGATCATAAAGATGTTACAAGTGATTGTTCGATTAATTAATGTTCCAATTGTAACATATTTTGCAAGCAAATCATTTTTTTTTTTTTTTGTACCCCATAAAGTATCTGTCACATATATTTGGAGAATCTTCTGCAACTGGAACTTTGGGGAAAATTTCCAGATATGCATACGTTTTCTTACAAATAAAGAGATAAAAAAAGAGTAACTTTAAAAAAAATGCCAGAAAAAAATCAATGGTCATACTAAGTAAATAAATAAAAAACCAAGTTTGACAGCATAAATTTGGCATCATCTGAATTTCTGGGGGCTCATTTCTTACAGGCTGGTGAAATAAATTCTTGGCTGGTAAGATTTCTGGAAAAATTTTCACCCCTGTGTATGTAATTACATATATCACTGGCATTCAGCTAATCGAAAAGTAATGTTTAATTAAAAATGCAGTTATTTTTATTTATTTTTTGCTAAGTTTATTTTTTTTGTTGAACATTGAAATGGTATGAGTTTGCAATTTGAAACACATTTGAAAAGGAAAAAAATTGAAAAAAAAAAAAAAAAGGTAAGCTGTCTACTTACTTTCAGGAGGACATAAAAAAGTAAAAACAATTTAATAAATTTCACTAAATTTTAATAATTTTTATAAAGTTTTTATAATTTTAAAATATTTCAGACAGAAATCAGTTAAAGACAGAACAATCGGTCAAAGCAAAATGGGGATATTCTTAAATCATGATTCCTGAAACAATTTTAGGGAAAAATTGCTTTGTACATACATATGAATATGTTTATCTAATGTACACATTAAACATCGTTTACAGTTTCCTTAGATAATCTTAGGGCAGGGCAGTGCTGTGATCTGCCTGCCCTTTGCTTAAAATATTAGCACCTTTTTTTTTTCTTCACCAAAAGAAAAGACGCCCTTAATGTGTTTATTTTTGTTAAAAATGTTTCCATAGTACAAAATGAGAGTTACTGTCTTATCTTGAAAAGAGTGCCTTGCCTTTTAAACATTTAAAAACCCATCTAAATATCAAAAATGTTCCTTTTTAAATATAAAAAATTCGCTAATCTAAAAAATGCTTTATGTTTTTCTAAAATACTCTTAAAAATCCTAAAAGTGCTCTTTTAAAACTAGCAGTAACCTTGTCTTTGTTAAACCGCAAGAAAAATTCTGACTTTAAATAATATGTAAATAGATCATCAATTATGAAACATTTATAAATAAATACACAGTACAAAACACATACATGTGTGTGCACATCTGCAGATTATACATAAAATATGTGAATATGAATAAGCAACATATAATTATTTAGTATACATGTATTTATTACAGAAACACACACCTTTGTATATGCATTATGAATACAAAAATGTATGAATGCACATAAATATTAGTATTAATTTCTAAATTCACGAAGAACTTTCATTTTTTAATAACACAAATCAAAACACACTTTTTATAAAAATTGCCCAGAAGGTAATCGATAGATAAATAAAACACTTCGTTTAAAGGGACAGTGTCAAGTTTAAGATTTCAAATTAAAACAGTTAAAGCAACTGCAGTTTGTCAAAATTAAATAATTTTCTACTTATTTTAAACACAAATACAACATTTAATATCATAATAAAGCTATAACACTCAGTGATACTAAATCATACTTCTCTCTTGCTTGGGCATCTGAAGGTACCGTTGAGCCTTTTCCTTTTGCGTACATGCTTGATTTTTTTTGAGTCACGTTGAGGTCAAGACACCACCAGTGGAATTGTAATAGACACCATGTCAATAATAGAAATAATTATTCGAAACCAGTTTTATCACAATCAACACTCTTTTACTATTGGCGATCACTATACGTCATATATAAAAACAACTATAATTGTGAGCCTCAAATGTTTGGGAAACACGATAGTACCAGTTGTTCAGAAGATCGTTACATGAAAAAAAACAAATGTTAAGTTTACATTTCGTTTACAATACCGGTGTATTATTATATTAAAAAAAACATTTCACCCTGTTTTTATAATGTAATTATTCACAAACTGTGCTATGTTTCGATTGGAGAATGGCGTCTTTTGGACATAAATAGTTGTTGCCAAAATAAATTTTTCATCTAACAAATAATAACGAAAATTCATAAATGTCAGTGTCAATCAGTTTCTTTTCATGAAAACAAAAAAAAAACGAAAAAATATATATATATTTGTAGTATTTTAATTTTGTAAATAGAAATGTTTTCAAAAATCTCTAGAAATCGATCCTCTTTTTATTCCGTAACACCTATGACGAAATATTCAACTAGCATATAAAAAGCAAAATGCTGTCTGTCGTCTGCCTGTTTAATTTCTATTGAACAAATTTTGATTAGGCTTAAACCCTGGTAATTTTTTCGAGATTGTTTTGGCATATAATATATTGTTATATGTAAGTTGTTTGGTATATAATTATGGTATAAAGTTCATTTATCAAAACTCATTTCCCTTGTGGAAAGTTAAGAAATCACCAAACGAATTCTCTCCCTTAAGGGAGAGAATTCGTAACATGAGAATTCTTATATTACCACAATGACTACTAACACAACTTTAATTGGTAACAGGCGTAGGATGTCTGGATATGAAAGTAGAGACATAAGGAAAGGGCAGCTGACGTCACTGTGGGCTCTTATTAGTGTGGGCAAGCTGTTTTCGTCCGTGCTTCGTTATAGCACCCACTCTACATATGAATTCAGGCATTCTGATTGGTCTACAAATTTTATTATGGTTGTCTGCTTGCTATGATTGGGCTACGTCGTCAAGATGATTCCTACAATGATCGCTATGCCAAAAATGTAGCGGTAGATTGGTTGACAGAAGTGTTTGCTGGTAAACATGCCCTTTCCTTATACAATAATACTCAGATTGTGCTTAGGCACATATGTTTGTCCAAACTATGGCAACATGGCGTTTGGCAATCTTCTAGAACTTGGTGAAATTCGCTACTGCGATGACTGTCTAAACTATGACAACCTATAGTGACCTCAACTCTCACATCAACTTCAACAAACAAATATGATGAGCGCTGTACTACAATACTCGCCTTCGTTACAGCTGGTCCCAGGTTCAAATCTACCGAAATTTAATTCCTCGAAACCTACACTGGTGACCACGAAGTTAACCACAAAACCTTTGTAAAAGATGACAGCACCACAGCAATTATGAAATCACCACAGCAAAGTGGACAGCAAAATCCCCTACAAGTGGGCTTTCCTCACGAGTGACAACCACTGAGCTCAACAATAACACGGAGAGCTAACTCCCTATTCTGATACATTGAAGCCAGCGGTCCGCCCAAAGATGCCCAAATGCCAAAGATTTTCAAACGAAAATCTTTGGCAAAACGTAGATTTCCTCCCATAGGATAGTATGAGGTAGATATTTTCAAATTGAATTTTCTTTTAAAATTAAGACGAAGTTGGTAAAATTTTCACTGATATATATTCTTTTATAAAAAATCTATTGATTTTACTTAAATTCATCGCAAATTTTAAATTTGATATTAGTTAAAAGAAAATTTTATTTAAACTCATAAAAAATTAAAGAAAGATTTGTTAAATATTGCTGATAGAAAGATCAGAAAGATATAGAAATAACCAAAAATAATAAAAAGTTTGCAGAAAAGCTTCAAAAAACGCTTGTAAAATGAAGAAAAATAGAGAACTCATTACTTGCGCGTATTAAAAAGTGCGATGCGGTCCCGGCAGAAAGTGGTTTGGCCGGATCGGAGAGTAGGCCCTCCGTATAATATTAATATATGGAGCTCAGTGGTGACAACAGACACTTATCTGTGGTATATACCATCTAAAAAAGACAGTTTATTGGACTGTAGCGATTTCATATCACTTGATTCCATACGAACACAAACCGAGTTGCTAACTCAGAATTACTAGCTGGGCCTTTTACTTGACTCTTACGTTCTCGCCTCCTGATCATGAGTTCCCTGGTTCAAATCCTACTGGTGTCAATTCACCCTCTCTTCTTCAATGGTGAGCTGGACAAACGCGCAACATTAACAGCAATCAATTTATTTCATAACCAACAGATGGCAGCATTAAAAAAATCATCCCTTGCATGCACTCAAAACCTGTGAAAGACTGTCAACACAAAACCTGTCATCCGCGCATCACATCATGCGTACGACAGCATCATTCACGAGTGCATATTCTTCGTGTCAGGTGTCAAGAAAAAGTATTTTCCACTGAGAATGGGGTGTGTAGCCATCTCATCTCCCTTGATCACTATAAAGCGAGTTACTAGCTTACAGTAATTGACTTGGCCTTTTTGCTCGAAGCTAATCTTCCGCTTCCTTTTCATGAGATTCCTGGTTCAAATCCCAGTACCAATCCAACATCGCTCCTCCCAGACGAAGGAGAGGGTCAAAGTAGTGATGGGCGATTTCGATTTTTTAAATCAATTTAATCGATACTACGGCCAACTCGATTTAATCGATTTCTCTGAAAGTAATATAATTTTCATTTTCCTTCAAAGGTCGAAGATAAAATAGTCGGATGTGCCAATTCCAAAATTTCAGTGTATTAGTTTCTAAGATAGAAGAATTAAAGAAACCTCAGAACCCCCCCCCCCCCCCCGCCTGCAAAATAGCGTTTTTTGTTGAGTGATGTACACCAAAAATTGATCAGGATCAATTTTTATCAGGTATCAGCTGAATCTGAATTTTGATGAAAATCCATGAAAGCGCGAGATACAGCTTTGCGAAATCATAAAAAATGCAGCATATCAGCGCCACCTGTAGGGCAATTTACACCAAGAACTAAACAATACTAATCTATGTCAGGGATTTATTGAATCTGAATTTTGATGAAAATTCGTTCTTGAGATAGCGTTAATCATTAATAATGCAGTATAGCAGCGCCATTTCTTAAGCGATTTCCACCAAAATGTAATTAGCATCAAATAATATCAAGAACTAATTGAATCTTAATTTTTATGAAAGTCCGTGCATTAGTTCTTGAGATAAAGCTAAAATGGAAACAGGGGCATGCGAAAAGAGAACTGCACCCGGTTCAAAGTTCCAATTTAGCCCCCTCCCCCCCTATTAACTTTTTCTTGTGATAGGCTAAAAGTGATGTTAGTAGTAAAAATTTGGCGCCCCCTAAATTTCCGGGCTCGGTACGACCGCTTCCTTTCGCCTCCCCCTCTTTCACATGGCTCTGAGTGGAAATTGTGAAAAATTCAGCATAGCAGCGCCATCTGAGAAGCGATATACATCAAAATGCAAAAAACATCTATTCATGTCAAGGGCTAACTAGATCTGAAATTTGATGAAAATCCGTGCATTCGTTATTCAGATATAGCTGTTGTGCAAATCGCAAAAAATGCAGCATAACAGCGCACCTGTTAGGCAATATACACCAAATATTAATTATATTCTGTTTATATCAAGGTTAAATTAAATCTAAAGTTTTGTGGAATTCCGTACATTTGTTCTTGAGATAGAAGGGTCAGAAATTTTTGTCATATACAGACTCACAGAGTGACAGACACACACACAGACAGATATGTCTTAAAAACCATGAAGTCATGTTAAAGACCTTCTAAAATATATAAATCCATCAAAAACGGGAAGTCGAAATTTTTCACGAATCTAATACTCTCTTCTTGTAAAGTTACAAAAGAAAACAAAAATGTAAAATCTATTCTGCCCGTAAGATCGGTCTTTAGATTCGATTTCGATCTTTAGATTCGATGTCGATCTTTAGATTCGATTTCGATCTTTACATTCGATATCGATCGTTAGATTCGATGTCGATCTTTAGATTCGATTTCGATCTTTAGATTCGATGTCGATCTTTAGATTCGATTTCGATCTTAAGATTCGGTTTCGATCTTTGGAATCGATTTCATTTTGATCTACTAAAATTTACCAATTTTATTGTTTTAATGGTAGTATTGGTGTAAAATTATGTATAAGAATGGATTTTTTTTTTTTTCTAGGCTAAATCAGTGTTGAATGCAAGTATTTTTTCTGCGACTCCGGAGGAAGGCATCATGTTTTACAGCTCTGTAAGAGAGGGGGAATCGCAATTTGTGCATTAAAAATTATAAAATCTCATAACTTCTGGGGGGGGGGGTATCCCCTGCGGGCCACCCCATTAATTCGACACTAGGTTAAATCGTTATATTTTTGTTTAGAAGTCCAGTAATTTGAAGTATTAGTTTATTATGTTTTATTTTTCACACTCCTCTCTTCTAATCCCCCCTTCTGTTTCAGTTTTAACTTACAGGGCCGTTCGAAATATGCATACAGTTTTTAAAATGTCCAATTCTTGGTCTATTTTATTTTAGATACACATTTTAAATCCTTGACAAAAGATAAATAAGGGATCACCTTTCCGCCCGTTTGGGGTTTATCTGCGCCCCGCCGGGGGCATATTTTTTTGTTTCTTCAAAAGAAACAAAAAAAATGTTGAGAGGGGACTTGCACCCTCCCTCAATATACACCTTAAAATTTCGCTCATTTAATTCTCTATCATTTTTAACTTAAAAGTTTAAGCTATATGTCACTCCCAGAGTTGTGGGCCCCTTCCCCCACCTGTCGATCACTCACCTAATTTTGCTTATTTCTTCACTTCATTTCAATCTTTAAAAGGCTATAACTTTGCTTCTATAGGAGTTACAGTGGGGAGAAAAATTGTAGTATAGCTAACCATTTCTCGCCGTTCTTTTTGCTATTCCAATTTCCCGGTTTTCCCTATAGGACCTTTTTGGGGGCGGGGCAGAGGGGTTTTTTCTCATTTCTTGATACAATATGTCTATTGAAAGCTTATGCTTCATACATTACAAATCTAGCATAAGAAATTTTCTCCCACCATTTTAGGTCACATTACGGACCCATAATGGGTTAAAATTTTAATTTTTCAAACTTCTTCGAAAAAAAATAAAACATTGATACATATCAGCGAAACTGGGGTTCGAACCCACAATCTTTTGATTGCACACATAATCCCTAAGCTTATTGGCCACCGAGTGCTCAGCAGCGCTATTATTTCTTTAGATTGTCATCTTTAAATTCGTAGTATCTTTTGAATAGAATGTCCGATTTGAATAATTTAAAAAGTAATCTACAGATATTGTAACAGGCATTAATACAAAATGATTTATTTGGATAAGGATTAAGGTATCGATAGTATGGTCTAATTTTGGTTGGTGTATTTATAGCGTTTTAAAATGTAAGAAAGTAGTTATAGTGAGTTAACTACAATAGCTGGACATATGGTATCGCGCGGTTTTTTTTTTAATAGATATTGGTATGTTTTTTAATATTATAGAACCTTTTTTAATACATTTAAATTTATTTTCAGACGATTCAATTATATATCGTAACGATTCAAAAAAATACACACGTAATTGTTCAAGGTATCACTTCTGTCGGCACTCTCGGAGTGCTACTATATGTATATTTTTTTTCATGTTCGCCCGTTCTAACCCCCCCCCCCCCTTCCTCACCAATCTTAACTTACAGGATCGTTCAAATTGTGACTGCAATTTTTAAAAAGTCTAATCCTCATTTTATTTTGTTTTAAATCCATATTTTGAAACCTCAACAAAAGATACATTTGGGCGGGGTCGCCCTTTTGTCCGTTTGGGATTTACCTTGCCCCCCTGGGTGGAGGCATATTTTTTGTTTCTTCCGCACCATCTCATGTAACATATCGTTATAAAGCTTTTATCTCCTCGTTTTTTTTCTGTTACTACCCCTCTCTTCACCTAGTTACATGCTCTTGGCACTTTTTATAGTTTCAAAGAGTACATGTTCCCCGCGGCCACCCCATGAATTCAACACTAAGTTAAAGACTATAGTTTTGTTTAGAAGCTCAGTTATTTGGGTTATTAGTTAATTATGTTTTTTTTTCAAGTTCGTTCGTTCTAATCCCTCATCCCCCCCTTCCTCGCCAATGTGTGTTTCTCCAATGTCAACCCCCTTTGGAGCTTATCCATTGGACACATCCCACATTCCTTTCTTGATTAGTGACATGTTGCTTGTTTGTCATCCTCCACATACATCACTGACGGATGAACACGCCTCTCAGTAATCTCCTTTCTCTAGCACACCACCTGCACAGAATTACACGTCGATTCTCCCTTCCACAAAGAAAGAATGTCACCTTGAAAATTCGAGTACACAGCCAGTACGATACAAAATATTAAGATAAAGAAATAACGGAAATTCCAATCTTCAGCAGAGGTGATCTCAGAACCTGACACCCTCCAACTTAGCGTAAAATATGCCTTTTAGGGGCTAATTTTCCCCAAACATATAGTAGTATCGCAGAAGAGTTCAATAGTCTCTTTACAGATTTCTTCATTATGCTTATTACATAGGTATTTCCAGGTGTCTGAACATTATCTACTGACATCTCTACTGAACCTTGTATTAATATTAATATTACATAAACAATACACGTGCTAATACACTATTATAAACACAAAATTCAAAAATATTTACACATACATAGAAAAAAAATTAAGCATGTGATGACATCCCTTTAAGGTTGTCCACTACTGGGTCATTGATGCTGATGGGCTAACAACTGGTTGTTCTTCCCAGCTCTTTCTATGTAGCCTAGAAATTGCGTCAGCATTCAAATGTTGAGCTCCTGGACGATGAGAAATGCTCAGGTTCCAGCGTTGCAAGGCAAGAGCCCATCTAGTGAGTTTAGGGGACCTTGGGGTTGTTTCAGTGAGAAATTTTAATGGATTATGATCCGCAACGATCTCAATTTGAGATCCATAGGTCCACTTTTCAAACTTTCGCAACCCAAAGAGAACACTCCAAGCCTCTTTCTCTATACTCGGCCAAGCACGCTGAGCCCCTGACAATTTCTGACTGGCAAAAGCTATCGGTTTAAACTGACCCTTTTCATCTTTTTGAGTAAGACAACATCCTACTGTCAGGTCGGAAGCATCTGCGTGGAGCTGATATTCCCGGCCGACGATACGTGTAGCCAAACTCGTCACTTTACATAACTCATCTTTAAGAGCATTAAATTCTTTTTCTGCTCTTTCATCCCATGGTACAGTATTTTTAACCTTCCCTTTAGCCAATTCGGTTAACGGTACAGCAATTTCGGCATAATTTGGAATATAAGATCGGTAAAATCCCATTAATTCCAAAACAGATCTAACTTCCTTTTTAGTTTTTGGTCTTTTTAAATCCCTTATTGCACCTATTTTCTCCTCATCAGGTGCAAACGTTCCACCTCCAATTACATGACCTAAAAACTTAGTCAATTCCTCTCCAAATTTACATTTGTCTAGCCTAATCGTAAAATTTCTATTTTTCAACTCTTCAATGACAGCCCTAACATGCTCACAATGCTCTTCCCAGGTGTCGGAGAAAATTATGATATCATCAATATATGCTTCCGCATACCTCCGATGACCTCGAAGAACCTCATTCATATCTTTCTGAAACGTAGCAGCCGCCCCTGACAATCCAAAAGGCATAGTACGCCACTGATAAGTTCCGTTATGCGTTGTAAAAGCTGTCAAATGTTTGCATTCCTCAGCCATTTTAATCTGCCAATAACCCCCTCAATAAATCCATCGAAGATAAATATTTAGCCGCCCCTGCGGTATACATGATTTCTTGTGAATCTTTCATCGGAAAGGTTGGAACCTGAGTTACCGAATTTAAGGCTCTATAATCTATACAGAGTCGAACGGTTGCGTCTTTTTTCGCCACACAAACAATTGGATGACTAATTTCAGCGTTTGACACCTCGATTAGATTTAATTCTAATAATTCCTGAATCTGCCTATCTACTTTCTCTTTGTAAGCTACCGGTACATTATATATCTTTGGCTTTTTCCTTTCCACCCCCGGTTTAAGATCAATACGATGTTCTCCTACATCGGCTGGTCGTACAGGTCCCATAAACACCTCTTTATTCTCCCTCAAAATAGACTTTATATCTTTGACTTGACTATTAGATAACCCTTTTATTTCGAACCTCTCTATATGTCGTTGTACCTCTTGATCCCGGTTCAAAATAGGAATTTCCCCAACTTCTCCAAATTCCTCATCTCCTTCAAAAACAATATTAACTATATTACATTTAGCAATAAATTCTCTTATTTTATTTTGGTGCACATGCTTCATACTCCCGTCGGCTAACTCAACTATAAACGAATGCTGGTTTCGTTTTTCGACGATAGTTGCCGGCCCTTGCCACCTAGAATATAATTTATTAGTCGAATCGGGGATTAACAGTATTACTTTATCGCCTACTTCAAACGTTTTTTCTTTTGACCTTAAGTTATAATGATACGCCATTCTATTTTGTTGCACCTCAGACGATAATTTTGCCTCATTTGCGGCTCTTTGTAAACGTCCCCTAAGTTTATTCAAATACTCATGAATCGGCGTAGTATCTAACTGCGCCCCCTTATTTTCTCTTGCCCAGGATGACTTGAGAATCGATAAAGGACCCTCCGGCGCTCTACCATATAATAACTGGAAAAGTGCGATTCCCGTCGTAGAATTTGGGACTTCCCTATACGCCCATAATACAAATGGTATTTGTTCATGCCATCTTTTTCCTTCTTCTCTAATAGTATGATGTAACATACGTCTAAGGGTCTGATTAAATCGTTCCACCAGCCCGTTAGACTGTGGATACTGTGGGGTCGAAAATCGTGGACTAGCGCCTAACCTTTTCTCAAATTCTTTCGTTAAGTCGGCAGTGAAATTGGTTCCATTATCGCAGGCGATTATATTTGGAATTCCTGTCCTCATAAATATTTGAAGTAACGCATCACACGCGGTTTTAGCAGTTAAACTTTTTAGAGGGATCGCATCCGCCCACCTGGTATGTTGATCAATTAAAGTTAGTATATACTGATGCCCTTGTGAACTTTTAGGATCAATAGGCCCAATTAAATCAACATTAACTACCTGAAATGAGAGTACCGGCCGCGATACTGGGGAAATAGGAGCTCTATCATTCACTTTAACCCCTCTAGTCAATTGGCACTCTAAACATGACTCACAAAATTGTTTAGTTTCTTTCGCCATCCCCTCCCCATAAAATGAATACCTGATTCTCTGTAACGTTTTCTTGGCTGCATGATGCCCTCCAAATACCGAACTATGCGCTAATTTTAAGATTTCTTCTCTCCTTATTTTGGATACTACTAATTGCGCTATAGTTTCGCCTAACAATTTCTCTTTATGATATAATAAGCCATTTACAATATAATAATCCCCTTATCCATTTTAGCTAATTCCCAAGCTTTCTCCAACTCTTTACATTCTAATTGGGATTTCTTAAACATATCTGAATTGCTAACAATAGCTTTATTATCTTTCTCCACTTCCGTTTTTTCGGTATTCTGAGTTTGTACATTTTCCGACCGCGCTTCTATTGCGTAAACATTACAACTATCGCTACTCATATCTACCTTTTTAGTTGAATCATCAATAATAATTTCTGAACTTTCTAATTCTTGGGGCTCTAGCAGTGGTTCCTCGCGGTTGACACCTGTCAACTCATTAATCACCTCGGGATGTAAAATTACTTGCTCATTAATATTATCAGTCACTGCGCAAAGTACTTCCTGATGAATTATATTAGTTTGTCCGAATTGCGGAATAGCTAAAGGTAATTTAACCAACGGTGATTTAACTGCTTCACCAAATAACCCTTGTAAATAAATACTACCCGCTCCTTTTAATTTCTCTTCCGGTACCAAATCTTTATGAACAACACTAATTTCACATCCAGAATCAACCAATCGCTTTGCTTTTTGCCCATTTACACTAACTTAAATTTTCTCAAGTTTATTTAATTTCTCACCAATAACATTAGTTCTCTGTTCGGCCTTTGCCGATATTCTCGCCACAATAGCTCCATTAGGTAACTCTTTGTTTCCTTTTACAGCAATCTTATGTACACCCGCTTTCGGATCTCGCCCTTTATTACCATTATTTCCCTCATTACCCACTTTATTACAAAAATGTTGATAATGACCTCTCAAACACATTTAAAGCATTTAGGCGCTGACGTATCACTAAGTTTCTTAAAATCTATTTTCCTATCCGAAAAAGAATTAGTCTCATTACTCCCGTTTTGCCTCCAATTACCACTAACTTTGCTATCCTCTCTTGGTCTCATTTTTTCATTGTTTACGTGCCTATCTTTACCTTTAAAACTTTTATACGTAACGGCGTAAGACTTGTGTTTAGCATCAAAATAATTGTCACATTCTTTAGCAATTTTAGAAGATTCTAGCCATTTACCCTGGTGAGTTAACCCAATATATGATGCAGTATTCTCATCTAATGTACTTACTAACTTATCAGTAACTATTAACTGGTTGACCTTTTCATAAGAGTCAGCCCCTCTAATCTTACAGTAATTTTCCCATGTCGCTATTAAACGCGATACAAATAATACATGAGTTTCGTTCTGGTTTCTCCTAGCTTTCTTAAAATTTTCCAAACACGCCTTCGGTGTCGGCTCATGTTCCCTTAGGACTAACTCCTTTAATTCCTCATAATTCCCCATTTGTTTCGCAGTCGTATAAATTAACAAATTATCCGCCTTATCTCCTAATATATTTAGTAGAATTTCGGCCTGCTGGTTTTCTGGTACATTTTTAGTTTTGAATACCCTTTCTAAGCTGTTAAAAAATAAATTCCATCCCTCAGTCCCTTCTGGTACTTTGATAGATAGAGTTTTAACACTTTTGATCAATTTTTCTATATTACTTTCATTGTTAGATTCCCTAGACCCATTAAAATTATTTGCTGATCCTTGAACTGTTAGCCTTTCCATTTCTAATTCATGTTCCATTCTTAATTTTTCAATTTCTAACTTTTCCTGTTTTACTAGCTTTTCGCGTTCTAATTTTTCCTGTTTTTCTTCGCGCTCTAACTTTTCCTGTTTTTCTAACTTTTCGCGTTTTTAATTTTCGTGTTCTAAACGTTCTGCAACAATGGCGTCAGATAATTCCTTAACAACCCCCTCGTCATACCCATCACTGTCCATTATCTTTTTTCTAAGCTGAATTCTGGTATCACCCTCCGCGAATTCAACACCCAATTCTTCGGCTATCACCTGAAGATCCACCTTTTTTAGTTTTAATAAGAAAGCCATACCTTCTCCGATTGTTATTACCACCCTACAGTACAATGATATTTAAACCTACCAAATTAATATTTCCTAACTTTCTAACTTAGTACAGTTATATCTCCACTTATTTTACTAATTAATATCTTTCAGATAATCAATGTACACTGCTCAAATCAATTAAAGGATATTTGAAGTTTTATATAAAATAAAGATATAAACGAATTTTTTTTTGCCGAAAGTAGAAGAAGAGAATCACAAATGCAAACTTTTCTGGTTTTCAAACTGTGGAGTATGCAAATTTTGAGTTCGACGTCAAAAAGTCGCTTCAGCGGCAGCGAATGAAATTTGACTTTCAACTGGATAAAAGAGAATGAAGACAAGGATGATCGGCATTTAGTGATTGCTTTGTTTCGATGAGTACGATGTCTCAGCGAAGTCATTTGACAGATTCAGAAGCTTGGAGAATTGTTGGTAGGTTAGAAGGGGGCCAAACTCAAGCCGAAGTAGCGCAAGCCATTGGAGTGTCACAAAATGTCATTTCCAGGATCTGGAATCATTTTTGGAGAGTGGATGTGCAGGCCGAAGACCGGGGCAAGGTCGTAGACGGGCAACAACGCCCAATGAAGATCGGTATTTAGCGTTAACAGCTCGGAGACACCGAAACATGAACGCTACTCTTTTCCAACAACACCTTCGCTCGGCTACAGGTACCACGATTTCAACTCAGACTGTCCGAAACCGGCTCCATGCTGTAGGTCTGTATGCTCGCCGACCGATGGTATGTGTTAGATTAACATCAAGGCATCGTCGCGACCGCAGGGAGTGGGCAACCGAGCATGTCAACTGGAGGAGAAATGAATGGAGCAATATTCTGTTCTCTGACGAGTCCCGTTTTTCTGTGCTTCCGGATAATAGGCGTATTTTCACCTGGAGGGACCGTGGCAGTAGGAATAATCTTGCGTTCGTGCACGAAAGTGTCAGATTTGGCGGTGGAGGAGTGTTGGTGTATGGTGGCATTTCCATTGACGGGCGCACTGACCTCTACATCATTCGTGATGGAGCTCTGACTGGTCGCCGATATAGGAATTAGATCCTCAGACCTATTGTAGTCCCTTACGTTGCAGCAATCGGAGATAACTTCTTTTAATGGACGATAACTGCAGGCCACATCTTGCAAACCTGGTGGAGGATTTCCTTTTCGAGGAAGGAATCGTTCGAATGGAATGTTCAGCGTGTTCTCCAGACATGAATCCAATCGAGCACGTTTGGGACGCTCTAGGAAGACGAGTTTCTGGCCACCAACAACCCCCACAAACTCTCCAAGAACTGGAAAGAGCTCTTCTGGAACAGTGGGGCAGAATACCCCAACTCGTCATTAATAGTTTCATTGAGTCCATGCCTCAAAGGTGTTCAACGTTGCTGGCCGCCCGTGGAAACCATACACCCTACTGAAAATAATTTTCTTTGAAGAAAACACCTTTTCTTATTCTTTTTTTCTCATATGCACAAATTGTGTTTTTTTCCTTTTGTTCACAAATGCGCAATAAAATGCATTTTTTTTTCTGCCAAACATGTGTAATTTATTCTCATATAACCTACTATGTCTGTCGACCATGTATCAATCAGCTAAAAAGTTTCCCAGATACAAAATCCACCTAAAACTGCAATATCCTTTAATTGTTTTGAGCAGTGTATTTCACTTCTGATTAATCTACTGAATAATCTAATTTTCCTCAACCATTGATACCACACAATATACTTCCAATAAAACAAAAGGTAAAACAGTAATTCAATTTGACTACTATGCAATATAGATTCCAATTTATACACTTAGATAATAACATATAATTTACATAATAATACTGATACGTTGGAATTGAATAAAGGTATTCATGTCAATCAAAAAAATCCAAATAAAGAAAAATTGTATAACATGCATACATAAATTTCTACAATTATCCTCACTAAAATATTTCCAAATTCAATACTGGTTCTCACACTTAAAATAAATATAATATTTTGATCACAAGATCTTCGCTTTTATTTTTCCTCACTATGGCTCTCTTTTGAGCCTTTTTTTTCACTACTATTGGCCAATTAAAATTCTAAGCAAATGTTGTTATCAACTTTTCAAACTTAAAAAATGTTGCTTCATTTAAATATTACTTTAACAATAATTTAAATTTAAGTAAATTTAATTATTCCTTCCAACTACTATTAACACAGTTAGTAAAAAAATATATATAGAAAGCCAATACTAGCTCAAGTTATTATGACCTTTCCTTAAAACAATAGCAAATATGGTCATTAATATTTTATAGGTAGGAAAGTATTGATAAAACACATAAATAATCTAGACAATTTACTTAAATTACTATTAATTATACAACAACAAATTTTGGTTCAAGATGTCAGCAGTAGGAAATGATCAAAACACCTTACCTTATATTTTATCTGCTGGGGTACTCTTCTATTCACAGGTAGTTCCACGATGTAGCGGTAATATGGCACAACACTAGGTTCAGTTCTTTCTAATAAAGATACACACGACGCTTTAGCACGCACTCGACGATCCGGCACGACACTTTAGCACACACTCGACGATACGGCACGACACTTTAGCACATACTCGACCATACGGCACGATACTTTAGCACACATTCGACGATCCGGCATTACCACGCAAGAATTCCACTGGGTACTCCGGCACTAACACACTGCAACACGGCTCGCTGGTCACTAGTTTCAGGCGATTCTATCCCACCGCTGCCACCAATTTGTCGGACGTTCCTCTCAGGCCACACAACTTTGAAGAAAGTCCGTGGTAGTTATAGCTGCCACCACCGATATTACTAGGTGATATCGGTCACCCACTGTGAGGATTGTGTAAATGAACACTGACGCTGTCAATTAACTGAATTAACAGTTTATTTAGAATATATGTACACACTAAATACGCTATTTACAATTATATAGAATTACAATTCGGATATAGGTGATCCGGTTCAACATTAAATTAAATACAGTAAAGGTTGGCTGTGTACTATTCCAATTACACCTTCCACCTCACACTCAATGCACGTTAGATTCACTTTATCGGAGATCAATCTCGAATCTCCCAACACAGGTATACTCGGCCTGCACTTCTCGGCCCAGAGCACTAAACACCAGGACGTCTGTGTCCTTTGCTCTCCAGAAACGCACTACTTACGCTCTACAACACAGAGCACACTCTATCAGGACCTCGGTCCTACACACACCTCCTTGGTACGAAACCCAGGAACGAACTGAACTAATCTGAGACAAGACTTGCTCTTCTCAAATCACTGTGTTTCTCCAATGCCAATCCCCTTTGGAGCTTATCCACTGGACACATCCCACATTCCTTTCTTGATTAGTGACATGTTGCTTGTTTGTCATCCTCCACATACATCACTGACGGATGAACACACCTCTCAGTAATCTCCTTTCTCTAGCACACCACCTGCACAGTATTACCTGTCGATTCTCCCTTCCACAAAGAAAGAATGTCACCTTGAAAATTCTAGTACACAGCCAGTACAATACAAAATATTAAGATAGAGAAATAACGGAAATTCCAATCTTCAGCAGAGGTGATCTCAGAACCTGACACACCTTATATTGGTAAGTCTAACTTTTAAACAAAAGTTATCAAAATACCATTTCTATAAAACTCGGTTGTAGAAATCGTAAAAATTAAACTTTAATCGTACATGTAAGCAGCAAAAAATAATAAAGATCTGTTATTATGATAAAGTTATCAATTAAGGTTCTAATGATAGTATTCCAAAATGAAAAATTCAATTTTGATTTAATTATAGAATTTTTTCCCCATGCCCTAAGCCCGACATCATTTTTACCACATCGAAATTTACATATGCACATTTCATATCTGTATCTGTATTCAACTTTTAAAAAAACTGAAAATTTAATTTGATCCTTTTGATTAAAAACTTGACACAGTGCGTATTTTAAATTTAATTTTTTTTTTTCATTTCAATGAGAAAATGGCAACATAAAGACACAGTAATAATTTCTTTACTTTCCTGGGGGACGGTAGTTGCAGCAACTGAGATCCAGATAACTATTATCGATTTTTTTTTACTTAATCGATGCCATTTTCTCAAACAAAGTTTTTACCCGCGTGTAAAACGAGATAAAAAATAAACAACGGGCCAAAGACATTTACTTAAACGTCTTTGCAACGGGCTATGGAATTTTTTATTGTAATTTTTTCGGGATAATTATGAAATATTTTAGTATCATGTTGTTTTTGTACCTATTATAAATATTTATGTAGTTTTTTTTACATATGATTCCTTAAAATCCAGAACTTTTCCTTTTAAAAAGAAAATCTATTACTCACAATTTACTTCAAAAATTCCAGTATTGTTTTTTTTAACTGAACAATATTACTCAATTTTCTATATTTAGATGCTATGTTTATTAAAATCAAAGCTTATTTTTGAAATTTTTATTATTTCTTGAATTTTCTTTTTTTTAATGCTCATAAAATCACTTTAGTTATAAAAGTAACACTATCTGGTTCGTTTATTTCGTAGTTCAAGATTGCCAATCATTTACAAAAATAGGTACTTACGTATTAACGCCACCGCAGCAGAATTTGTGCAAAATAATGGCGTCAAAAAATGGGCAAAAAAATACATTTAAAGGCACTAAAAAGCACTATAAAAGGACTAAAACACTAAAAAATGGCGTCAAAAATCAGCAAAAAACAAGGCAACAAGGAATCAAAAAGATAACTGTGGTAACGTTAATACGTAAGTACCCAAAAATGGCATTTTGGCGCGCTTTGAAAAACAAATGCCAATTCAATTTTAATCTGCAGACAGATAACACACAAAATCCGTGAAATCAAAAATAGTTTTTTGTTTGTTTGTTTGTTTTGTTTTGTTTTGTTTTGTTTTAAACACTTGTAAGGATATTTATCAGAATTATTCAAATTCTAAAAATTTGATTTCAAAAAGAAAAATGGTTAAGTATTTACGTATTATCCGGGCTATGAGATAGATCGCCAAAAATAATTTTTAATTGCCAATTTTATTTACAGTTACTGATTATGTTAAAAAAATAATTTAACATTATTTAATACAGAAAATTATTAAAAAGATAAATAATATCAAATAAATTAGTAACTGTTATTATTAAAATTTTATTATTATATTAATAAAAAAAACTATCGTCTAACTATAAGATTAAATGACAAAAATGGATGGTCGTAAATGTCGCATGAGTTATACAAAATAATAATGTCGTTATACCAAATGAGTACAACTTGATTATCCCGTCGACCAATTTCGCCAAATTATAGAAAATTCTAAACTATTTAACGTCAAATGCGACATTTACGATCATCCATTTTTGGCATTTAATCTTATAATTTGGCGATAGTTTTTTTTTATTAATATAATAATAAAATTTTAATAATAACATTTACTAATTTATTTGATATCATTCATCTGTTGGTACTACTTGGTTTTCCCGTCGACCAAAAAGCTATCGCCAAACTATAGGATTAAATGTTAATAATGGATGATCATGAATGTCACATTCAATGACATTAAAAATACGGTACGCGTGTTTAAAACGTAATTAGGTGATTTTTATTTCGACTTTTTGTTTGTATTTTTAATAATGTTCTACTAATTATTTGTTGTTTCGTTATTTAAACCAAAAAATATGTGAATAGGTATAATTTGGCTATTAGTTTGGCGATTTGTATAATTTTGCAAAATTGGTCGACAGGATAACCAAGTAGTACTAAAAACAATTTATATAATTTTAAAAAAGAAAGTAAAAATAAAAAAAACAATGCATTAATACATAAACAATTATAGCTGGGTTACCATATCAGGCAAAATAACGTCATTTTAGCGCCAGTGAGATACCTCGGTGCGGGTGCATGCGAAGAGAAAACTGCACCCGGGGCAAAGTTTCGATTTGACGCCTAATTGACGCCGATTTGATGGTTAAACATGACGTTGGTAATATAAATTTGGCGCCCCCTAAATTTCAGCGCTCAGGACAACGACCCCCTTCATCTTCTCCCCCCCTCCTTGTTTCGCACGGTTTTGTCTCGTTGCATGCACGACATCTGTGCCAAAACAAAAATGTGGAAAAAACAATAATTGTTTTTTATACGGCTTTTTCCCTACAAAGGTAAATTGAAAAAAAAAACTTTAAAATGTTGCAATTAAATTATTTTACAATATGTGCGTATGTGGAAGATATTTATACTAAAATTTAAATATAAAAAGATAAAGAGAGGGAGATCATACGGATTGCGAACATCGCTCCGACTTATGCCTTTTTGGCTTAAAATCGTATTGTTTGGCGACAAAAGTAAATTCAAACACTTAATTAAACAAAGGATATATAATTAACAGTTAGAGCCTTTTTAAAAATTGATTCTGCGATTGTCTTATTTAAGATGCACAATCGAAGAATTTAAAAAAAAAAAAAAAGAGTTATTTACGTTTTATCTAATGAAATTTTTTAGATGTTTTTTCCTGTTAACCAGGCACGAAAGAGATATATAGCCAAATATTATATCAATCAAAATTTTCTTTTACATTGAATTTATTTTTAACCATTTTATTTTTATTAATTTATTTATTTGTTTGAATTAAATATTTGGCTTGCATATGTATATATGCTATTACATAGGTATATGCATGTGCATATGTAAAATCGTGCCAACTTGGCGATTATCGAAAATCACGCTTTGGCGAAGGGAGTTTTGCAATCGCACCAGTTATATGTGTCAAATGTTAAAAAAATATACGATGTTTATATAAATATTTTATGCATATGCATTTTAGATATATTTCTACATACATGTGTAATTATATATAGCGATATACATACAAAAATATATAATATATACACCTGTAAATAAGTACTACATACTTACATATATTTTTAATATTTTTATACATTTTTATGTGTCGAATTTAAACAAAAACTACAAATTTTTCCAGAAAAAAAAAAAAAAAAGCTAAAATTAATTCCAGTAGTAAAAAAGCAACGCCAAAGGCAATCGCATCGATTCATTTAATGAAAGAAAAAAAAAACAGGATATGAAACTTTTTTTTTCTGAAAAATCCACCGGGTAGTTTTTAAAATCATTCTGGCCGAAGTTTTGAGATTTACTGCTTTATAATATGCGTACTGATGAACCACGTTTGATAGGAACCTGAAGCGGACTGCGCATGACCGGAAAAGACTAGTCTATGTCGAAAATAGGGAAGTCCGAATCATCTCGGAAGGATGTGTTTACTTATTAAAACTTCACGGACATGCCGTATTTCCCCCCATAAATATGATAAGACAATGTATCAAACCACAGTGTGTAACTATTTTCAATTTTTAATATAATTCTGCATTTACAAAATCCTTTGAATGCACTGCCACGCATGCAATTTAGAAAATGTTTAATTTTCATACTCTTTAGTTGGTTGGTTGGTTGGCAAATACTGAGACGTATGCTACAACCGTTAGGGAGGCTTTTGTCTCGAAACTCCAGGGACAAACTCTTTAATCTTTAGAAATTCACAAAGAAAACATTCATTATTCGCGTTTGAAATGAAATCGACGCCCTCTCGCAGACAAAGTCTGAAACGAAATAGAACTGATACCGTGAGCATCTTCTGCTGAAATCAGTGTTTAAAAGGCCGATAAATAAATAAACAGTTCTATAATAAATAAATAAATAAACAGTTCTATAACGCATGCAACGTTGGGTTTTTGTATTAAAATTATCTAAAATCAAAATTTTATACACAAAGTTTAGATCTATAATATAAAAAAGTACATTTGACTTACTCATGGCAAAATAACATGACAGCTATAAACATCAACTATACTACAGCATGGAACAAACAGCAATACGTAAACAAACGATTATCAGGTCTATACAACGCCACCTTTCGGTCATTACAAACGCGAATTGTATACTGTACTCACAAAAAATAAAATCGCAAAAATTCCATAGCCCGTTGTTTATTTTTTATCTCGTTTTTCACGCGGGTAAAAACTTTGTTTGAGAAAATGGCATCGATTAAGTAAAAAAAATCGATAATAATTATCTGGATCTCAGTTGCTGCAACGACCGTCCCCCTCCTTTCCTTTTTAAAAGAAATGGAGTACTCCTGTTGCCATGACTAACAAAAAAGTATTAAAAACTACAAAAAAATTAATATTTCATAAACAAATAAAGATACGTTTTTCAAATAAATTGCATTTAAAAGTACATATTTTTCCCTATACGACGGTGTAAAAATTCAAAATGTACAATGTTTAAAAGTTAAAATATTTGCAAAAAATGAAATTTTTGTTTTTAAATTGAAAAAATTGAAAGTGTTGCCATGCGCAAAATGACGTATGCGTTATGCACAGATACGTTTGGCCTTTATAATATAGATATCGTAATATTAATAATTCGAGGTGAAACCGACGAAATTCGACGAAAGAAAATGTTTCAAAAGGAATTGTTTTATTGATTTATAATAAACCTACAAAATTAGCTACAGTAACAAATGCATCTTACAATGGTCAGTTTAACTCTCAAACAAATATTATTTAAAGCTAATGTTGCGTCCATGGTTTGTTTATCGGCACGCACTTCTTTTTTAATATTTAAGTTGTTTTCGTTGCATGGCAACCGACTTTTTATTTTTTGTTGTTCTAAAGAGTCATCTATGGGAGAGGTGGCTATTTTTACGTTTGTAAATAAATATAATATTTTTATATAAACGAATGATCTTTTTAATAATTTAAAATAAATAACACGCAACACGACAATATCTGGTGAAACCGTCGTGATGTTTTTAAAGGTCAGTTTTCATTTTTATTTATTATTTTGAAGTTTGAAAAATAATAGAATATAGTTTGAATTCTATTAAAGATAAAAGATGGACATTTTGATTAAACAAAGAGCTCCAGTTAGAGCTAATTTTACAAAACATTACCAAGTTTTAAAAACTCTGTTAGAAAATAATGATGTAATTGATCATATTGAAGTAAAATTTTCGTCATTTGAGAGGTTATTTAACAATTTATCGGAACTTGAAGACAAAGTATTAGAATTATTATTAAATGATAAATCTGAAACCAAATACGCAGACGAGTTTGAAATTGTAGAAAGTTATAGAGAAAAATTCGATGAAATAAAAACTCGCGTTAAGTTTTTAACTCAAAATTCTGATTTCGAACAACAAACTGCTGTTGTTAAGACTAGTTTGAAACTTCCAAAAATTGAGCTTATTCACTTTAGTGGTGAAGTTAAAGATTGGCTGTCATTTTGGAGTCAATTTAGCAGAATCCACGAGGATAAGACATTAGAGGAAGTAGATAAATTTCATTATTTAATACAATGTATGTCTCCTGGTAGTAGAGCAAAAGAAATTATTGATAGTTATCCTCCAATTGCAGAAAATTATAGCAAAGCTATTGAAAGCTTAAAGGCTAGATTCGGACGAGAGGAACTGCTTGTAGAATTTTATGTGCGGGAACTTTTAAGTTTAGTTGTAAAAAACGCTACGAGCTCTAAAGTAAAAAGCAACATAGTTCATCTTTATGATAAATTAGTCTTATTTGCGATCCCTTGAATCTATTGGCATGACATCCGATAAATATTCGGCTATGTTGTTTCCTTTAGTTGAATCATGTATTCCTGAAGATTTGCTTAGAGTTTGGCTTAGAAACCCAGTGTTAAATATAAGTGAGACTTCGTATGGGGATAAATTATCACAGTTATTGTCATTTCTTCGCATAGAAGGTGAAGAACGAGTTTCAATGGCAAAAATAGGAATCAATCAAAATAATATTCCTCAACGAAATCAAAATTTTAGGGTAGTTGAGTCGAGTCCTACTGCTAACGATTTACTTTCTAAAGTAAAGAAAGGAACTGTTCTACGTTGTGTTTTTTGTGACAAGGCCCATGATACTAAAGATTGTTTTAAGGGTCAAAATATTTCATTAGAAGAGAAACAAAATATTTTGAAGCGTAATAAAATTTGTTTTTCTTATTTAAGGGCCCACCATTTATCGAAAAATTGTAAAGCTTATGTGAAATGCGTTATTTGTGGTAAGAAACATTGGCCAATTATGTGCTCTGAGCTAAAACATAATTTTAAAACCCCTATAGAAGATGATAGCAAATGTAATTCAGATTCCACGTTGTCCAATTATAGTGGTTCCGCTGAAGTTTTATTACAAACATTATTAGTTAACGTAGAAGTAAATGGAAAACGATCGAGCGTCAGAGCTCTTATTGACACCGGTTCTCAACGGTCTTACATTTTGGCTTCTACAGCTGAAAGGCTTGGTTTAAAACCAATGCGCTCTGAATTTTTAAATCATACGGTGTTTGGAGGAGGCACTTCAAGAAGAAAACATAAATGTTTTGCGTTAAAGGTCAATGAATTCAGAGGCAATTATTCTTGTAATATTGAAGTTTTAGATCAACCAATAATTCGTGGTTCTGTTCCTAGAATGAAAAAGGATATTTGTTTCAGAGAACTTCAAGCAAATGGTATTCAGTTACATGATGTAGGAACGGCTTCTCCTCAAATAGAACTTTTGATCGGGGCTGATTACGCTGGAAAATTATTTTCGGGATTGGCGTATCAGTTAAAATGTGGTCTCGTCGCTATGAAGACACGTTTAGGATGGTTGATAATGGGAAAACCAGACATAAAATGCGTCAATAATTGTGTCACTTCTCTGTTAGCTCAATGTAATGATATAACTAATTTATGGAATCTCGAATCGATAGATATTACTGATCCTTGTGAGCGCATAAAATATGAAGAGTTAGAACAAGCTGCATTGCATCATTTCAGGAAAACAGTTCGTATTTAATGATGATGGAAGGTATGAAGTCAATCTTCCTTGGGTAGAAAATAAAGTTCACCTTCCAAGTAATAGAGAAGGAGCTGAAAGGCGATTAAGAACCACAACTTCCAAGTTGAGAAGGAATGGTAAATTAAATGCCTATGATGAAGTATTCAAAGAGTGGTTGGCTGATGGTATTATAGAAGAAAGTGAAGAAGGTCCAGGCCACTATTTACCTCATCGTGGAGTATTTAAAGAAAATTCTACCACAAAAACTCGCCCTGTATTTGATGCATCCTTCAAGCAAACCAAAAAGAATCTGTCCTTAAATGACTGCTTGTTAAAAGGGCCTAATTTTCTGGAAGAAATTCCTTCTGTGCTTATGAAATTTCGCCAAGAAAAAATCGGAGTGACATCTGATATAAAGAAAGCCTTTCTTCAAATTTCAGTAGCTAAACCAGATCGTGAATATTTGAAATTTCTGTGGTATGATAAAGAAGGGCAGATAAAAATATTTCAACATTGTAGAGTCGTTTTCGGCTTGAACTGCAGTCTGTTCCTGTTAAATGCAGTAATACGTTTTCATTTAGAAAAAGCATATTCCTCTTTCAATTCAGAACCGTTCATTAAAAAAATTGTTGAAAAACTCAGTAATTCCTTTTATGTGGATAATTGTGTCACTTCAGTCAAAACTGAAGAAGAATTGAAACAGTTTATAGACATTTCGACAAAAGTTATGGCAGAAGCAAATTTTGACTTACGAGGGTGGGAGCATACCATTTGGCAAGAGCCCAAAGGCTTCACTGAAGATTCATGTACTGAATCCAGGGCCGAAACTAGAGAGGGGCAGAGGGGGTCCGTGCCCCGGGCGCCACCAGAACAGAAGGTGGAAGGGGCGCCCAATTAAGACTTTGTTTGGTGTGTTTGATTTAAAGAATGCATATATGTGGAGGGTGAGAAGGGCGCCAAAATCCATGTTTGCCCCGGGCGCAAAAAAGTCTAGTTTCGGCGCTGACTGAATCAAATATATTTTCCGTTTTAGGTTTAATGTGGAATAGGTCAACTGATACTCTTAGCTGTTACATACCCGCAACTGATATCAACCAAATCAGTGTTACCAGACGAAGCATATTATCATGTGCTCAAAAGGTCTTTGATCCGATTGGATTTTCTTGTCCAGTTACCCTATTACCTAAATTTATGCTTCATGCAAGCTGGAAATCTAAATTAAGTTGGGACTCAGAAGTACCTGATGATATTAGAAGAAAATTCCTAAAATGGTTAGAAGATTTACCCTTGTTGCGTCTTGTAGAAATTCCTAGACATGCTCTCCTTAATGATTGTTCTGACATAAGTCTGCACACCTTTTCAGATGCATGTGGAACTTCCTATGCTGTTGTTGTTTACCTAAGATGCCAGTCAAACCAAAATGTTTCTGTACAATTAATGATGTCCAAGTCTAGAGTAGCACCTTTGAAAGAAATATCAATTCCCAGGTTAAAACTTCTATCTTGCCTTCTAGGCTCACGTTTAGCCGCATTTGTATGTGTGTGCCCCACCAGTGGCCGAGAGGTTCAGACCTCTCAACTGGTAGACGGCAGGTGCTGGGTTCGAACCCAATCGCGGCTGTCGGCCTAACTGTTCGGAGTTTTCGTGGTTTTCTTCGAACCTTGCGTAAATACGGGTTAGGTTCCCTTAGAAAGACCCCCACGAAGGGCACTCCCCCTTGGTCCTATATCCCATTAGCGTAGATAATCGGACGACAAAAATACACATACACCTACACCTAGCCGCATTTGTAAAAGGGAGCCTGAAACTTCGGAACATTAAAGAATATTTCTGGACAGATTCCACAACAGCGTTGCAGTGGATAAAGAATGATGACTCCTGGGGAGTATTTATGCGCAACAGAGTCAACGAAATTCGCAAGTTAACTCAGGCAAAAGATTGGAGGCATATTCCTGGAAAATACAATCCGGCTGATTTACCTTCAAGAGGATGCTCAGCTTCAAAACTTCTTTCTTCGAGATGGTGGGAGGGACCCACTTGGCTGCGACTTCCTGAAAAGAATTGGCCTGAATCCGAAACAACCTTTAATGAAGATGAAGTTTTAATGGAGAAGAAGAAATACACTACCTTAGTTGTAAATGAAACATTGGCAAGTGATAACATTTTATCGTATTTTTCAAGTTATACAAAGATCATTAGAATGATAGGCTGGGTACTGAGGTTTCTGTTCAACTCAAAGAATCAAAATAATCAGAGAATGGGTAATTTAACCGTAAGTGAAATAAATGAAGCAGAGAAGAGAATTATCAAAATTATTCAGAATGAAACCTTAACGGAAGACTATGTTAGAAGTTTAAAATCATTGAATGTTTTTAAAGATGAAGAAGGTATTTTTAGAATTAAGACCAAACTAACTGAACGGAATGATACACATGATTTTAGGTTCCCGATTATTATTCCTGGAAAGCATCGAATTACAGAGCTTCTCATTAGAGAGACACATTTGAAGATGATGCACGCCGGAATACAAATTTTGTTATCTTGCTTGAGAGAGAAATTTTGGATAATAAATGGTAGAAGATCTGTTCATCAAGTAATCAATAGATGCGTAAGATGTAAAAGACATAATTCAAAACCTCTCGAAACTCCACCAGCTCCTTTGCTAGAAGATCGAATAAAGGATGCTTCGATTTTTGAAGTAGTGGGAGTTGATCTAGCTGGCCCCTTGATACTGAAATGAGGAGAAAAATCATGGATTGTGTTATACACTTGCGCTATATATCGTGCTATACATCTAGAATTAATAACGTGTTTGTCAACTAAAGCTTTCCTTATGAGTTTTAGAAGATTTATTGCTCGACGTGGTCGTCCGAATATCATTTATAGTGATAATGGCTTGAATTTCGTTGGAACCGCAAATTTGTTTCAGTCTATTGATTGGCCTGCTGTAGAACAAGAAGCAACACTTAAAAGAATCCAATGGAAGTTCAATCCTCCTACCGCTGCTTGGTGGGGGGGATTCTGGGAACGTCTTATAGGAATAATGAAGAATCTGTTGAGACGAGTTTTGGGAAGAGCTTCGTTGAATTATGAAGAGCTGATGAGTGTTCTTTGTGAATGTGAAGCTGTTGTTAATTCACCAACCTCTGACTTATATTTCCGAAGATCCTGATTCACTGATTCCTCTAACGCCATCCATGTTTTTACAAGACATTCAGACAATTGAGGTAGCAGATCAGATGAGGTAGCAGATAAACAGGATTTGAAGAAACGATGGAAATATCTCCAAACGCTGAGAGAAAATCTGAGAAAGCGTTTTCGTTTGGAATATCTTCGGCAACTGCTACAGCACAAACGTGATAGACAATACTTGCAAATTCACGTTAATGATATAGTACTTGTTAAGAGTGATTCAAGAAAAAGAACTTTCTGGCCATTAGCAAAAGTTCTCGAACTTTATACCGGTAAAGACGGCAACATACGTGTAGCAAGATTGAAAACTTCATCGGGTGAGATAATTCGACCTATTCGCAAACTTTATCCATTAGAGATTGAAGGTAGTTCCCAAGCTTCAGATGAACAATCTAGCAACACTTTTTCTTCAGCTCCAGAGTTGCTGCTCGAGCAACATGTTTCGAATAGTCCCACTTCCAATAGAGACTCACTTACTGATCAAACACCGAAACCAGAACATTCCTTAACTCCAGGTTTTCTGAGAGAAAAGAAAAATGTTATTACTAGAAGTGGTAGAACTGTCAAACTGCCCGCAAGATTTCGACAGGACTATATGTAAACTCTGGTTATTTGAACTTTAAATTTTTACCATTATGTTTTTCTACTTAATTTATTTATCTTTGATGTGTGAGTAAGTATATATATTTTGTATTTTATGCTATTGTTAAGCAATGTGAGTTTTGATTGTAATGTACTACAATCAAAAGGTGGGAGTGTGTTGCGTCCATGGTTTGTTTATCTGCACGCATTTCTCTTTTAATATTTAAGTTGTTTTCGTTCCATGGCAACCGACTTTTTATTTTTTGTTGTTCTAAAGAGTCATCCATGAGAGAGGTGGCTATTTTTACGTCTGTAAATAAATATAATATTTTTATATAAAAGAATGATCTTTTTAATAATTTAAAATAAATAACACGCAACCCGACAGCTAAAATTAAGGGGAAAAAATAGTATTTCTATGAAACTCAGTCGTCCAAATTATTAAAATTAAGCTTTAATCGCACATGTAAAAATATAATAAAGCAAAATATAATAAAGATCAGTTGTTAAGACGAAGCTATCAATTGAGAATCTTATGTTTGATATAAATGCGTATATAAAAAAATTCAAATTGACTCGATCTTAAAATTTCACGTGAAATCTAAACCCGTCATAATTTTCATCTTTAAAAAATTTACATGCTCACATTTCAATTTTTATCAATTTTAAGAGAAAATGGCGTATTTCTGTTGCCACAATTATAAAATTCGTACTAAAACCTATAAAAGAAAAATAATAACTTAAAAACAAACGGAGATACAGCTTTCGAACAAACTGCATTTAAAAGTAAATTTTTTTCTCTATGTGACGGTGTAAAAATTTAAAATGTGCGATGTTTAGAAGTATAAAGTTTCGATCACCGAAAATTGGAAAATTGAATTGAATGTGAAATTGTTGCCATTCGCAAAATGACGTATGCGTTACGCACAGATACGTTTGGTCTTTATAATATAGATAGCATGGCGTCACTCAAAATTTGATATCATTTTTTTAATCCATATTTTGAATTCTTAGAGCTATAAGATAAACAGCAGCGTCAAAATTTTTAATCAGTTGAGGGCTTGTGCTTGTTTTTATATTTATTTATCCAAAGACATTGACTCACTTGCAGGGGGATTCAATAATATCTGAAACTGCAAAAACTCAGTGAGAAAGCAAGCAATAATTATAAATAGAAAATACTTATGAAAAGTTTCCGGGTTGAGTTTTTTTTTAATCAACTGAAAACGAAACTTTTGAAGCGATTGAAATGCTAATTTTCTTTTGTATTTATTAATAGAACTGAACACATTCAATTCTAATTCAGAAGCGCATGAATATCATTAAGGAAACTGTTACCGGACATTTTTATGCTATTAAAAAGTTTAAAAAAAGAGAAAAGAAATTTTAGATTTTACAAAATTATTTACTGTTCTACTTCATAGTTCGTTATAGGATACCGATATTTTTCTGCTGATATACCAGCAAATCAAGTTCGAATTCGCGAAATTTCGTCTTATTTAAGGAGAGATTTTCTATAAGACAATACTGGTGCTGAAGAATTTCCTGTTCATGAAATTCCAGGACCCGTAAGAACCCTGCACTTTGTATTCATTCTTCCATCAGAATTCATCATAAAATTTTCAGTTTAGGTATCCAATAAATGATTCCGATAATACATAGCAGTTCGTCGATTTTAAAACAAACAAGCTGAAACCCGTCGAATTTCGACGAAAGTAAATGCTTAAGAAGAAACTGTTTTATTGATTTACAATAATTAGCTACAGTAAAAAATGCATCTTACAGTGGTCAGTCTAACTCTCAAACAAATATTATTTAAAGCTACAGAAACAAATATTATTTAAAGCTATTTAAAAAAATATATATATACTATATAATTGGATTTGAGAACAAAAACAGTACAGAATTCACATTGTTTACTAATTTGAAATGTAAAAATACATTTAACTGTAGTAACTTTTAAGCAATCTTTTTTAATTTTTAAGTAATTTATGTACAGTTAAATGTATTTTTACGTTTAAAAAAAAAAATACTATTTCCATAAAACTCAGTTGTCAAAATTCTTAAAAATAAACTTTTATCGTATATGGAAAAATATATTAATAAAGATCAGTTATGTAATATAATAACAGTTATATAATAAGCTCTTATGTTTGGTATAAATGCGTATGAAAAAAAAAAAAAAAAATTACAAATTGACACGATTTTAGAATATCACATGAAATCTAAACCCGTCATAATTTTCATCCTCTCAAAATTTACATGCGCAAATTTCAATTTTTATCAATTTTAAAAGAAAATGGCGCATTTCTGTAGCCAATTTGCACTAAAAATTATTTTAAAAAAAATTGATATGTCAATAATAAATTGAGATACAGTTTTCAAACAAATTGCAGTTAAAAGTACATATACATACATAAAAGTACATACAGTAGAACCCCGCTAATTCGGACGCCGTTAATCCGGATCTCCGCATAATCCGGATCAGTCTGGTCAGTTTTTTTTTTTTTTTTTTTGGAAAGTTTGAGAAGCGATCAGCAAAATTTCGATAGCATTAATTCATTTTATTTTCGTATTCTGAATAAAAAAAGTCTTATCTGAAATATTTTTGGAAGAATACATTAATCTTTTTCATTTAAGTTCTTTGATGTTACCTTTGAAAGAAAGCAATGCATCACTTAAAGTCTGCAAGCAGATTACTGAGAGTACTTTTCGAATGTCGTGTAATAATTTATGGTCTACAAATTGTGATTTCTTGAATAACAAGTATGCTTGAAACAGAAGAAAAAATAGGCGAGAATGAAAGAGAAATTACACATGAAGATTTTGTGAGCATGTTAAAAACTGATTGTTGCTGAGATGACGATATCACCGACATTAGCAATTGAATGAAACATAAAATAATGAAGCTTACACCTCACTTACAGATGATAAAATGATCACTTTTTGTACAACTGCAGAAGTTGAAAATGGAGATGAATCAGACGAAAATAGTATTATCAATGATGATCAACCAAAAGTTATTAGCCATAATGAAGAAACGAATCCTTTACAACAATTAATGGTTTATTTTGAACATCAGATGGAGACTACATTCAACTAATTAACTATGCTCACTAGCATAGTTAATTTGTTGGATGTAGTCTCCAGTTAAGACCTTTGAGATAAGACTTTTTTCTTTGGATACGTGATCGTGCGGCCCTCAAAATTTACACAAAACTGTCACATCAGAAGATTTTATCATTCTAAAATAAACATTTTTTTACTGTCTGTAAATATTCAATATGTTTAATATAAAGGGGATTTTCTGTATCTTTTATTTCATTTTTTTCTCATTCTCCGGATAATCCGGATTAGGTCTGGTCCCAATTAATCCGAATTATCGGGGTTTTACTGTACTATGGTGTAAAAGTTGAAAATGTGCGATGTTTAGAAGTACAAAATTTGCAGTACCGAAAATTGCAAAACCGAATTGCATGTGAAAGTATTGCCATTCGCAAAATGACGTATGCGTTACGCACAGATACATTTGGCCTTTATAATATAGATAATTTATTGTTTTGAATTTTGTAAATCTTTGATTCCCAGAAGAGTTCGAAATCGGGAATAAATTTTTGCCGCTTGTTGAGCATTTAATATCTAAATAAAAAGAGTACATTTTGAAGTTCTTAGAATTTTATTAATTAAGCCCAGTATTGAATTCAGACACTTTTCTTCAGGAGTGAATTGTGTTGTTCATGTCGGGGAGAGGGTGTGGTTAAGTTACTGGGGATAAAAAGGGTTGTACTTTTTGACCATCGAAAATACAATATCTCAAATCTACCAGGGGGACACCTTGTTAATCCCTATCCCTGGGGGGCTATCCCTGAATTCAACATTGTTTCTAAGTGCAGCCGAAAACGAAATTGTTTTTAAAATAAATTTAAAGTAATTTATGCATACACAGAGTAAATTAGGGAGGGTTGATCATAGGGGATGCTTGACCCATCCCTCTGTTTAGTCAGATGAATAAAACCCCTTTAGCGGAGATATAAATAAAAAAAATTATTCCAAAAAGCTAAAAAAAATGTTTAAAATTAAATTTAAAGTGCTAAACCATTATTAAATAGCGAAAGTTTTTAAAACAGAAAGAATACTGAGTTCCAAAAAATATTATGAATGTCAGATAAATGAAATCCAAATATTTATAAACCCTTAAATTGACCAAAAATGCGAAATTTCTACTTATTAAGATCTATCTTAATATGAAAATTTCAAAGTCCACCATCGGGGTTCGAACTAAGAACTTTCTGTTTATTAGCGAGATGGTTTATCTCGAAGCTATGATGTCTACACGAAAAGCATTGAAATTAAGGTTCTTTTTTAAAATTTATATCACATGTGATATTGAGAGGCGTTGAACCCATAGTGTGACGCCCATTTATCCGTGGCCGCCGGACATGCAATAGGGCAATTGCAATCAGCTGATTTATTTTCCATCCGCCAATCAAACCTTGGTGTTTGACCTCCAGCAGCACGCATAATCCCTAAAATGCATTTCCTCCAGTTTCAAGCTCACATCTCAAATTCATGAGGGATTATGACCTTTAATGCCTGTTTAGGAAAAGAGAGCTTTGTTTCGAAACTTCTCGGCAGATTTCAAGGGAAAAAAAGGGGATTTTTTTCAACAATTTTTTTAACAAACGAACAAGTTATATAACATGTTTCTTATTTTTAATTAAACATCTATTCAAATATTTGAGTGACCACCTTAATTTTTTTGCATAAATACTACGAGATAAGATGTGCATTCAGTACCAGTTTCAACTTTCTACGTAGGGTGCACCATATAGAAAAAAAAATTAAAAACTGAATTAAGAAAAAATAACCGTAAAACAACTGATTCTGGCGGGTGAGGGGGAGAATCTTCCATAAATCTCAGATATTAGGTTAACCGGAAAATACTATCGTATAATGTTATATCTCACCTACTTTTTAAAAATTCAGATTAAAATTCAGCTAAATTTTTGATGCATCCTACGTAGAAAGTTGAAATTTATACAGAATATAGATCATATCTCGTAGAATTTTATGCAAAAAAAAATTAAGGTGGTCACTCAAATATTTCGATAGATTTTAATTACATGGTTTTATTAAAAACAAGAAAAATGTTATTAAACTTGCTGTTTTGTTGAAAAAATCTGAAAAAATTACTTATTCGTATGATGATTTCATACATCTCTTATTTTTTCGTTAAAATCTGCCGAGTAGTTTCGATACAATGCGCTCTTTTCCAAAGCATTAAGGGTCATTATTCCCCCATGGACTGCAGATGTAAGCTTCAAACTGAGGGGGCGGGGGATGCATTTCTTTTTATGAGCTATCGTTTCATGTAGGACTTGATATGGGTAACTCAAAGGCATATTTTACAAAGAAACCCGGCTATACTCTTTGAACAAACTGTACAGTTTGTGTACAGGATGACATTATCCTCGATGAGACATTCGATTTTCTGCTGACCAAACATTTGTTGTTGTTTCCAGAGACATGTATTTTATTTTTTCTATTTGGGAATAAATGAAAGCTTAATTCGGGATTTTTCTATCCTTCAGAGTTGCATTGTAGCACACAATGACATGTATTATCCTTTTTTTTCATGTTTATTCATATTTATTAAACATTAAAAGATATCTGATACACAGTAAGCAGCAATAATAGAAATATTGCATTTTTAAAAAAATAACTTCCCCTTTGACACTACGGGTTTCTGCGATCGTTATGCCCTGTTTGGACAGCTTGGAATAGCGCTTTCTGTAGGCTTTTTTAATTCCCAATTCCGTTACCAGCTCATTAGTCTTAATTTTAATTTTATATTATCAACCCCAATTAACAACACAAAATAATAATAATAATAATAATTATTATTATTATTATAAGGAAAGGGCATGTTTACAAACAAACACTTCTGTCAACCAATCTACCGCTACATTTTTTGTCATAGCGATCATTGCAGGAATCACCTTGACGACGTAGCCCAATCATATCATACTTACTTATCCATTGGCAAATTTAGATCAATCAAATTCCCGGAGCTCATCCGTACAGTGTCAGTCGTTAAAGAACGGACAGAGCCGTCCTTAGGGGTGTGCGACAGGTGCGGCCGCACAGGGCCACGAGAGGCCTCGCACTTGGACATAATATATTTTTTCTTTAATAAAAAGGAAGGTATAATAGAAAATCTTTATTATAAATTTACGATTTTAGTTAAAAAAATATAGTGTTCTTCACATAAAATATAGTCTATGTTTGAAGAGGGACTTTCATCATCAGTTTGCACCATTACTTTTGAAATTGGTTCAGTAGTTTCAAAAATTATCCCTACAAACATATAAACAAACGCTACTCCTTTATAATAGCTAGGTGATCGAACGCTAACTCCCCGGGACACTGTATATAGGCAAAAACCTTTCTTTTTTATTGATAGTATACATCAGATTATGTTAAGAGTCCGATAGGATAGGGCCTCGCTTTAAGCCGTCCTTCGTAAGGACGGCTCTGAGAACGGACAGGTTTTTCTCATGGAAGAAGGAATATAAACGGCTCGCCTCCGTTGACCGGTTTTCCTTCCCGTGTATATTCTTTGTTCCATGGTTTTTCTCCCTTATCCACAGTAATTCGTCCACAGTGACGTCAGCTGCTCTTTCCTTATTAGATTTTTAAGTGCAGGTTTGCAAATCCTAGTGCAACTCGGACATCCCATTGTTCTCTCAGCATAGTTTCGAATCCAACATCTTTGGCGAAAAGATGCCGTTTTTTGGCGGTGATCGCTTTATTGGCATCTTTCAGATTTCACAAAGAGAAAAACAGAACTGCTGTGAACTCAAGACAAACATAACAATATGAGTTTCGGCGGGAGTTAAAACGGGTTTGGCGCGCTAAATCTGCCCTCCGTCACGTGACGGAAGCCAAAGATGTCGGCCTAAAGGTTACCAATGTGGTGTCTAGGTATCTTAGGTCATTGGTTTGCAACATGGAGCTAAGAAGGTATATGGAGGAGACATATCAATCTAGCATCATGGTGAGACCTGACGCCGAAAAACCAGTTCTTTCCCCCTCTTTCATATCCGCCATGTTTGACTTTTACCGTAGTTGGCTTGCGCCGTGAGGAGCTTCCTCAATACGACGATCGGTAGCAGACGGGAAAAGGCAGCTTACCCAGGTCAAATATGGCGGCCGCGGCGTTGTAACGGGGGGGGGTAGGAAAAGCTTCAAGTGACGTCACATATGTCTCCTCCATATACCTTCTTAGCTCCATGGTTTGCAATCACTTCGTTCAACTCTCGAACTCAAGTTTTATTTTGAAGCAGCGGAACTACATTATTACACATTGCTATTTTTGCCCGCTCAACCAATCAACCAATTAACCGAATATAATAAACAAACAAGCATGTATTGATATATGAAATAATCTGGCGAAGGAATTGAGCTACGTATTTTGAGTTTGTGTTTCAGCTATTTTTTGTAGACTTGGGTGTTTTGTGTAGTGAGAATTTTAGAAGACTTTGTGTTTCGACCGGCTTGGAAATGTAGGCTTCCTAGGAAGCGTGGTGTTTTGTTTTTGGGGGCGGTTCCCAACTACAACAGTTTGGACAGTTCATAGTTTTGTCTTGTGTTTATTTTCTGTTGTTGTTTCTTCAATAAGTTATTGTTTCGTACTGCATTTATTGAATTAGTCTATCTTTTCTGTCGTTCATTTTTTCATTAGTGTTAGAGTGCCATGTCTGACGACATTTCGCAACAGTTGCCAACAGAGGCAGCAAATATGGATACGACCAGTTCAATCTCAAACCCGAATGCCACTCCGGCCCACGACTTTAATCATTATAAAAGCATTTATTCACCGGCGGAACTTCTTAAATTTTCACTACTTGACAAGAATGACGTCATTACGTTGTTTTTAGAAGCTAAATCCGGTTCCTTTCCCATAATTCATCCCAAATTGTTAAAAATGGATATTGTGAAGCAAATAGCAAATCATGCAGCCATAGATAGTATTAAAACTACAAAGCAAGGAAAATTAATTGTTTTGACCCAATCTGTCGATACTGCGATTCAGGTGTTAGAAATGTCATCGTTAGCGAACATTCAAATAACCCCACGTATTCAATTCGAAAGCGTCACGTCTCGGTTTCTTCTTTATGGCATCCCGGCCGATGTTTCCTGTGAAGAAATAGCGGACGAGCTCATTTACAACGGTGTACACTGTCTTGAAGTCAGACGATTTCTAAGGAAAAATCACACAGGTGTCGTGCCAACCACCACAGTATTGGTAACTATGATGGGTACCCAACTTCCCCGTGAAGTGAAATTATATTACCAAATTCATAAATTAAGCATATTCGTAGATCGGCCTCGCCCCTGTCTAAGGTGCTGGCGGTACAACCACAGCACAAAATCATGCCGCTCGGAAATCTCTTGTCGAACCTGTGGACAGTCTCATGAGGGAAATTGTCAAGCCGACAGTCCAATTTGTTCTAACTGCCGAGGGGAGCATTGCGCTGATGATAAGTCCTGTCCCATATATCAAAAAGAAATCCTTATACAGAAATTCAAGAGCGAACACCATCTATCCATCGCCGAGGCCAGACGCCAATTTCGTGTCGAAGAACGTCGAGAGGAAAATACATATGCCTCAAAAATTAAAAGTCCACCTCATTCCGAATATATCACCAAATCAGACTTTCAAGCAACTCTGGAGCAATTCACTCATAATCTATATGAAGTTTTTCAGTCGTTAATGGTCGAGCAGGCGGCACAGTGTAGCAGTTTTATTGAACAGGCCTCCTCCCTCCTGGAAAATAAAATTCAAAGCATTCACAACGCCTTTCATGATCTCAGTGCTACAATAGTCAATTCTGTCCAAAAGCAACAAGTTCTACCGTCAATGAGCACGAACAAACCAAAAATCACTCATGTAGTGAAAGATAAACTAAAACAAAATCCTGGCGATGGAGAGAACTCGCCTCCCTCCGTCGAACCTGACATGAAAAAATTCCGTACTAGTCATTCCTCTGTCTCTAACTCGTCCCTGGACAGTTTAAATATTCCTCGCCACTCCGTTCCTGACTCCAATAAGTCCAGCCCTATGGAATTGGACAGGTCTCAGTCTGGTCATCAATAACCTTTTTGTTCATGAGTCTTTCATTGGTGCATTGGAACGTCAGAGGAGTTCGGGCAAATTCTGCCTGGCTCCACCACTCCCTTTTCGTCTCGGCTGGCATCGTTGCACTTCAGGAGACTTTTCTTAATCCCTCCGTCGATTTTCAGCTTCACGGCAAAAAAGCGTATAGGCTTGACCGAACTGCTAGAAAAGGCGGTGGACTTTTGACGGCAGTGCAGAGCGCCCTTTCGTCTCGTCGGATAGTTCTGCCAGTCGACTCAGCCCACAATGAAGCTCTGGGTGTGGAAGTTTCCTTTCCCAACAACGTCCGGCTTCAGATTATTAACATCTACTCCCCCCCGGGTAAGCTGGAATTGCCTTGGCTTGACAAAATTTTGGGAGCTTGTCGCCCCCCTTTCGTCATTATCGGGGACTTTAATTCCCATCACACAAGTTTGGGAGGTACCCAGGATACCCCTCAGGGTGCCATGATAATCGACTGGATCATCAAAAATAATGTTTGCCTTGTCAACTCCTGTACTCCGACCCACTACTTTGCGGGAGGAGCTTCACTGCTGGATCTATCCATTACCTCTCCAGATCTGTTCGTCGATACTAGCTATTTCGTTCATCCAGATACGTTTGATAGTGATCACTGTCCAATTAAACTCCACTTTAATTTGCCTATCATCACTCCTATACACCATAATTTTCGTTACCGCTATGACTGGGGAGCTGTCACGAGACACTTGAACCAGGCTGTTGTGAGTTCTTCTACCAATTCCTACGAAACTTTCCAGAGTTCTTGCAGTGCTGTCCTCAAGAAGTGTGGCCGTAGGACGAAGATTCTTACGCGCAGTGGAGCCCCGTGGTGGGACTCCCGTTGCAGTTATCTGTTGGGACAAAAGCGACGATTACTCCGTCAAGCGAGGAGGTGTCTCTGTCCTGCTACTTGGAGTCGGTATAAGAAAGTTGCAGCCGTCCTGAAGAAGGAAATAAATGATGCAAAACGCACCTACTGGGCAGCAATTTGCAAAGCTGCAGTTTCGTCTGGGGCCATCTTTAAGATAATTCGTGCGTTGAAAAACCGGAAAGTGCCTCCCCCGGAGTCACATAACTTTATTGCCATTCAAAGTTTGACGTCGACATGTGCCTTCGAAGAGTCGAACGAGTTTGCAAGATCGTTCAGCAGGGTCCACGGGAATGGGTTCATTCCACTCGACTTCAGTGCAAATATTGATACGAATCTCCGTCGCCCTATTCGTTTGTCTGAACTTCATCATGCTATCAACAGGTCTTCTCATCGCACGCCCGGAAAAGACGGGATTTCACTTCGTGCTCTCCGGTGCCTGGACGAGAGCGGGTTGCAGAAATTACTGGCAATTTTCAACGATATTTGGAGCTCGGGCGTTATCCCTCGGTCTTGGAGGGAGTCCATCATTGTCCCTATCCCGAAACCCGGGAAGGATTGTACCTTGCCTGCCTCCTACAGGCCTATTTCTCTTACTTCGGTTCCCTCGAAGGTGTTCGAAAGAATCCTTTTGAAACGAATTATTGCCTGGATCCTTCGGACGAATCACTTCCATCCAAATCATTACGGTTTCATTCCTTTTCGTGACTGTACACCGGCTCTAACCAAACTCTATTCAGACATCTCTTCAGCTCGCCTCCAGAAGCTAGTGGGTGTCCTAGTGTCGTTCGACATTGCCTCTGCTTATGATTCCATTTGGCCGGATGGTCTTGCCTTGAAAATGTTATCTGCAGGCCTTGACGGCCATTTCACCAAGTGGACTCACTCTGCATCGTTTAGGGTCTTTCAAGTTCGCTGGAAGGGAGTGCTATCGGATCCGGTGGAGATCGACGTGGGCGTCCCACAGGGGGCGGTGTTGTCTCCCTTTCTGTTTTCCTTCTACATGAGCGACATTTTTGATGCCATCGGTCCCGATGTGGAGGGGCTTGTATATGCTGATGATACTTACGTCTACTGTTTTGGCCCTTCCCTGGAAGAGGTTTTGTCTAAAGTCCAGAGAACCATTCACGACATAGCTCGCTGGTGTACCTATTGGAAGCTTCGTTTAAACCCAAGCAAATGCTCGGCGATAGTGTTTTCCTCCAGGAAAACGATCCCTGATAGTCATCTTCGTATAGACGGCCAAGATATACCCTGGGTTCACAATATCCGGATTCTAGGTTTGAATTTCACTCACAACCTCAACTGGACTTCCCACATCTCCTTAATTAAAGAAAAGGCTGTTCGGAGACTGAATGTCCTTAAAAGTGTGGCTCATGTTTCCCGTGGTATCACTACTCATGATCTCCTTAGACTCGGCAAGGCGACTGTTATGAGCACGTTGCAACACGGGAGCCCCATTTATTCGCTAGCATGCTCCTCTACCAGGCAGAAGTTAGAGCCCATTCTAAACACAGCTCTTAGAGTTGCTACTGGTCTCCCTAGGTGGACGCCTATCCCGATCCTGCGTCGGGAAGCTAATTCCCTGTCAATCGCAAAGTCTCAGGATCTCCATAGGAACTGCTACCTCCTTCGGCACCTGTCCCTCGGCCCTCTTTCGCCGATCTCGTCTGTTGTTCATCCGGACCATGCGAACTTGTGTGTCTTTGCTGATCATCTGAAAGAAACTCTTATCCGGCTCCAGGTTCCTGTATCTGATATCATATCGGCGGTCTTTCCCTATCCTCGTCCTACGGACTGTATCCAGGTTCACACCGATTCTTTGGAGTTCCAGAATAGACAGCTTCAGCCTTCACTAATACGTCAGCTTTTTTCCTCCTTCATGTCCACGCGGGTGGATTGGCATGTTATGGCTACTGATGCTTCAAAGTCGGACTCTCAGACTTGTGTAGCCTTCTGGGACATTACTCGGAATTTTGGCCACTCAAGCATCGTTAATAACCTAAATTCAATTTACACGGCGGAAGCTCTGGCCATTTGGTTCGCCTTGGACTTTCCTCCTCAGTCTGGCAAATTGATTCTGCTATCCGACAGTAGGTCGGTTCTTACGAGCCTTCTTTCCTTGGATCATAAATCCCCCCGTGTGATCGCTATGGTGTATTCTAAGCTCATATCAGTCTTGCAGCATGTATCTTCGATTGAGCTAGTCTGGGTTCCCGGCCATGTCGGAATCTATGCCAACGAGCTTGCTGATAAGTTGGCACGCACCCACAGTCTGCGAGTCGATCCTATAAAGTGGGTGTCCCCTGAAGATCTATGTGTGAGACTTCGTCGTTTCTACCGTAACGAAGATTCCAACGAATGGATCCTTGGTAAATATGGAACTGACTTCGCTCATCTCACTAAAAGAAGTTGGGAGCACAGAAAGTTGCGGCTTCCTAGGAAGGGAGAGGTCCTCCTCTCTCGCCTTCGTACGAAATCCCTTCCTACCAGAGCGTTACTCTACAGATTCAAGCTCTGCCAATCCCCCTTGTGTCCAACGTGCTCACTTCCTGAAACCTGCGAACATTACTTACTGGCTTGCAGGCGGTACGCCACTGATCGTACTATACTATATCAGCGTCTTGGGATCTCTGGTGATACTACTACCCTTAGTCAGCTGTGCGATTTGGCTGTCGCTGGAGCAGCTCAGGCTCGGCATCTGGTATCGTTTCTTCTAAGGACAAATCGCTTTTAGCTAGGTTTCCTCATTTGAACTCTCTAGTGCACTTTCGACCTAGTAGGTCGTCTGGACCTCTCCTGTTGGTAGATCTGCAGGGGTAAAAAGCTATGGCTTACTCCCCATGATCTGGGCGTATTGCGCTGCGCCTCAATAACAACAACAACAACAACAACATGTATTGATATCAGTGTGACCGTTTTTGGATTGTTGTAAGAAATCTGGACTGTTGTAGGACTTACAACAAGCTAAATCAAGCTAAAAACTCCGGCTAAAAGCTGGTTGTCAGTCTATTGATATACTGACCATCGATAGATGGCAGGACCATCGAATTTATTTTTAGCTTGTTGTCAGTCCAAATCTAGCCTGCTTTTAGCTTGAAAAAACGGTCACACTGATTGATATTTCTTTTGAGTAGTAAAAAATAAATTAATAAAAATGTTTGCACGCGGTCTTTTGAGTTTACAACAAAGGACTTTTAACAAGCTATCGCTGTTAAAGGATCGTTTCGTGTTCCCCGAAAAATGGAAAGGAGGAAGAGTTCATAGATGGAGTATGAGAATTTCGTTTTGTGATATATTGTGATTAAATTACGGGGATATGAGCTTTTATAATCATACAAGCTCACACCACTTGCTGGCTTTAAACGTGAGCAATTTAGGCAAGAATGTATTCAAAGTGAATGTATTTTCTTCTAAGGAAATATTTGTTTTAATAAAGGGGAGAAACTTAGTGTTAGTATATGGATAAAAGCAGGGATGTAGTGGAGGATATACGTGGGTATACACCGTATACCTTCTGGATTTTTTTAAAGAAACACCGTATGCCCTCTGTTTCTCATAAAAGCTATAATATATACACTTTAGGGTATACCCTCTCCCTCAGAGCGTATCCCCTCTGTTTTGTCTACGATTTCATCACTGCATAAAAGTAGAATTAGTAATTAAAATCATTTCACAATAAAATAATAGATGCATTACCCATAAAACATCTATAATTATAAGATTTTGTATTATTTGTGTATGATCTAAAAAAGAAAAATGTAATAAAATTTGTTTTTGCGTTTTAATTTTAGAAAGTTTAATTGAGCATCTGTTAAGAAAGTTATTTTTGTTACTTTAGTTCATATGAAGTTTATTATGTCCATTTAAATTAATGTCTTCTGGACTTCTCAGCATCAATGTTCATCTTTGAAGTAGATATTTTTTCTGTCTGGTATAGAGATCTGCATGGGCCGGCCCTCGGTCCGAATTGATTTCATTCTTCCTAGTCTTCACTGACCAAAATAATCAGTTCCAGTTGATTCATTTCATATAAAAATCCTTTTCTTAGTGTGGCCAAGTCTGTTCAAAAATCTGTAAAATTTGGCTTGGTCTAAAAATTTTTGCAAAAATGGCATGTACTCTTAGTCATCATTATTCTACTATTAAACATTAGAATTTTTTCTTTTTGAAGAATCGTAGATTTCTAGGCTTATTTAAATAGAGTTAAACACATGGGGGAAAAAAACTGCCTATGACAGAATTTTCGGTACTACTCTGTTATCCCATCTACCAAATTACTATCGCCAAGTTATAAGATTAAATGCCAATAATGGATTATCGTGAATGTCAATTCAATGACATTAAATACGATACATGTGTTTAAAACTTCATTATGTGTTTTTTATTTTGACTTTTTATTTGTATTTTTATTAATATTGTACTAATTATTTGTTTTTTTATTATTTGTGTAATTTGGTGAAATCGGTCGACGGGATGACAGAGTAGTACCAAATTTTCTTTTGAACTGAAAACTGGAAATTTCTTTTAAACTTCTTTTAAAGTGTTAATCCAAGCAAAATGAATACAGTAATTCGCGAGAAAAAAATATATTAAACATTTATGCCTGCTAAAAAAAGAACAATTTTTTTTCTTTCCAATGTGATTCCATCTTAGAAGATTTTACTTTTACCATATACCATTTTTTAGATTTTTATGACTCCATTACATGGAATATGGAATAATAATACTAATGATAACTGAAACATTTATACACAACAAACAAAGGTTCATTAAAAGCATAAAAAAATCATGCCTATGGCACTTCTGCATAAATGGAGACTATAAACATGAAAAAAAAAAAAGACTAAGATAAGTCTTTTTGGTCAGAACTCTTCCGTAAGAGTAAAGATCAATATTCTGTAGAAATGCACTCGGGTTGAAATTTAAATTTTTTTTTCCAGACCCAGCCGAGCTCAGACCTTGTTTTTAGCTATTATATCGGGCCGCTAAATTTTCTCTATGGGCCAGGTCTGACTTGGGCCATAATTTTAATGACATGCCGGGCCAATATTTTTTTTCGTCCAGGCCAAATTTTTTTTTATGGATCGAGCCTGGAAATTTTGCCCCGTGCAGAATCTAGTCTGGTATACATTCTTTCAGCTTATCGATTCAAATTTAGCATAGAAATCAAGATTTCATTTAATCTGGCACCTTATTTATTTTTAACAGTTTTCAACATGGTCAAAAACTATGTGTATTCGGTTTATCTGACTATATTATTTGCTCATGCTGTAATTCAACATACTAAGGTTGTTATGTATAATTGATATATGTTAATGAGGTTTACTATGGCATGTTCTATCTTGATATAAAATGCATAGCATTTATAGTAGAGATGAGCCTTATTTAATATATTAGAATAAATAATAATGTTATTGTTCATTATTTAATAACAGATTGTAAAAGTTTAGTGTTAAGTTTAGAATGCAATCCCAGCAAAGTATATAAAAAAAAAAAGTTTTGAAATAATCGTTTTTTAGAAGATTACATTAAAATTATTACATTAAAACATTTATTACATTTATACACATTTATACACACGTATTTATATACATTTATTACATTAAAATTATAACAATAAAATTTCTGAAATTTGTTTCCTGTATTAATAAAAAAAGAGCTAAAAAATGTACTTAAAATGAATTAAATTTTAAATGTTTTTGATCTCTTTTACAACATGCCAAAACAAGAAGAAATCAAAAATTTGCTTTTCATGTCTTTGCAAGAGTCCAGTGACTGAATGAAGAAGAGGCAGCATGAAAGAAAAATGATTAAAGCTTAATAGCTGGGAAAGCAATTTTTCATTAAACCAATCACACTTCAATTCTTTAGAAAAGTCTGGCCCTTCATTGGCTAGGAGAAATAAATATTTCATTATTTCTTTTTGGCTATTTGTTAAAATTTCTATCATCTTTTTTTTTTTCTTTTTTTTATTTATTTATTTATTTATTTTTTTTACAGTTATTTTATTTCAAATAATCCAAAAGATCATAGCTGCCAACTTTTACGCATTTTTACTACCAGTAAAATTGTACAGAGATTTTCCATTTGTTTAATCGTAAGATTTTGACGATTAAATAAGACAATATTAACTATAAATTTTTTATGGTAGGAAAAATGCGTAAAAGTTGGCAGCTATGCAAAAGATCGTTCTACTCTTCAGTGTTATAAAATCACAGACCATGGATAAAACTTAACTCTAATTTGATGTGTAGATAAATATTGTTGAGTGGAACGATTTGAGCGTGTAGATTATTGTGCAATGAAGCAGAAAAAGACTTACAGTTGAACCTTGAAAATCCGGGACTGCAGTGATTCTGGATTTTGGAGGTTTGTTAAAAAATCTTTTTTTATGGCAATATCATAACAAAAAAAAAAAAAAAAAAAAAAAAAATGCAATTTTTTTTCTTAGTGCAAACAAATAACGACTTTTATAAACGATCATAGAAAAATTTTGTTAATTTCGCCACTTATCTAAGAAATAATTAGATATTTTCTTCAACTAATCGCTGTAAAAAAAGCTGCTAATTTCAATAATTAATTAAAGGAAGGGAGGGGGGGGGGGTTGAATTTGTCTACCGGTCGCTGAGAAAAATTTTATCATTGGTTGTGGAAAAAAATCACAAAGTTTTGATTAATGATCGAGGTAAATTAATGCAAATTTCTTTGAAAGAATGAGAAAATAAATAATAAATTTTGTATTTTATCAGTCTGTCAAGAAAAAAAATCTCTAATTTTAACAAATGATCTCCCCCCCCCTTTTAAAAAAACTGTCAATCAATTGCAAAAAAAATTGCTAATTCTGTTAAATGATTGCAAACAGAAAAAAAAGACAAATTTTGCAAAATATTGCTAGTAAAGGGTAAAAACGGGAATTTTGTCAAAAGATCGCTAAAAAATAAATAAATAATAAAAAACTTGTTTTTTTATTTTTCTTCCTACTGCTTTCAAAGTTCTTTTCAAAGAAATGGAACTGAAACAAAGAACATATCGACATCTGCATGTGTGTGCGTCTGAGGTCAAAGGGCAACGAGTCACTAGGTTGATGATTCCGTTGGAGAAAGAGCAGGTGTTCATAGAGTGATTATAAAATATGTTTCTTTTTTTGTTCTATCAAAAGGAAACGAAATTGTATCTTAGTTTCTATAGTTATAAATATACAGGGTGATTAAAAAATAATCATCTTATATGGTTGAGTGATTTTATTAGAATTAAAATACATGAAGCATCGAGTCATCAACTCTTCTGATTTCTTTCTTTTTTTTTATTGGAGGGGGGGGGGGGGCATTTTTTAACTTTTTATTTTTTGCAATAATGAAGTCTTTAATTAATGGCCAGTCATTACAATATTAACAGAATATATCTATATATATTTATTCAGTATTTAGTTAACAGAATTTAACTGCAATTGATGAAAATTACAGCTAAATCTTATTTTAAAAATTAATAAAACTGAAATCGGAAAAATGTCCAGATTTAGAGATTTCCTGAAATCAGAAAAATGTCCGGATTTAGAGATTTCCAGAATTCAGATACGTCTGGATTTTCAAGGTTCAACTGTATTGCATTTTTTGTAATAGAAAAGAAAATAAGTCAATCAAGTAAAGAATATGAGTATATGAATGGTGTCTGCAGTAAGATGTATTTTAATTTTGATTCTTTGGATGTTTCGCTTAGTAACTAGCTTTTAGTTTCTTAGAATTTAAGTATTCAAATTTGGAGGAGGAAGTTTCTGATGCTTATATATATATATATATATTCTAGTGAGGGGAGGGTGGAATGATTAATTTTCTTTTTATTATTAATGTTAAAATTTTCTTTTTACTTTGTCATTATTGCATTTAAAAAAAAATGAGAGTTGGAAAGCTTTTTTTATTTCTGTGTTTTTATTTTACTGAAAAAAGAAAAGAAAATAGCATCGTAAAATTTGTGAAGACACTTTTAGATTGTGAGATGGCAGGACATACAATCACCTCATCAAGTTCACAGATGAAATTCTAGGATTAGTTAAACCTCGATTCATATATTAAAATGCAAACAGTCTGTCAAGTCATATCTTGGTGGAAAACACCTGAAAACCTGATTTTAGAGGTTGACTTGTAAAATTACCAGTTAAAATTACTTGTTTTCCTGCAACCAAAGGTATGAAAACATGGAGGACTGGGAGCAGGAAAACAGAATGGTAAACCTACGAGTTAATCTTTAAAATTGGATTTTCAGGATATGATTTGGCAGAAAAAATGTTCATTATAACCAATTCTTAAGATTTCAGAGGTTCACTATAAAAGGATAAATTAGTATTCAGAGTTTCCCCCAGGTTTAAAAAAGGGCAGGTCGCTACTGTTCTAAAAAGGGCACTTTTTACATTTTTCAGGGCACTTTTATAGAATAGAATCTAGAGGTTCAAAAAGTCGCGAAAAAACAGAAATTTCATTAAAAAATTGTAAAAAAGAAAAGAAAAAAAAGGTAAATTTTGTTAAAAGATCGCAAAAAAACGGCAAATATTGTTAAAAAATCACGAAAAAACAGGCAATTTCGTGAGGAAAAATCGCGAAAAAACGGCAAATTTTATTAAAAGATCGCAAAAACAGAAGATTTTGTTAAAGGATCGCAAATAACGGCATATTTTGTTAAAAAATTGCGAAAAAACGTGAAATTTTGTGAAAAAAACGCGAAAAAAGGGCAAATTTTATTAAAAGATCGCAAAAACAAAAATTTTTGTTAAAAGATCGCAAGAACAACAATTTTTGCTAAAAGATCGCAAAAAAGACATATTTTGCTAAAAAATCGCGAGAAAACGACAAATCTGATGAAAATATCACGAAAAAACAGAACTTTTCGTAGAATTTTCCGTTTTATTGCGACTTTTGGATGAAATTTGCAGATTTTTTCGCAAATCTTTTGACGAAATCTGCCGTTTTATCGCTATTTTTTGACGAAAATTGCCGTTTTTTGTGACTCATTTAACAAAATTTTCCATTTATCGCGATTTTTGGAAGAAATTTGCATTTTTCCCACGATCTTTTGAGGAATAAGCAGTTTCATGAAATTTTGTGACGAAATTAGCCATTTTTTGCGAATCTTGTCAGAAATTAGTCGTTATTTCGCGATTTTTTGACGATATTACCCATTCCAGGGGACGCGTGTGAGGCTATTCTTTTTCGTTCTGTCGCCGATTATTTGCTTAATTTACGCACTATAGCGCACTCGGATCATCGCTGGAGGGTTGCGTTTTTTCAAATGTGGGGCAAGAAGGGCGCTATTTTTTTTGAATGAATGACAAGAGGGGCACTAGTTTTTGGATGAGGGGCAAGAGGGGCGCCAGGGGGCGTAGCTACCGAGGAGCAGTTGGAGCAAACTGCTCCAGGCGCACGAATCCTAAGGGCGCAAAATTAGAAAGAGTAAAATAAAGATTTGTAAAAATATTTGCGTATTTATTTCATTATTAATTAAATATTATAGATGAATCTTCTTACAATTGGCGTATTCCTATATTTTACCTTCTGTTTAATTTCAACTATTTCGATTTAAAATAGGTTTTTATATACAGTGAAACAAAATTACTTCTGTTCGCGAAGTTCTAATTTTAATTCATACCATAATGCAGCGTCAAGTATCTTCGCGTACACCATTTCAGCACGCCTGATATTTTTCTGAAACTATTCCATTGACGACAGTTGCAGATTTTCAAATTTTGATGTGATCAAAACTTACAGTTCCAAGTAAAAAAAATAAAATAATTTATTTCATTTGTATTTGGAATTGCATTGAGCTTTATTTCAGTGAAAGTACAATTGAAAAAGAACAATGTTTAATGTCTTTATAAATTTGCATACTGCTGAAGAAAGTAAAGACTAAAATATTAAATTTTGAGTGAATATTAGAAAGCTAAAGAGCGGGTAGTCTGTGAATAAATCTGCAATATTAAGAACATCTACATAAATTTGGAGATAAATTTGTGATTCTCAAAAAATTCAATCTCGTGTACTAAAGCCTCTCATGACTATTAAAAAAAAGGGCGGGAATGAAGTGGTGCAAAAAAAGGCTGTTATGGAGGGTCTGAATGATTGGAAAAGTACATTGTTTAGTGATGAAAATGTGTTTTGCTTCACATATGGTAATCAAAGTGTTCTTGTATGGCGAATGAAGCAAGAAGCATATGATAAGGACTACAGGAAACGATCAGTGAAATTTAAAGCCAGTGTAATGGTATGGGCTTGCAAGACTACAGATAGTCCTGGAAGGCTATATGTATGGTTAACGTAAGGATTAATTCTGAGATATATCAAGAAATCCTTGAGTATTTCATGATTCCATCGTTGGAAGTTCTGTGTGGTGATGATTTTATTTTCCAACATGATTTAGCCATCTTCACACAGTTCAGTGTCAACCAAGAATTTGATTAGCCAACATCAAATTAACGTATTTCCTAGCTGGCTAATTTGCCGGATTTAAATTCAATAGAGAATTCGTGGTATATAATAAAAAAAGACTGAATGATATTGCTGCCAAAAACAAAGTTGAGCTTCTTTCCATTATAGAGTCGACATGGTCATGTCTGGACAGAAAACATAGGAAACCACTTGTAGCTAGCTTGACAAAGCGAGATCGTGCTGTTATAAAATGTAACGATGATCCTACACAATATTAAAAAAAAAAAAAAAATAACTATTTTTCTTTTTTTTAAACACGTATTATTTACAATGCATTATTATACTATTTTAAACCAAGAAATGGTTATTCTAATATTTTGATTGTTTCCAAGTGTGAATAAACATTTTAATTTCCGTATTACTTCCTTTAATTTCTATGTTAAAATATTCTACGAACTATATACGTTTTTACAATAGTAAGTTTTATCCTGTATTACTTTTTGTATAGGCTATACATAAAAAACCCTTTTCCACAATTCTTTTTTTTATTTTATTATTATTCTTTTTTTTTTTTTTTTTTTTTTTTTTTTTTTGACTTGGAACTGTATTTACAAGGCTCGCATAGATTATTTTATTGGTTACGACTTTTTTCAAACAATAAACTTCCTGGTACATTGCTAATGTAAGTATTTTAGAAATGTATCACGGTGATTATTTTACAGAAATAATGTTAGCCAATGCAATCACTGAAGAGAAACCTATATTTACGAAGTAACAGCAATCAAAGCATTAGTTATTTAGTATTTACGGAAATAATGCTAAACAATGAAGTTACTGTTGAGATAATTTGTATTTACGAAGTAACAAAAATGCCTTAGCTATTTAGATATTTTACGATAAAAATAAAATAGTTTGACAAGTGCAAGAAAACCATTCACCATTTTCCAAACGAACTAGTCGAATATGGCAATCCCAAAATTTTCTTCCATCTCATTTATGTTAATATTTCAAAATTCGTTATTACTGTGTTAAAATTAAATGGCATCTGTGCCCATCATGGGAATTCTAATGATATGAAAATCTGTGCATTAATTCTTGAGATATGATTATCGCTAAAATAATATTAATCATATAAAATGCAGCAGAGCTGCGCCACTTCTTTTCTTGGATGATTTGTAGATAAACCTGATTTGTAACAATTTGTGCAACATCTAATTGAATCTGAAGTTTCATGAAAATCTGTGCATTTGTTCTTGATATAGGGCTATGCCGGAAATTGTGAAAAACGCAGCATAACAGTGCGACCTGTTGGGCGATTTACACCAAAATGTAAACAACATCAAGTCATATAAGGGAATAACTGAATCTGAAGATTTATAAAAATCTATGAAATATTTCTTGATGCGGAAATTGCAAAAATTGCAGCATAGCAGCGCCATCTGTTGAACGATTTACATCAAAAGTAGAAAACCTCAATGCATGTCAAGAACTAAAGGAATCTGAAGTTTTATAAAAATCCGTCCATTAGGTCTTGAGATATAGCTATTCCTAAAATCGCTAAAAGGGCGGCATAGTAGCGTCATAATTCTAGGGCGATCAGAATATTTTTATAATCTGATAAAAAAAAAATTCATACTCAGCTAGCACTTTTTTTGAATGTCAGTCTTCTTTTACGGCAGCAATTTACGTTTATTCATTACAGCCGTAAATTAGAAATCGCTTTATTGTTAAAGATAAGTGGTTAATTTTAGACGGGAGTGGGGAATTTCATCTATAAATAAAATATCATGTTTATGTTAAGGGTAATTCTCTAAATTTGTAGGGAGGGGAGGAGCAAATTCCACCGTTTCTAGGTGAATGCTTTACTCGGGTCCTATGGGTCCGATTTTAACGGGAATTGGTTCATTTAACATAGATTAGGATTCAACTGCTTTATGTTTTATGAAAGTTTATCATAAACTTCCATTACCAACAACACACAATAAATTCGGCTCATCAGTGTATAATAGATGTTAAAAAATTTAATTAAAAATTATGTACTTCTTACAATATAAAGTAGAATTAATTTCCTACAGTTTCGAACAATACAACTTGTTCATCATCAGGGAAACTTTAAGAGACAAAAATAACACGTTACAAAGTTTACATGATACAATACTAAAAGCAGTATACTAAAAGTTGTATTGTTCGAAACTGTGGGAAATTAATTCTACTTTATATTGTAAATACAGTAGACTCCCTGAAATCCGCACTCCTAAAATCCGCAACTCTCTAAAATCCGCACATATTTTTTGGATGTAAACAATGAAACATTCAGTTCAGATGTAGGTGCAAAATTTGACTTTTTTAGTTTTATATCAATTCCATATATTTTTTAAATTGTAATTTTTGTTAAGGTTATTGAATTCATGATTTTTCATGAAGAAAGAATAATTTATTTCTGAAAAAATGAAGATATTGCTGATATTATTGGTAATCACAATCTTACCAAATATATTTATATATTAATCAAGCTTTTTTAGTTATTAAGTCTGGCTAAACCTGAAATAAAGCTTCAATAATTTATGATCTTGATGCGAATTAGTAATGAGCCTTTATGAGGCAAGTTTCATTGAATAATTTAGGAAAAACACATTTCAGCTTTATAATGAATAGTTAATTGTACATTATTAATTATTAATTTGACCTTTGCTTTTAATATTTTTATCATTTTAAAAACTATCTAAATTTTTATTATTTTAGTTTATCACTTATTTTAGTATTTTAACATATTGTAAGCACTCATTATACTTATGATTCCATTATTAATTACATTCAAATTACTTTTAAAAAAATGTAAACAAAGCAATGACCAGAAATCCGCAAAATTCTAAAATCCGCAAAACCTCTGGTCCCAAGCTGTGCGGATTTGAGGGAGTCTACTGTAGTACATAATTTTTAATTAAAATTTTTAACATCTATTATATACTGTTGAGCCGAACTTATTGTGTGTTGTATTATCAAACAGTGTAATAGGTCCTTTTATAATATCCATTACCAACATTTTCGAAATTAACATAACATTCATTCTTCGGGTTCTATGGGCCCGATTTCAACGGGGATTCTTTTATTCAACTTAAATTGTGATTCGACTGCTTTCGACTTCATAAAAGTTTATTTTAGACTTCAATTTCCAACATTTTAAAATATTAATTGTGCATTCTTTTTTTTTTTTTTTTTTGTCCCGATTTTAAAGAGAATTGGATCATTCGACTCAGTTATTTTTTGCATTGTGGAATTTTATCTTAGACTTTTCTCGATTTCTGTGGACTCTATTTCAATAAAAATTGATTCATTCAGCTTAGCTTACGGTTTTTTATAGATTCCAGTTCCACCTTCCCCGCTTAGGTTCGAATTCATATCTCGGGTTCCATGGTCAAGATTTCTACAGAATTAGACTAATTCATCTTATTTTTCAAGGTGTTGCCAAAGGTAGTGGGGGGCGTGAAACTGGGATCACCTGTGAATTTTTTAGAAGATATGGCATCATGCAAGTTTGTTTTAATTGTATAAGGTTAATTATATCACACTGTAATTAAGGTTAATTATAGCACAGAATTTGTTTGAGTATCAAGAGGGCGCACAAGCTTTACTTGCTCCAGGGCGCTGAATATGTAGCTACGCCACTGAGGGGCGCTATTTATTAAACTAAAAGGCAGGAGGAGCGGAGCACCCTCCTGAAACCCCCTGGGGGAAACTCTGAGTATTAAATACAATAAGAAAACACATGGGCCAAAATTTTCGTTTGTTATATCATCTATGGGTTTGTTATATACCAGGTTCGCTATAACAGGATTCGACTCTATTTCTTAATTTTATATATTGAAAAAAATACATAAAAATATACTGTAGTAATTAACTGTTTTTGAAGTTGTGTAAATTTTGTCAGAATAATTTTTGGTACTACTCTGTTATCCAGTCGACCGATTTCACCAAATTATACAAATCGCCAAAACTAATAGCCAAATTATACATATTGACGTAATTTTTATTTTAAATAATTAAAAAGAACAAATAATTAGTAGAATATTAATAAAAATATAAATAAAAAGTCGAAATAAAAATCACTTAATGATGTTTTAAACATGTGTATTGTATTTACTGTCATTGAATTGACATTCACGATCATCCATTATTGGCATTTAATCTTGTAATTTGGCGATAATATTTTGGTCGACAGGATAATAGAGTAGTACCTAATTTTCAATTGCTGGTAAAATAAATCCTTGGCTACTAGATTTTTCTGAAAATTTCCCACTACTGTTTATATGTATTAATACTTAGAAATAGATAGAATATTCTGGTGGTTTAAATCATTTTTTGCCATCTAAATGTTCATAAATGAACTCTGTATAATTTATTTTGCTCTTCTACTGCAGGTATGTTTTGGCAAGATCTTTTTACTGATTATGCAAATGTGGCTAAAGATGTTGTTCAAGGAGCAAAAGCAAAACCATTCAAAGCAGTTTTGGTTGCTTCAGGTAAGTAGAATTTTGTGGACTTAAACATTTGGCACTTTTCCGTTAAATGAACACCAGTTGCAGTTTTCTAATTCATATAATAAAATAATAAGTTAATTTATCAGCATAAACATTGTCAACTATAAATAATTGTTTTGGTACATTCTAGTTTTGGAGGTAGGGTTTAATCTAGGGAAAAGAGAATTGTAGCATTTTGGCTAATTACAGTCAAGAACTTTTAGCCAAATAAAAATAGCTTTAGCCAAGAAAAATGCTTCATTTATACGAAATTTCTATGTACATGAGTATTTTTCATGGAGATTTGTTAAGTTCTAAAATTCAAAAATCAGGAGAGTTTGTTTCAGAAATCTGGAGATATTTTTTTCATTGAAAACTTATCAGTTTTTAAATGCCCAGGAGCAGAATCGGCGCAATGCTGCGACGCACGTCGCAGATTCTTGGGAAGGTCTGCAGACTATTTTTCAACTCTTAAAAATTTAAAAAAAATTAAAAAATTTCGGTCCTAAATCCAAAAATTCGGACATGAAATGTATCATGAATTTCGACAAATAGTCTTTGAAAAGATGTCAATTTAGATCGTGAAAAACACATAAATGTTATCAAAAAATCACGAAAACGCGGCAAATTTCTTCAAAAAATCGCGAAGAACAGCAAGTTTCTTCAAAACATCGCAAAAAGGGAAAAATTTTTCAAAAGTTTACGAAAAACAGCTGTTTTCATCAAAAAATCACGAAAAAACGGCAAATTTTCTCATTAAATTGCAAAAAATGGCAAATTTCGTCAGAAAATAACAAAAAACAGCGAATTTCTTCCAAAAATTGCAAAAAACGAAAAATTTCTTCAAAAGATCGTGAACAAACTTCAAATTTCTTCAAAATATCGCGTAAAACTGCAGTTTTTGTGAAAAGATGGCGAGAAAATGGCAGTATTCGTACAAAGATCACGAAACAAGGGCGAATTTCTTCAAGAAATCGCGAAAAAAACTAAATTTCATCAAAAAATCACTAAAAAATGGAACATTTCTTCAAAAGATTGCTAAAAACGTCAATTTTCTCTAAAAAAATCCCAAAAAACTGCAAATTTCTCCAAAAAATCACGAAAAAATGGCAAATTTCTTCACAAGGTCATGAAAAAACGGCAAATTTCTTCAAGAGATCGCGACAAAACAGCAGTTTTATTCAAAAAAAGGCAAATTTCATGAAAAAATCACTAAAAAACGGAACATTTCTTCGAAAGATCACTACAAATCGGTAAATTTCTTCAAATAAATGCGAAAAAACGGGGAAATTTATCAAAAAAATCACTTAAAATCGGAACATTTTTTCAAAAGATCGCTAAAAAACAACAAATTTCTTCAAAAGATCCCTAAAAAACAGCAAATTTCTTCAATAGATCGCGACAAATCGGCAGTTTTCGTGAAAAGATCCCGAGAAAACGGCAGTTTTCGTAAAAAGATCACGAAACAACGGCGAATTTCTTCAAAAAATTACGAAAAACCGGTAAATTTCATCAAAAAATCACTTGAAAAATGGAACATTTCTACAAAAAATCACGAGAAAACGGCAAATTTCTTCTAAAGATCGTGAAAAAAAATGGCAAATTTCTTCAAGATATCGCGACAAAATGGCAGTTTTCGTCAAAAAATTACTATAGATCGGCAAATTTCTTCAAAAAATCGTGAAAAAACGTCAAATCTTGGCATAAAAGTGCAAAAAAATTCATATTTTGACAAATGATTGCGAAAAATGACATCTTGTCAAAAGATCGTGAAAAACCCTCAAATTTTGTCAAAGGATAGCCCCCACCCACCTCTTTCGAACAATGTATGAGGTGACGTCTATCACAAATACTTGGAAGGTTTGAGTGCATATAATATAATGCAAAGGATTGGTCTGCAGACTGTTTTTTAAGTTTTTAATTGCGTTGCAGACTGCAGAAAAAAATTCTGCTGCTGGGTTTAAATGTAAACGTGTTCAGTACAAGATCAGTTGTAGACAAAGATTCGTTAATACTGATGATTAAAAAGAAATATGACACTTACTCAAATAAGGAAAATATGTACTCTTTAGAAGTAGAATGCATTTAAGCTTATGATGTTTTAACAACGTTTAAATTAATTAAATATATACATATTACGGAAGAGACAGGGGTTCTTCTCCATAAACATATAGTGAAGAACTATAGTGAAGATTTTAAATAAATATATTAATCGAGATAAATCATTAATAATACAGAATGTGTCCATAGTAAGAGCAAAAAATCTTGAAGATTCATCAATTAATGAATATTATAGTTTATTACATAAAATATTACTAATCAAATATACTAAAGAACAACTACATTTGCACTGGAGTTTTTATCTCTGAATCAGAGTAAATTTGATTGTAAAATAGTAGAATACAGTCAAAGATGTATAATCCGCACAAGCTGGGGCGAAAGGTTGTGCAGATTATGGAATTTTGCGGATTATAGAGTAAATAGGATTATGTGTCATTTTATAAATCTTAGACAGCATTTTAATTTTATAATCAGTATAATATGGAAAGATAAATATGAAATCTAGTAATTAATTTAATAAGTAATCTCAAAAAATGCATTTTAAAGTTATTTTGCTTTTATAAAATGATATACATGTGCATTTAAATAAAAATAATTACTTATGTTCCGTAATACAGTTTGTTGTTACTGTTAATAAATAAAAGAGTTATATTAAAAAAGTAGATGAGCGATACATGGGGTCTTTTTGCTGCTGAAGAACTTGAAGTATCATTACTGCGCTCTCCGTTATTCATTTTGCACCTTGCATATGCATTAGAGTAAAAAGTAAAATCAATACTAGACGACATGTGAGCCGTAATTCATAAACATCAACTCATTAACTGTGCTTCTTGCCAAATTAAGAACGTAAATAGAATGAAAAAAAAGAGCTCCCCGGCTAAAGTTTAGTTTCCAGAAAGATCAGATCTTGAGAAATCAATCAGAGTTTGCCTGTAGTTGAAGATTCCCGTTTGCCTTTCGTGACGTTGGAGAAACCTCAACAATCTATCACTATGATTGGTTACATTGATTCGACCTTCCCAACCCATAATATCTAGTTCTCAGTTGGTGCTGTGTTACTGCTAGGACGTGCGGCACACACAAAATAGAGCGTTTTCATTGGTTATTTACTCTTCTGAACTTACACAAACTGAAATAGCTACGAATGAAAAGTCGGCATTTCAAACGTTCAGTAAGCTTTGGTGCATTCCATAATACAGTTTAGTTTTTTACTGTTAATAAAATAAAAGAGTAAATTTTTAAAAATACATGTTTTGTTATGATTTTTATTAATTTTTTTATTATTTGTTTAAAAAAAAAATCATTTTTGGATCACAGATTTGTAAATTTTCTTAACTGTTTATTTCATTGTTTACATTCGTAAAGTAACGCGGTTTATGGGTCTGCAGATTATAGATCCTTGATTGTATTTAAAAATATGTAAAAAAATCAGAAGAAATATACCAAAAATCAGGAGTATTGAAAAACATGTGAAAATCAGGAGAATTGGCAAGTCTGTTTATGCAATATACTAGGGATGCACCAAATATCTGGCTCTTGCCAGATATCCTGCTTATTCAGCACTCAAATGGGATATTCATTCAGGCCGAATATTTTAATATATATCCAGTAATTTATATCCAGTTGCTCGCTAGTGAAACATTTTTTAAATTCCATTTTTTACATAAAATGTAAATGTAATTTGCTTATTGCTAATCTTATCTTATTAAAAACAATGTTAACAATAATAAATACTTGTATATTTTCACAATTATGAAATTATAATGTTTATATGCAAATAAGAAGTATTTAAAATATGACAAAATTTTGTCATAACCTATAACAGCAATTGTAAAACCAAAACTAGAATATGAACTACAACTTCAAATTTTTTATTTTTCTTAATTGTTCTTAAATTTCAGTAATGAAGTAATTTTACACCTCTCAAAAGTTTTATTGTAATTTTCATCAGTCAAAATTTAATTGCAGTGTTCAATTATTCTGTCATAACTGTAATTGTAAAACCAAAACTAGAATATCAACAGCAATTTCAACTTTGCTTTGCTTTCAGTTTTTTTTTTTTTATTGCAGTAATGAAGTAGTTGACTTTTATAGTTCTTCTCAAGTGTTTTGTTTATAACTTTATTATTAATTTGAGCTATGAATATCAACAAAAAAGGAAGATATAAATATCTAATCTGAAAGTTTTATGAAGTTGCTATTAATACATCAAAAATTTCGAGTCAGAAATGCGTACAATGGGGCCATCTTGTAACTGCTAAAGTATTGAGGATTAAAAACCATGTAGAAAAATAAAGTCTCCAGTAAACTAAAGAATTTATTTATGAATATTCATAGTCCAGATTTAAAGTGTGTTTGTTTAGAAAATCAAGAACAAAATAGTGCTGATGTTAATGAAACCATTCAAATTTTGCTGGAACATCAATTGCACAAGTTAAGCAGTCAACAATAAAAAAAACAAATGGTAAAAACAAAATAAAAAATCATTAAATATACAAATTGCATTTTTTTTTTTTATATACAGTATAGGATCCGTTTTCCGGCGTCCCGGTATCCGGAACGCTCCGAAAACCGGAATGCAAATCGGTACCTTTTTTTTTTTTTTTTTTTTCAGCGATGCCGCGGACGTGCTATAGCGCGTAAATTATGCAAAAGATCGGCGACGGGACGCGGAAAAATAGCTCTTACGCGTCCCAAGGGACGCGTAATCTCGTAAAGGAATTGATTAAAAACGACAAATTTCGTTAAAAATCACGAAATACCGACTATCTTTCGGCTAATTATGTCAAAAGATTTTCGAGAAAATGGGTAATTCTGTCCCAAAATTCCCCAAAAAGACAGATTTCCCCCTAAAGATCGCGAAAAATAACAAATATGGTCCAAAAAATCGCGATAAAACGGCAAATTTTGACAAAAGATTCGCGAAAACGACGAATTTCGTCAAAAAATCGCGATTAAAGGCAAATTTCTTTAAAAAAATCACGAAAAAACGGCAAAATTAGTTAAAAATCAGCTATTTTCAGCGATAATCATGATATTAGATTGATTAGTTTTTTTTCTTTTTTTTTTTTTTTTTTCAGCGATGCCGCGGACGCGTTATAGCGCGTAAATTACGCAAAAGATCGGCGACGGAACGCGAAAAAATAGCTCTTATGCGTCCCTTAGGACGCGTATCTCGTCAAATCGTCAAGCGCGAAAAACGGCAACTTTCGTCAAAAAATCGCGATTAAAGACAAATTTCTTCAAAAAATCACGGAAAAAAAAAGCCCATTCTGAAGCAGAATTCTTAGAATTGGATAATGTGTTTGCCTCCAAATTGTACATAACAGATCTTTAAAAACTCACTATAAAATTGACTTCTTAAAAAAAAAATGCTCACAGAGTGCAACAAAGGAATTGGGATAAAAAATTTCCAGAGAAGCTTCACAATCAAAGATGCTTTGTGAAGTGCTTCTAAAGCATGGCAAGCTGTGGATAAGGATACACTTATCCATGGATGGTACAATCTGTGGCCACCTGCATTATTTTTTTTATGACGAAAATGAGCCCTTCAAGATTTCGAAAGAGAAGCATATTATTGCTGATCTGCTGGCATATGCCAAAGGCTTTAATTGTCCAGAAGCTAAATTGCTTAATCAAGAAGCAGTGGAGGATTGTTTAGAAGCTGATGAAAACATTCCTGCCACTAATCACATGACTGACAGTGAGATTTGTGAAATGATGACAAACAATATATCTGATGAAAGTGATGATGAGAAGGACAATCAGCAGAATGAATCAGTTGAAAAGGTATCAAATGAAAAATTAGTATTTTATACCAAACAATTAATTTCAGGCATGCAACAGAGGAGCTACTTCCATGAGCAGCAAATCATGTCTCAGTACAAAATACAAGAATAATTAGTGCAAGAGACACACTTTAAGCAAAAGACTATCACAGAAATGTTTGCTAAATCCCAATCAAAAGATTTTGTTTTAGAATCTCAAAATTAAATTTCATATGTATAATTTTTTCGTTTATTATAATTAATTTTTTATTTTGTGTAAATTAATCTATAAATTAAGGTATTTACATGTATTAGTATTCATATTTACCTATTTATGAAATTATTTCGTACATTTTTTATACTTACAGTAAAGTGTTCCGAATTACGGAAAAACCCCTTATCCAGAATGCTCTGGGTCCCAAGCATTCTGGATAACGGATCCTATACTGTATATATATTTCAGTAAAATTTTTTAAAGCAATTGAATTACGCCTTGTTATAAGTCACCCAGTCATATCAAAGTTGCAAGTGAACTTTTAAATAAAGTTCATTCTGACACTTTCTCTACAAAGCTCTACTTAATCGGAAAACTGTAACTCTCACTCAGAGTCAAGAGGAGTAACTAACCATTTTTGTTAATTATGTGTCAACAAGGTAAAAACTTTTATTTATTTTTATTTATTTATTTATTTTTTGTTAGTTAATCACTACAATGCATATAAAAAAATCAGGACACTATCTAAATCTGGTGATGGAGACTAAAGAAAAGGTAGAAAAAAATGTGCATATAAAGTTAGAAGTTTTATAAGTAAAATTGAAAAGGCAAAATAATATTTAATTATTACTATGCATTTGTTTTTAGGTAACTTTGACTTAATAAGTGAATTAAAATCTATTAATACTTGCATAATATTCAATTACAATAATTTTTTTCTTTAAACAAGCAGAAATTTAAAATATTATTAAAATTAAAAATGAGAAATTATTCGGCCGAATACTGGATATCCGGTAAAATTTTGTACCGGATATCTGGTATCTGACAAAAATGCACATCTGGTGCATCTCTACAATATACAAATAATACGTCACTCTGTAAGATTGATCCTTCAAGATTTACGCATACAATGATTTTAGAAAAAATGAAAAAAAAATTCAAACTGTTTTTTCCAAATTATTAAGTTACTTAAATTCTTGATTGTCAGTTTTTGTTATATTCATGAGAGTGAATCCCTTTTCATAATCTGTTGTATTTTCACAAGTATTACTACAAGTTTATACAAAGAAGTCACACTAGAAAATATGCCAGTAATGTTTTTTTTTATAGAATAAAAAAATGCAATCAGTTAGTTTCATTTCTTAATACCTTGTAGCCAGAACTCACCTGAACAATTTAAGTTTGTTTTCCTAAGTGGGAATCAAAATAAAGTAAACAAACTCTTAATTTCTTCTATACTTCTTACGTATTAAACTTTTCATAACTTTCATTCGTTATATTACTAGAAAGCAAATACTGAAGTCTGAAAAACACATACGACATGCATATAATACTTGGATGATTCCGAGCTACTGTGCATTGTATCATGCACATAACTATCTCTGCTTTTTCCCATGTTATATGCTGGAGTTATGTCTGATGCGCATAACATCATGTTGTTTAAAGGCCATTGCATTCTGAATACTAGACCTGAGCACCGAAGTAAAAAAGGCAGCTGTCATAGGTGGATTTTTTTCAGTATTTGTATGGTCAGTTGAACTTCAGTACCAATAACAATTAAAAGTTTCTTCAGTTTTATCTTTCTGTGATTAAATAAGTCAAATTAAAATTTTGAAAAATACTGGTGTCTAAATATAAAGAGACCGTACAAACTCTTAAAAAGTGTATGCCTAAAACAGCTGCCATTTTTGTGTCAGAACTCATGCTTAGTATTCAAGGGATGGTATTTAAGGCTCCTGTTCCCATTAGGTGAAGACACTGGTGAGCTAATGATCAATATTTTGCAGATATTTTTTTATAATTACACTTTTATTTTCAGAACTGTATTTAAAATAGAGGTAACTTTAAAAAAGATAGCTACAACCAAAATCGAAAAAGAAATATAGAGATGGAACTCTGTTATCCAACATGAAAAAATTTATTTTTAAATGTTGAAATACAAAAGAGATATTAGTAAATAGCCTTCTGTTAGGTTTAGCATAACTAACGACTAACGAGGGTCTTCACCTGGCAAGGACAGGATACTCACCCAATCAGGATGGGATAAGTTTTGGAGAGAGTTGCGGCACAGACAATACACAGCATAGGATATTTTTTTTTTTTTTAATGGGTATAATATAATATATATATATATATATTTTAGCTGTTGCTATTTGGCTAATTCACTAAATGTTTTTGGCGCAAAAAGAGCTTTCAGTTAGCTTTTTGGCTATTTGGCTAGCCCTAGATTAATCCCTAATTTTAGTTTATTACTTTAATTTATTATTTTAATATTTTATTATGTTGCAAGCATTCATTATAATTTTGATTGCATTATTGCATTCAAATTACTGTTTGAAATTTGTAAACAAAGCAAAATTCAGAAGTCAGTAAAATTCTAAAATCTGCACAGCCTCTGGTTCCAAGCTGTGCAGATTTGAGGGAGTCTACTGTATTATGATAAAAATTAGATTTCAAACTTAAAAATTGATTTTTTAAATCCTACATTTAAATTTTTTTCAGGTATAGGTGTAGTGCAAGGTGCTGTTTTGACCAATCCAGATGAACAAGATTTCCACAACAGTCTAGTCAACTGCATCACAGCTCTCACAACAGTTGGTGATTTAATCAGAAATCCAACTTCTGAACAACATATACAGTATCTCATCAGGTGTGAAAACCAAGGATTGCTTAGGACTACAAATCTAATCTTTTTTAGTCTTGTTTGGGCTGCAGATTACAGTAAAGATGTTGACATCTATGCAGCTCATTGCAAGTACTTAAAACCAAAATATACTACATTTCATGAAAGAATTATTGATGTTGGAGTATTTGGTACATGGTGGAATTTAAAAAGGAAAATGGTTGATTATGATGTGAATCCTAATGAATGGAATGAGATGACATAGTAAATTATGGCATTAAAAATAGTTTTATAGGTTGAAAATAAGACTTTTTATAAAAATGTAAAGAAAATCTTAATATATAATACTAGATTAATAGAGCAAGAAGCAGTTGCACAAACTATCACTCTATCGAGTTGACAGCTGAAATTCCAAGATTAGTTAAAAACATTGATTAGCATATTATAATACAACTGGTCTGGTAAGCATGTCATGATGGAAAACATTTGCAAAAAAATTTTAATGATTGATTGGTAGCTTTAACATCAGTAATGCAATCATTGTAGAGAGAAAAAAAAAAAAAAAAAAAAAAAAGAGAGAGAGAGAGAGAGAGAGAATAAATATATTCTCTAAGCAGATGGTATACATTCAAGGCAGATGCCTTAGAGTTTTTTTTTTTTTTTTTTTTTTTTTTTTTTTTTGAGAAAGATGCTATGCAGTGTTTCTTTAAAAAAAATCTAAAAGGTATACAGTGTATACCTCTGTATTATGCTCCACTACATCCCTGTTTACCATGGCATTTTCTTGTTCCCAGTCCTCTACTATGTTTTTAAACTTTTAGGTGAACACAATGATAAACTATTAAAATCTGCTCTGCTGGTTCCACCAATATATGACTTGGCAGACAGTGGCGCAGCCAGAATTCGGTTCTAGGAAAGGGTTTTGAGTTTTTCACAAAGATGTTTGCCGGTTAATAGAATCAGTACTAATTAGAATATTCACTCTATAATACTTAAACTCAAAGAGCATCTGTGTGGAAAGAAATCATCATCCTTTAAGCATAGTGTGTCTCAGATAGTGATTTAGTTCAAATAAGCAATTTTTACCTCACTAATCCATGTAATATGCACTTTCACAGTTTTAAGTAGAATTTTCGCCAATTAATTGAATCGCTTTATTAAATAAAATCTGATTCAATAAAGCGGTGGACTCCAAAATACGCTATATAACATTTAAATATTAAGTTTGGTTTTGATTCATATAAGCAGCAACTATAGCGATCTTTCTTAGCTCGGGAGGTTGGGGGGGGGGGGGGGGGTTAACCCCAAAACCACCTCCTTGGCTGCACCACTGTTGGCAGACCAATTACATTTTTAAAATATGCTAATCGCATTCTGTGTAATCTAATCTTGGAATTTTGTGATATTCTGTGTAATCACCTCCCAGTCTATAAGAGATATTTTTAATTTTCAACTACACTTTCAGATTTTTTTGTAACATATTGAGAAGAAAATGTATAAAAAGAGAAGCTCAGTCAAATAGAAATAAAAACTACTTTTTATTAAAATTTTTATTATTGGTCTTGAGTATCTATGTTACACTAACAGCTATGGAAATGTATTTTACTGTTAGTGTTTGTTCTTTATAAAACTTTATCTGATTGATACACACTATATGACCAAAGGTGACCAGCCACTTGCAATTTTAGACATTTTGTTAAATATCTAGAAAAATACATGAGGAATTTTCCTGAAACTCCAGGTGTGTACAGGTCATATATTACTGTGAAGATTTTTTCCTGAAACTCAATCAGGGTTGCCACTCTAATCTTGAAAAAAAATTCCCTGTATTTTCCCTGTACTGCAACGTATTTATTCCATGTTGAGTGTGAAAAAATATATGCTTGTATGAAGGCTAATTAGAAATGTTATAATTTGCCTTTATTAAACTCCGTGTGTTTTCCAGATTTTTTAAAAAATTCCCTGGATTTTCCCTGTTTTGGGAGGAGATTTAAAATTCCTTGTGTTTTCCAGGTGGCATAGCAATCCTGTCAATAGGGAACCGTCAAAAAACTGAAAAAATAAACCTAATATCTTTTGGATAACCCTGTCAAAACTAATATGAAGTTTCAGAAAATATGACAACAACATTGTATATATAAAATCCTGTTATCAGAATAAAAAAATAATAATTGTATTAAAATGAGCAAATTTACGAAACAATGATTTTTTATGACTAGAACAAATACATTGTAATTTAAAATCACATTTAGAACATTACATCATGAAACAGAAAAAAGTAAATGTTGCAATAAATATGTAACTAATCTACCATATATATCTGTATTATGTTGAAAATTATGTTTAATTCAACAAAACTTGTTATAAATTAGTTTTGCACATGTACGTTACTGAGTAGAAGGCTATTTACATATATTATTCTTTACCAGATATTAATTATGTGACTTTTAAAGTATTTTATCACTCAAAAATTAATTCTGAATTATTCAATAATTGCAGATTTTTAAAGATTTTAATCTGCATCATTTCTCAAAGTAAATTGAACTATTAATTTCACTAGTATGACTTTTTTTCTTTTTTTTTTGGGGGGGGGGGGCTACAAACTTATGTTAAAATTCAAAATTTCATCTGTATGGACAAACTTAATTTAAAATTTGTTTATGATTGTTCCAGGAATATTAATGTTTAATCAATGGCATACGTAATATATTACTTTGTTATTACATAAAGATAATATTTATTATTTTTCATAAAATTCTTTATATTTAGAAGAATTTTTATTTGAATTGGGTGGGGAGAAATATTATTGTTAATAAACAAGAGAGTAAAAAAAATTACAAAATGGGTAGACATTAATTGTCAGATATGGGAAAAAACTAATCCAAAGAAAAAAGTTGCATAAAAGATTGTCTTTTAAAGCAAAAAAAAAAAAAAAAAAAAAAAAAAGAGTTCTGATTATCGATCTCATCAATTACAAAATGTGCGACAATCACTTAAAAGGAAACAATGCAATATTGAACTAATTGATTGTAAAGAACCATTTTTTATACATGTACAGAATTTATTTACAAATCTTAAATTGTAGTTTTTAAAAAAGTTATTTTCCAAATGGTTGTTGTAATTTGTTAAATTATTATTTTTTTATTTTATAATATTTATCATCTTTTTTCAATTAAAAAAGAAATGCAAAGAAAAATATTTATTATCTTTTATTGAAATATTTGCAACAAAAACACAGAACCTGGATTACATTTACATCCATAAAAATGTTGCAGTTTTTTTTTTTTTTTTTTCATTTAAAGGAAATAAAATGTTTGTTAAGCTGATGCTTTTTGTATAAATTACCAAAAAAAAAAAAAAATGTTACAATAAACAGAAAACGTGGGATGATTTTGAAGGCAATGGGTGTGTTGCTGGAAGATTGTGAACTAGTGATGACCATCACAAAACTTCACGCCTCATCATTGCGTTTGGTGTACAAACATGCTACTTTTCCGTGGAAACACGGAATTCAGCTTTTTCGGTGGTGAATTTTATTTTCCCTGGGATCAATGCAAATATGCATTAAAATTTGTTGAAATTTTTATGTGTGTGTGGGGGGGGGAGGGGGGGGGGAGTGTAACAGATGGAATCAACAAAAACATGAATACAAAATAAGCAAATTTCTTCAAATGATTGCAGGAAAAAGCACCAATTTCTCCAAAGGATCTAAAAAAACTAAATTCATCAAACTGTCGCAGAAAAATGTTTCGGATTTTGTCAAAGAATCCTGAAAAATATTCGAATTTTATCGAAAGATCGTGGAAAAAAGGGATGGGACGAATATTTGGCCACTATTCGGTATTCGGTTGGCCGAATATTGAACACTTGTTGACCGAATACTTCGGCCGAATACCTGTAGCTGAATATTGCTAAAATCTCGCAGAATAGTGAAAGATATCTTGCCAAATAAATTTAGGATTTAAAGAATTTCATTTCTTGAATTTTTTTTTTCTCTAATCCAAATTGTCTACTTCATTCATGAAGTTATTCTCATTCTTACAAAACATACAGCTATTCAGATACTAAAAAATACACAACAGACTTTCTGTATTTCCTATAAAAGTTGGTGATATTTTAGAAAATGCTGCCCAAATTGGAGATTTGTACGGGAAATGTCTTCATTAGAGAATTATATATATATATATTACAATTCAAGATATAAAGACACTTACAGAAAATAAAAAAGAAAAAGAACAACACTGCCTTATTCCAAAACACTCGAATATTTATTAATGTCTGCTAATTCCATGCACATATAAAAAAGGCTCTTATGAAAGTAACAAAAGAATAAATATAATTTTCACAATAAATCGCAAATATTAATACTTATAGCCATGTTGAATGCATGCAGTTGTATTATTTAATCAGCACATTTTACTGAAATCTTTAACTTTTCTCATTATATTTTCCTAACAATTGTTATAAACTTGCATTTTTAACAAATGCATTCTTAATTGTTATAAACTTATTAAATGTATCTTCTCCTTGGCACAGATGTGCAGTGCCAAATTGGCAGAAGAAAAAGGCATGTGCAAATGTGGTGCATACATATGGCATCTGTGCTGATTAAGAATATTATTGATTTTGGATGCAAGGAAGGGTAAAAGTATCATTTGATAGTAAAAGTGAAGTACATTTTTCATATTTTATTGTAAATATCTTTCCATCCTGACTTACTGAAAATCAATTTGATGTACATTAGAATAAAAGGTTATATAATGTAATTTTATGGGTTTTTTTTTTGTGTGTGTGTGTGTGTTAAAATAAGTTTTTCAAATTTAAAAATACATTTAAAAGCACATTTAAGAGTAATAATTATTAATGAACTCCTATTTTTTAAATTATATACTATCAAAATTTATTTTCTTTATTGGAAAAAAAATTACAATTCGGCCGCCGAATATTCGGTATTCGGCTTAACATTTGGCCGAATATTCGGCTATTCGGTCAAATCACTATTCGTCCCATCCACTGGAAAATACTCATTTTGTAGAAAAATCAAGGGAAGTATACAAAATTTGTCGAAATATTGGACAAAATATGCAAATCTTGTCGAAAGATCGGGCAAAATTTGTGAATTTTGTCGAAAAAATCGATAAAATATGCAATTTTTTTTTGAAAAATTACAGAAAATAAGCAAATTTGATCGAAATATGAAAAATATGTGTACTTTGATGAAAGATTGCGGAAAATATTAGACATTTGTTGAAAGAATGCAGAAAATAAATCTTATTTTGTAGAAAGATCGCAGGGCAAAAAATCTATTTTGTAGGAAGATCACGGAAAATATGAGAATTTTGTCGAAAGATCGGGAAAAATATCTGAATTTTGATGAAAGATCACGGGAATAACTTGTTGAAAGATCTCTTGGAAATATGAGACTTTCGTCAAAAAATCATGGAAAATATGCAGATTTTGAAGAAAATCATGGAAAATTAATTTTATTTTGTAGAAAGATCGTGGGGGAAAAAAATTCTATTTTGTTGAAAGAGCGCGGAAAATATGCGAAATTTGTCGAAAGATCGGGAGAAATATCTTATTTTTGACGAAGGATAGGGAAAAATACACAAGTTTTGTCAAAAGATCGAGCTGAAAGAGTGGGGGAAACATTAAAATTTTCTCGAAAGATCACGGAAAATATGCGAATTTTGTCAAAAAAGGGTGAGAAAAATCAAAAATTTCGCTAAAAGATGATGGATAAATGCAAAATTCATTGAGAAGACTGTAAATAAAATTCGATTTTCTTCAAAAGATGAGGAAAAATGCAAATTTTGTTAAAAAATTGTGAAAAAAAACGAAATTTCATCAAAATGTTCCAAAATAAATAAATAAATAAAAATAAAAAAAATTCCCCAAAAGGTCTGTGAGGCCATAAAATTTCAGCTTTTTTCTTCCTGAGCCTGTAGCATGTCTGGATGTAGTTTCTAGTTTGATTATAGATGGCATTTAGGTAATTTATTTTCTTTTTCACACTCACAAAAATTCTACATGTTATAAATAGAAATGAAAAAAAAAAGAAGTGCTCATTAACAAAGGTATAAATCTTGTTTTATTTATTTATTTAAGTTTATAGTAAAAATCAATCTTCTGCAAACATTTAATCATGAAAATTGCACATTAAAAAATATTTTTCTGACTTAAGAGCATCATTTCATGATTTTTTATTTCTTATGACAAAAACAAAGATTTAGCAGACACTGCAATTTAAAATACAGAAATATGAACTGAAATATGAACTGCCTCCGTTGAAAATATTAGAATTACATCCTAAATTTTAAATATTACAGTATAAGAATCGCATTGCATTTGTATTTTGTAACCAATATATATTTATGTATATATTATATAGAAAAAAAATTATGCTTAATTCTAGAAAACTTGTCATAAAGTATATTTAAAATTCATATTACCTAGTAGAAAACTGTTTTGACATATTACTTACCTGATATCAATTTTGTAATTTACAAATTATTTTACTACTAAGAAACTAATTTTCAATAATTCTGTAGCAGATTAAACAGAAAAATTTTAATGATTTTAATCTACATCATTTCTCAAAATAAATTGTATAATAAGTAAAGTTAATTTCAAAAGTAATGCAAAATTGCAACTATTAATTTCATTAATATGATGAATTTCATTCCTTTACAAATATCCTATGTTAAAACAGTATTATATGTATCCCTTATATATTAATTACATTAAGAATTGATATCAAATATTCATTTTATTTGCAATGCAAAATGCATAAAAAGTCATATATGATTACAACAGAAAGTATTTTTGTTCATATTAACTCCTGATAGATGGTGCCACAAAAACTAAGTATAGCAACAAAATGTTATCCTTTAAAAATATTTCACAGAAAGAAACTCACTTGAGTCTATACTGCCTCTTCCTCTTCATTACCATATCACTTATAAAAGTAAATAAAATAGTGAAAAATGCATTTCAAAATATTTAAATTCAAAATATTTTAATATGCTTTTACAATTATTTTAAGAGCAGAGTCGGATATTAAACTTATTTTTTTAATGAATCGCTAAAAGAGTTGTTCATTTCTTTTCTAGATATGGGTAAAGCTGACTGGCCACTTGCAATTTGAGACATTTTGTTAAATATCTATAAAAATATATGAGGAATTTTCTTGAACATATGTGTAAGTGTAATAGTACAGGTCATATATTATCGTGAAGATTTTTCCTAAAACTCCATAGGGGACCATGAACAAATTGAAAAAGAATGAATATCTTTTGGATAAAACTGTCAAAAATAATGTAGCAAAAGCATTCAAACTGTAGACTATGGTTAATTGGCTTATTGTAATAAACTATGTTCATTTTTATGTAGATGGCATGTTTACTTGTAGAAAAATTAAGGCTTTTATAAAAACAGTCTCAAAATTTTCCAAGTTTTTTGCTTATAATTTGTAGAGTTCTTAATATAAAGTAATGTTCTTTTCCAAAAATATGACAAATAACATTGTACACAATACTATGTAATCAGAATTAAAGAATAATAAAGATTGTATGAAAAATGGGCAGGTTTACTAAATAATTTTTATCCGTGCAATGTTATAATTATGCTATATATTCACTGATTAATGTTAATATAGAATGTACAATAGGGTGGAGCGAAAAAAAATTTTTTTTTGAAAATCAAAAACGGGTAGGTGCCAAAAGTTACCTTTATACTAGTACATCAACTATGTGAAATTGTACCGCTGAAAAAAAATGGCTTGAGTCTGCGCTTTTGCTCCAAAAATCGAAATTTTGGGTAAAATTTGTCATTTTTTGACATTTTTTCAAAAAAATTAAAAAATTCCTACAGAGCTGGTTAGTATTTAAAAGTGTTGCTTAGACCTTTATATTTATCTGCTTAACATATTTAAACTATAAAACAATATGTTTATTCCCTATAGCTGGAGCAAAACAGACAACTTTTAGTAAGAAAACAGCATTACCACTCTATTGGGTCATACAACGAATTATAGTTTTTAATACAGCTCTTGTTTTCAAAACTATCTTGGACATGCGTCGTGGAGGTGGCTATATTTGCTATACACCCCGGCCCAACTATTCGATCATCTTAGTACTGTGTTTTATTTATACATTGATTTGTGATTTCCTTTATAAAAATTTGGCATGTTTTCGATGCCTCCACCTTGTTCATCTGTTCTTTGCATCCACATGCTGATGTAACTATCTTCATGTATATTTTTACAGTTTATACAAAAAAAAAAAAAAAAAAAAAATGACAAGCAGAGTAATGCACGGGAATATTATTAAAGGGATCTATTCGGCCATCTATTACATTTATCAAACTTACATTCAGTTGATGAATAGTGATTGAAAGTTCTGTTACCACAACATTTTTTCAGTCAATTGTATTTTTTTACGTAATGATTTGCTTCAAAGATGATTTCAGATATTTCAACTATAAGTATGCCATCATTTATTCTTCTTTTGCATTTTTTATATGTTGAGAAGCGAGCTGTTTCATGTGATGGTGATCGTCAGAGAGAATTGCAATGAAAATTTGCTCTCCATGTGTAAAGCAACCGCTGTTGTAAATAACTTTTTTTTGCATTAGTTTTATGCCGTTTTCTAAGTATTTTCGTATCTAGGAAATTTCCTATTACTAACTTTTAGATCCCCTTTTTATGAGCGGACAACGTTTGATGGTGAAATGTCCTGAGCATAAACTTATAATGCATAGTACTTTATGAGGGAATGTATGGATTCTAATCGACTATAAGTGCTCAATTAAAATTAGGAGAATTTTATTTGTCACTGTGAACAATTTTGCATGGGGTAAGCTTAGATTTGTGTATAATATTGAATCATTCGCTACTTCAACTCCAGTGAATTTCCTCTGCGTCAATTATTAGAGAAGTCGATATAAAACGTTCTAAGCTACATGGATTCACTGGATCAATAAGGAAAATCTTTGTCTATGTACTATTCACTTCCTATTGCAATTTTTTTTTATAAAATAGAGAATAATTTTGAAAAATTATTTTTTCAAGTTGAGAAAAAGATACTCAAAACAGACTAGAAATTTCTGTCGGAGATTGCAAAGCTAATTCATAAGGAAAGCTATTTCTCAGAAAAAATGGGGAATAGGAATTTAGAAAACATCTCACACAAAAGACAACTGATAAAGTTAATAAAATTTTCCGCTTTATATAAGCACAGATTATCAATCAGCGTCTACATGTTCACTCACAAAATGTATAATCCAGGTTTATACCGCGGGATGTTTTATACCAAATGTACTACACACTTAAATAATAGATCTAAAATCTTATTAGAAATTACTAGACTATGGAACAACACAGGAAACGACATAAAGCATACTAAAACTTCTTTAGAAATATTGTTGTTTTACACGCAAAGTTTGTTTGCAATCCTCTGTGACAATCGTCATGATATTAAACAGCTATCTTCTCAGCATATATTCAATGTAATAGGTTCAATAAATGATAACATAGTAGAAATTGAATTCATACAATCAATTTTTAGGCAAATCATTATATATAAAATGTAATTGATTGAAAGAATGCTGTGATAACAAAACTTCCAATCATAATGTACTAATTGCATGAAATTTTAATGAAGATAATAGACTGCTGAATAGATTCAATTAAGAACATACCCAATACATTACTCACCTTCTCTTCTGTTACACATGGTATAAAAATATACGTGCAGCAGGTCACACCAGCATGATCCAAATCATCCAAAGTTAGTGAATATAAAGAAGAGATAAATTACTTTGATATATAGAAAACTTATACTCATCTTCGGGAAAAAAATAACAATTCAATACATAAATAAAACACTGGGCCTAGATGATTGGGTGGTTGAGACGGGTGGGATATTGCAACCACCTCTATGAGTTATATACACAGTAGTTTTGAAAGCAGCTAGGTAAGAAATGCATTCAAAACAACATTTCGTTGTATGCTCCAATAGAGAGGTTAACGGTGATTTTTCACAAAAAGTTGTCAGATTTGCTCCAATTATACAGACTACAGATATTGTTTTATAGTTTAAATATGTTAAGCAGATAAATATAAAGGTCTAAGCAACACTTTTCAATACTAACCAACTCTGTAGGAATTTTTTAATTTTTTTGAAAAAATGTCAAAAAATGACAAATTTTACCCAAAATTTCGATTTTTGGAGCAAAAGCGCAGACTCAAGCCATTTTTTTTCAGTGGTAAAATTTCACAGAGTTGATGTACTAGTATAAAGGCAACTTTTGGCACCTACCCGTTTTTGATTTTCAAAAAAAAAAAATTTTCGCTCCACCCTAATGTACAATATAGCATGTACAATTATATTCGGATACAAGCCCTCATTTTTTTGCTTCATTTTGGGAACAATGGATTTTGAGTATATTCTATCGATGATCACTTTCAGAATTTTCAAGCTATGTTTTTGAGACTCTATACATTTAGTTACCACAATATGCAAATGAAATTTTGAGCCTTCTCCGGGATTGCTACTCATGTAGTAGAATGAAATTCCGTGACTTTTCCAGGTGTATTTCAAGAAAATTCTTGTCTAGCAGTGTAGCACATAGTGGACATGCTGAAGGTAAAAAAATGTTGTATTATGAAAAAAGACTGAAATTTTTTTAATACAGTTGCTAATAATCTCTGAGGCTAAAGCTCTTTATACCAATTCCTCTCTTAAATCAATAACAATCTTGCTTTGAGGTTTACAATAGGAATCGCTCTCTTTAATAATTAATAATTGCAAACTTTCAAATAAAGTTTCCTACAAACTGTACAAGCTTGCTACAAAATATTTGTGCACTGAATTCACAAACATTCATTTTGTGAACTATATCCCAAAATCATTGTCTAGCTAAAATTTATTTTCAATAGGAGTCAAAAGGGAAGGTGAAACAGAGTGGGGAGATAGAGGCTTGTGATAGTTACTTATTGTTAAATGAAAATAACGGCTGGAAAAAGTTTTAAAATCTGTAATAATGAGTATTAAAAATATAAAATGTAAAGGATAAAAAAGGAAATTTTTGAAAAAAAAAAAAAAGGTACATGATTTTTCTTCTGTTTTAAAATATGCAGTTTGCCAAATCATGGAAGATTCTCCCTTCTGACTGCACAATGATCAAACTATCTTTGAGATCACAATGAAAGTTTATCAAATTCCCTGACCTTGATTATTTGGCTAATTTCTCAGTTTCCTGACTTTTCCAGATTCTCCAGGTTGTGTAGCAACCCTGCTTCACGCATGCACTATGAAAAATTATTTAGTAAATCTGCTTATTTTTAATACAGTTTTTGTTATTTTTAATTTCTGATTACAGGATATTATATATAAATTGTTTATCATATTTTCTGGAAAGAACTTTATCAAGAACTCTGCAAATTATAAGCAAAAAACTTGGCAAAATTTGCGACTCTTTTTATAAAAACCTTAATTTCTCTACGAGTATAATGCTATCAACACAAAAATGAACACAGTTTATTACAATAAGCCACTTAATCATATTCTACAATTTTAATGCTTTTTCTACATTAGTTTTGACAGGATCATCCAAAATATATTCATTCTTTATCAATTTGTTGATGGTCCCCTATGGAGTTTTAGGAAAAATCTTATGTATGACCTTAATGTATCTTAAAATCTTAATATATGACTTGTACTATTATGCTTACACATCTGAATTTTCAGGAAAATTCCTCATGTATTTTTCTAAATGTTTAACAAAAAGTCTAAAATTGCAAATGGCCAATCACCTTTGGCCATATAGTGCACAAAAATTGTTTGGCTGATCAATGTTTTTAAAAAATACATTACAAGAGTCTTTTGTATTTCTAACCAAAATTATAGGTGTAGATCCTAATCCTAGAAAAATGCGGTATATTTTGCTGATTGGCTGATTGTTAGCAGGGTTGGCAAGTTTCTTCTGCAGTGGAAAAAACTGCAGAAAAAACCAGCCGGAAGAAATAGGTTTCTTCCAAGTGGAAGAAACTATTTTTCTTTAAGAATTTACTAAATATTTTCAATTTTGTAAGATATAATAAATATCTTCTTCCTATAATCTTACATAAATTAATTTCACTGGACCAATACAAATTTAATTCAGTATATATGCTAAATTAATAATTACATCAGTTTTTTATCCAAGATAACACACAACTTCTATCTGGAGATCTTCAACCATTGGCTAAATGAAAAGAAATGTTATCCAAAATACACAAAATCAATTAAATGCAATCCATTTCAATTTACCTAACATATTTTTTAATTATTTAAATTTCTGAAACTAGTAGTAAATAATAGAGATTCTTTACTAATGGTAGGATGAAACTCATTTAAATAAAAACTTTTAATTTAAAATGAACTATATTAATGTAAGTAATGTATAATAATTACTGCATTAAATAGAGATTGACCAAAAATAAAATTTTGTTTTTGGCCCAAAATCAGAGTTTTGTCAAAAATTCGGCACACTCAGAACCGAAACACTCAGTATTCCAGAAATCTTATTTCTTCCTTCGAAAATTTTCAACATTAGTCATTGATTTGAACTGTATCGCCTCAAATGAATGTACTGCAATGAACTTCATTGTTTATAATTATCAATCATCTTGTAGAAAATTTTTAATTTAAACTGTATTAGTGTTTCAAATATTCTTTGAGAAAGTTCTAGAATAACAAACGATCATTTACAAAAATCATTATAGAAGAAAAATCAAGGTGTGTACGAAAATATTTTTTACTTAAATGAAATTCATATAGTTAGAAAATCTTTGTGTCATGGATGAATTAATTACTATTATTGTATATGAGAATAAAGATTTTGGATAATTAACAGTTGTACATAGCTAATAAATACTATACATATAATTAATTAACAATTATGTATATTTATGTATGTATTAATTACTTTAAAACATAAAATTACCTTTTTTTTTTTTTTTTTTTATGTTATCATTTTTGGCCAAAAAGTAGGAAGATCACCTAATTTCATAAATAATAAAAAAAAGTAATAAAAAAATCATTAAAATCCTTAATTTTTTCAGTTCACTGCAACATAGTATAGCAAAAAAGTTTTTTAGCAGTAGGATGCTGCAATCAATTTCTCAACTTAAATTGAATAAAAGCAAAAAATGAAGTTTTTTTTTTTTTTTTTTTCCCCAACTCCTACACTTAGGTCCGTAGCTAAGAGGGTGCTATGGGTGGCTCAGCCCCCCCCCCCCTAAAATATTTGGAGCCCTCTCTGGAAAAGATTCCAAGGTCCCTAAATGAGTTTCTGTTCCAAAAATTCAAATTAAATTCTGTTCAGAAATCTAATTTAGTTTTGAGACAATTTCACGGTTTTGCAGAATTACTAAATTGTATCTAAAATGTTTCAGCACCTCCTCATCCTATTGGTACATATGAGCTAACATGATCTTTAATTTTGCCACCAGTTATACACTCAAAATTTTCATCATCTTATACTTTTCTTAGCATGAAATGAAGTTATTACAACAATTTAATGAGAAACATATACAACCTACAATGTGAATATGCACTAATTTATCTTTCTGCATCAGAAAGCGGAAAAAATCATGACCCCCCCCTACATTCTCTTGAGCCCCCCCCCCCCCCCCTATTGTTCACTTCTAGCTATGGCCCTGCCTACACTTCAGGATAGTTTAAAAGCATTACACATGGCCATAGATATTTTTTAGAACATTTATCTTTTAAAATCAGCATTGAGATTTTTAGCTAGATGTTAGTATAAATAATTACAAATTTATATTTCTACTGTGTTGCATAGTTTAAAATAATACACTTTTATATGAAAATAATATATTCTTATATAAAAAATATACAATTTGTAGGTAGTTTTTTTTCCCCATTTTATATAAATGGAGCAATTAATAAAAAATTCATCCCAATACCTCTAGAGTAGTAAAAATCCATCACCCGAAAATGTCTGCTAAACCTAAAGTTTGTAATTAAAAAAATAACTTATCTTTGCAAAAATAATACTTTTAATAATAATTAAATTTTCCAATTTAGATTTGATGTAATTATACTTTAATTCTTTTACATAATTAATATACTTTGAGGGTTAGTTTTGGTTTCTGGTGGTTTCTTCCATTTCTTCTGGTTTTTTCCAGTTTCTTCCACTGTCCTGGAAGAAACAGGTTTCTTCCGGAAGAAACCCAACTCTGATTGCTAGTGAAATAAAACCATGAATTTTATCAATCAGTCATGAAGTAAAACTGCATCCACAAAGTTTCATCAATCTGTAGCCAAATAAAACCTTGATTTTTGCCAATACACAGAAAAAACATGAATTTCATCAATCAGGTAAAGAAAAAAAAAATCATTATTCTCTCATTAAAAAAAAAAAAAAATTGAATTTTTAATGACCAATGCAGAGAATCAGATTCGATTTCAGGAATGCATAGATGAATTAGCAGGAGTGAACTTTGTTACAAATTTCTTGCAGAGGCAATGGTTGATATATCAAGCAAACTCTTCGAGAAAGGCTGACAGGACAATGCAATTACTATAAATATAAGTATAAATTTAATGCAAAATAATAAAAAGACAAATAAGCTTATGCATATAAGATAAATATAATACAATAAATATGAAGAAGGTGAATTAGTTCCAGTGCCAAACGCAAGGGCTGGATGACAGAATAAGCAATAAATAAATAAATAAGCTGCCAGGAAGAAGGAGGGGGGGGGGGAAGACAATTTTGAATTCCTACAACAATGCGTATTAAGGTGTTTTTCACCTCCTTCTGGAAGGGAGTGTGAAGCCATCATTACAACTTAGGATGACAAGCAATCTTTTACGACCAATAGGGCTGTTTATATTGTACAGTCTAATGGATCACAATGTTTCATTGGATATTAGAATGCGATCTTTGTGGAAATTTTGTGCAAGCTTTTTGATAACTTGTGAGACAGGCGAAATGTTGAGATCAAAGTGAATGATGTCATTCCGGATGAAAGTGGTTAAATGTGAATATCTGCGCTCAGAAACAAAAAAAAAAAAAAAAAAAAAAAAAAAGATTGAATTTCATCAATCAATCATGGAAAAAAAAACAGTAATACTGTCTATTGGGTCATAGAAAAAAATGGTGAATTTCATCAAACACTGATCCTGTATAAAATAGTTACTTTCATCAAACATTTGTGAATTAAAACCATGAATCATATCAAGCAGTTCAGTTGTGAAGAATTTTAATTTTGAATTTACAGTTTATTACTTTTAAGTTTTTATTAGCAGACAATATTACTGATGAATGATAACATTTTACTATAAGTTTTAATTCAATGTAATTTTTACTTTGTGAAGAAGAAAGTCTAAGACTAAAGCACCAGAAGTATTTTTAATTTCCTTTAAATAGTATTTTAGAATGATCAGTTTAACAAAGCAAATTATTGCATTAAATTTATTCAAATAGCATACCTGCCAACATGTCAATTCTGAAATCCTTACAATTTTCACGATGTATTCTTACATGCTTAAAAATGCATTGCATATGCAATGCAAAAAGGAATATCATTTCTCAACAATATTTTCTATGCTACTTTTATATTTATTTTTCTACTTATATTTTGAAAAATAAAAACATGAGGCTACACAAGAAAATGTTTTTCCAATTTCATACTTTGGGAATGTGTTTTCAAAAAACTGTCCTGCATGATGATCTGTAATAGATAAGGCAGATTAAATTCACAACAAATTTCCTGAAAGGTTACAGCAGTTGAGGGGGTGGGAGGAAAAGTATATTTACTGTCATTAATTATGCATATTTTACTGGGTGTCTTTGATGAAGTGCACATTTTTTTCAGTGATCCTCTCACAAAATTCACGATTTTTACGCGATATTTTGTTGAATCAGCCTTTTTTCAACGATCTTTTGACAAAATCTGAATTTTTCCAGCAATTCTTTGACAATATTCACTGTTTTCCGCAACTTTTTCACGAAATCGGCGTTTTATCCGCGATCTTCAGACGAAATCAGAGGTTTATCTGCGATAGTTGAAATCGGCGTTTTTTCCACAATCTTTTGACGAATTCGGCGTTTTCCCGTGATTTTTTGTCCGATGATCTTTTCACAAAATTTGCATTTTCGCGTGATTTTTTCTCGAAAACGGCGTTTATCCCCCGCGATCTTTTGACGAAATCTGCGTTTTTTCGACGATCTTTTGTCAAAATTTGCATTTTTACGCGATCTTTCCTCGAAAAGGACGTTTTATCCCCGCGATCTTTTGACGAAATCGGTGTTTTTTCGTGATCTTTTGATGAAATCGGCGTTTTTTCCGTAATCTTTTGATGAAATCGGCATTCTTTTCAATGATCTTTTGACAAAACTTTTTAAAGCGATCTTTTATCGAAAACGGCGTTTTTTCCCGCGATATTTTGACAAAATCGCGTTATATCCGCAATCTTTAGACGAAATCGGCGTTTTCCCGCGGTCTTCAGACGAAATCAGCGTTTCATCTCCGATATTTTGGTGAAATCGCCGTTTTTCCCGCGCTCCGCACAGGAAATTCGCGCTTTTCAGCGATTTTTCCACAAAGTTCGTTGACAAAAGCAATGACAAAATCGTCGTTTATCCACGAAATATTGACGAACTGTTCTGCTTTTTCGGCGATCCTGTCACGAAATTTGCATTTCTCCGCGATTGTTTTTTCCGTGCGCAAACTGTACAATCGTACTGTTCATCCGTACACTTAGAGCAAAATCCGTACATTGTACGGCCAAACCGTACAAGTTGGCAGCTATGAAATAGCAGTATTCTTGGTAAAAAATTAAATTTTTATAATTTTATTAATAATCCAAGATTGATTCTGAGTAAAAGAAAAATTCTGAAATCCACAGCTAATTGGTTACAACACAGGGAGGAGAATCCCATCTCAGTGCTAATGAACTTTACCCATGTGACATCAGAGTAGGTATGTAAAAGGAAAACACCATAAGCATGCAGAATATTTTGACACTGCTTCCCCTTCCTCCAATAAAGGCTTTTTCTGAGGATACATACCTACAGAGACACAGCTGTTGCCAATCATTAATAAGGTCCATTATGCATTTTTTCCAGTCTTTTTATGAAATTCGGAATTTTCTGCAATTATTTGATGGAAAATTAGTGTTTTTTCTTGTATCATTGGACAAATTGCAATTTTCCCTGCAATCCTTCAACAAATTTTGCATTTTTCCACGATCCTTTGATGAAATTTGAGTTTCTTTTCAAAATTAGTTTTTTCGGTGATTTTTTGGATAAATTTCAAATTTACATTTTTCTCCCTATCTGGCGACAAAATGTACATTTTTTCCTCAATCCTTGACCAGTTTAGTTTTTTTTTTTTTTTTTTTTTTTTTGCGTTACAAATGATAAAATTGATTTTTTCAACTACCATTTGTAACCAACTACCAAATTAGCAATATTTTTCCATGTTTGAATATTTAGAACAGAATGTCCTAAATTTTCAGAAAATTTGGAATAAAATCAGCCCTGTAATAAGATTTTTTAAAAGATAATTTATCTTGTGTGTTCTTGTAAAACAAATATATGAAATGTATTTTGAGTTTTATAGTGCAAACCACTCTTACACATTCACATTTTTCTTTTTTTAATTTGTACTTTTATGTGAAAAAATGAAAATAAGAGATTATTTTCCTAATGTTTCCTACTATTCCATTACTAATATATATACATTGTTAAAAATGACGGAATTTTCACTTGCATTTCGTTTTCATATTACTTCATACAAACAAATAGAATGAAGATTTTATTATTGAAGAGTTTGTATTGTAGAAAAGCACATTTTAAAAATAGCAATAAATTTCTACAAATACAAATTGTAAGTTTTTTTTTTTTTTTTTTACTTTATATTAAATTTTTGTTTTGCTTTTTTACTTCATATTTAATTTTTGAGCAAATTTTAATTTCAAAAGAAATAGCAGTATTTATTACAATAATAATAATAATTAGCAAAATAAAACTCAATTTCTGAAGATTTCACAAAACATTAAAATTTAAATATTTAAACTTTTTAAATTTTAAAATACATTATCTTTATTAAAAGTATCACTTGGTTTTAGTCATGGATATACAATAGATTTTTAGTTCGATGCTATTAGTCATTGATTACGAAGCTTTGTGTTTTGTTTTTAAACTTGGATTTAAATATCTATACATAATTAATACAAACAAAACAACTTTTTTTATTATAGTTTTTTATAGAAAATAGCATAAGAAGGAGGCATTAATTTAAATCAAAATCAGTTTTAAAAAAATTCATAGCTATGCAACTTTAAAAATTCAACCCCTAAATTGTAAAAACCAAAATTATTATTTCTTTTGTCAAATTTTTAATTAAATATACCTATATTTTTAAAAGCTTAGATTATATCCATTCAAAATTTGCTTGCATTGTAAATGAAACTTACATTTTTTATCAATGCCATTTAAAAGTAATGAAAATATATCAGGCACTACATATAATAATTACATCGAAGCAGATAAAATTTTGAATTAACCGTTTAGACGCCGAATTAATATTGCAATGTAATAATAATTTTGTTTTTCCTATATTACAGCTTCAAATGTTTTAATTTATGCATATAAATTTTACAAATAACAAAAAAATACATTTCCGCAGTTTTTTTGGCTGTTTTCATTTCAGTGCACGCATTTAAGAACGTGATTATTGGTTGACAACCTGCGCAAATATAGCAAATTATTTTCTGCTGTATGTTATTGTATATTGTTCTTGAATATTTTCTCGAATTCTAAAAACATTTAGATTCCTAGCGGTCAAATGTAAATAATGTAGAGAAAACTATAAAAGCAAATAATATACTTTTTATGCAAATGAATGAATTTACATATTCTTTAATACCTGTGGTAAATGCGTAAACATAAATATTTTCATTTCAAAAGTTCAAATCAAACTTAAATTTTATAGGAAAAATAAGGACATCATTGTTATGTTAGAAAATATATGTTTTGTATTACAAATAATGCAATGTTCCCATTTGGGAACATTGGCGTTTAAACGGTTAAGAGCATGTGAAAAAATAATTTTCAGTTTTACTGTCATGATAATGTTCAGTCATGATAATAAGTGGTGGGCTGGAATGTTCCAGTCCTAGTTTACTCCATATCTTTCTTTTTGCAAGTTATTCAACAGAATACTCATCAAAATCATGCTCTTTTGATTTTTGTTGTACACTATAGTTGCTTTGTTGTTTAATTTTTGTGACCCCCTATCCTTTTTACCGCTTATGTAATAATTGAAAGATCCCATATGCATTTCCTGAGATTTTTTTCCCAACCTTCTATGGGTTTCTTTCACAATGTGAGCCACTGGCTCTTCAAAAAGTTTGGGAATCTGCACCTTTTTACAAAAATGCATTATTATTTCACAATCATGACATTATGAGATGAATAAAACTTTTACAAGATTGATTGTACAGTAGAACCCCGATAATCCGGATCGGGTTTTTCGCTTTTTTTTCAAGTTTGAGAAGCGATTGGCTAATTTCCTTAACATTAACTTGTTGCATCGTCATATTCTGTATAATAAAACAAAAAATTTTCGCCAATCGCTTCTCAAAGTTGAAAAAAAAAAAAAAATGAAAAAACCAATCCGGATTATCGGGGCTCTACTGTACTTATTTTAATAATCAGTCATAAAAAAAACTTTACTACTTCATTTACATCAAAAAGTATGCTGACCGATAAATATCCTAAAAGTGACCAAGAATTACCTTTTAAATGCATATATATTTAAGTAAGCATTCTATTATAGTCATTAGAGGGTGTGGGATAAGTCCCATATACTGTACCGCAAAAATTTAGTGATTTTTTTGGGGGTGATGAATGTTTCGATCTGGTTTATGTGTTTAATCTTCGAATTTTGAACAGCTTCTCAGCTTCAGGATTGCTTTTTTTTTTTTCGAAAATCACATTTAAAAATATAGGTGTAAATTAACAATTGCCACTTGCCATGTGGCGATTATAAGTCGACCATCGATTGCCACTCGGCGATTAAAAAATCTTATTAATTTGCTTTGTGAAATATGGCTTTTTTCATGGATATATGCATCTCTACTTTGTTTACATTGAATTAATGAATTAGTTAATTCTTTCTTTCAATCAGATTTAGCAATTTTGTTGTATTTTCTATATTTGACTTTTTACCATAAATTCTTTATTTGGATTATGTCTTCAAGTCTCAATGTAATAGTTTTTTCCTACAAAATATAGTCATCAATTTTAATTTCACATGCATTTCAAATAAATTATACCATTTTTACCTCTGGATGCACGATTTTAAGGGCATTGCTCAGACATGCTACTTTTCCGCGGAAACGCGGAATTCCGCTTTTTCGGCGACGAATTTTATTATCCCTGGGATCGATGCAAATATGCATTAAAATTGTTGACATTTATATGTGGGGGGGGGGGGGGGGGTAACGATGAATTACAACAAAAACGCGAGTACAAACCGCGCTAAATTAAGCAAATTTCTTCAAAGGATTGCAGGAAAAAACGCTCATTTCTCCAAAGGATCGCAAAAAAAACTATTAAATCATCAAACAATCGTGGAAAAAATACTATTTTTTTCAGGGGATCGCTGGAAAAAACACTATTTTTGTTAACTGATCACGAACAAGACGTGATTTTCGTGAACAGGTTGCAGAAAAACACTCTAATTTTGTCAAATAATCGTGATAAATTCTCGTATTTTATCGAAAGATCGCGGAAAATGCTCGAATTTTGGCGAAAGATCGCGGAAAATACGGAAATTTTGACGAAAGATCGCGAAAAATGTGAATATGTCAACTAAAGATCGCGGAAAATATGCATATGTTGACAAATATCGCGGAAAACACACACATTTTGACGAAAGATCGCGGAAAACACGCGCATTTTGGCGAAAGTTCGCGGAAAACGCAAATTTTGACAAAAGATCGCGGTAAACACGCAAATTTTGACGAAAGATCGCGGAAAACACGTAAATTTTGACGAAAGATTGCGGAAAACACGCATATTTCGACGAAAGATCGCGGAAAGCACGCATATTTCGACGAAAGATCGCGGAAAGCACGCAAATTTTGACGAAAGATCGCGGAAAGCACGTAAATTCTGACAAAAGATCGCGAAAAATACGCAAATTTTGTCAAAAGGTCGCGGAAAATAAGCAAATTTTGTCGAAAGGTCGCGGAAAATGCGCAAATTTTGGCGAAAAAGGGTGACAAACCCCCCGAATTTCGATAAAAGGATCTTGGGGAAATGCAAATTTCATTAATAAAGCTGTGGGAGAAAAGTGCGTTTTTCGTAAATTGGTCGCGTAAAAACGCTAATTTTGTTAAGAAATTGCAGAAAAAAGATTTCGCCAAAAGTCGCGGTAAAAGTTCAGCTTTTTCCTTGCTGAGCCTGTAGCATGTCTGATTGCTGTATCTTATATCCAGTAATAGTTGGCTGGTCGTTGGTTGGCCGACATGTCTGCCTCCGTCACGTGACGGAAGGCAGACATGTCGGCCTACGAAAAGGTTGCCATTGTGGAGTCTAAGTATCTTAGGTCATTGGTTCTTTATATCTCCTACCATACACATGACCTCGGCCAATCTGATTGATTTCTGTTTAACAGGTCCATGATACGATTAGCCTATATTGCCATAAATGTTCCTGCAATGATCACTGTGATAAAAATGCAGTGGTGTAGTAAACTGGTTGATGGAAATGTTTGTAAACATGCTCTTTTCTTCTATATATATTGACTAAATATTGTTTTTATTCCTTCACAAATCTTTCCACACATTAAAAGGAGAGGAATTGATTTGGGTCAATTAGCAAACTTACCCATCCGCAAATTCTTTGTATTAGGAGAGGCTTAGTGTTTAGTCTAATAGGTTACTGTATTAGCAAGATTTCAGGAACTAAAAAATTTACGCTAAAGGAGTATAGATATGAGAGAGTGAATTCAAAATAAAATTTCAACAAATGGTTTTGTTTGGAACAAGATCAGTGTAGTACTGATACTTAAAATGTAAGTCAAATGATTAGTATTATATTTGGTAAAAATCATTTGAACTACTTTAAAAAAAAATTTATTGCACAAATTTTCGGTACTTACGTATTAAGGCCACTGCAGTTATCTCTTGGATTCCTTGTTGCTTTGTTTTTTGCTGATTTTTGATGCCATTTTTTAGTGCCTTTAAATGCATTTTTTTGACGCCATTATTTTGCACAAGTTCTGCTGCGGTGGCGTTAATACGTAAATACCAAATTTTCTAATAAACATTTTCCAATCTGTTGATCACAAGAACATTTCTACTATCAATTCATTTATATTTTAATTTACAATTTTTTAGACAGTTCATTTTTATGACGACAGTAATTAAATAGTTACTAATTAATAATACATTTCATTTAAAAAATAGTTTTTGTAAAAGAAAAAAAAATTTCTAGTAAAAGCCAGCCTTTTTCAAGTGGTTTAAACCAGAAAAAGCCTGCCGGTTTAAACCAGCCTGGCTAAAAGACAGCAGCCCTGCATAGAGGTCACCTTCAGATCTCGAAAGACTCTGTCGCTAATGTACATGGGTTTTAGAACTTCATGCAAGCCAAGACTGAAAACATTTCTGAGTATTAGAAAAAAATCAAATAGGAAAGGTCTAGAAAATTTCTATGTCTTATATTGTGACTAAAAATTAGTGCTCTCGATTATACGTTTATACGCGTATACGTATAATACGTATTATACGAAATACGGATCAACTATACGTATAATACGGCATCGGCGTTTATACGTATTGCGCAAAACAACATATACGGTACATCGTATATACGGATCTTATCCAAGCGGTTAAACGTATAAACGTTTAAACGTTTTTCATTCAAGATATGAAATTTGATGTTTCAATGCTTTTCTGCTGATTACAGACATTGAGAAATATCCGGTAGAGTATCCCCATCGCGATTCTCTGTTTAAAAAACTACGATGCGTTTACTTAACTACTACTTGTTATGCAGGTACCTAAAAAATCTGAATACGTTTCTCAGTTTAAAATTTGGTTTCTTTCCCAAAAAACTAAGTTATTTATTATAAATTATCTTACATTAGTTGTGGATAGAATCAAACTAATCTTTGGAAGAGCTGTGGCTCAGTACTTAGTTTTTTTATATTTTCTTGTATCTTAACAAGAAGAAAGTAATGGATTCGAGAAATCTTTCGACTGGTTTACACTTTTTAAGGGTAAGATAGTCCGAAAAATATGTTTTTACAAAATATCTGTCTGTGACTTTGTCTATATGTGGCATGAATTTTGTTCCACCAGTTGCACAGAATGAGTTTTCAGCAATATCATCATCACATAGCAGGCAGTAGGCTCTGTCATTCTTTTTCTCAGCGTACCGCCACACCCAGCTTTTTCTATTCATTTCTAATTGTAATCTAAGCAGAACTGCGTCTATAAATGCTCGTTCTTCTACACTACGAGATACTTATACTAAGTGTCTGCGTCACGTGACACAATGGCTTTATTTTTCACCATATGTAAATTGTCTTACCGCGGAGGAATTTTAAAATAATTTACATATTTGGTAATTTTTATTAGTTTCTTTTTTAAATAATTTAATTATTTTGTCCTCCCAGAATATTTTATGACTTATTTAATGAAAATTAGAAGAAACATAATTAAACATTGAGTATGTTTAGAGTAACTTACCGGTCACTTACCGAAGTGACCAATGTTACCAACCGATTGTAGGGTAGTATGAAATGAAAATCAAGGCGAATTGTGACGTCAGCTACAGTTCAACAGGATAGTTTTCATTGGTGCCACATTTCGGTTTCGTACTGCCCTACAATAGATAGGTAACATGGGTCACTTCGGTAAATTGCACTGAACATGTACGTTGATTAAAATATTTATAAAGGGAAATACCAAGATCTTGGTTGGAATCCAGATAGTAGATATTTCACTGTTAGTGAAGCGAGATTAGCCAATTAAGAGTCTGATCTTTTGTGAACTTTTTGCAAACTGTTTTAAAAAATATACGCTTTTCATTGCTTGATCTCGTATGTATAAGACATACTATCAGGGCCGTAGCTAGAAGTGAACCATAGGGGGGGGGGGGGGGGGGGCTCGAGAGAATGTAGGGGGGGGCTCATAATTTTTTTTTCTCTTTCTGACGCAGAAAGATAAATTAATAACTATTCACATTGTAGGTATTATGTTTCTAATTAAACTGTTGTACTAACTTCATTTTATGCTAAGAAAAGTATAGGATGATGAAAATTTTGATTATATAACTGGTGCAAAATGAAACATCATGTTAACTTCATATGTACATATAAGATGAGGGAGTGTTGAAACACTTATTTTAGATACAATTTAGTAACTCTACAAAACTGTGAAAGGGTCTCAAAACTAAATTAGACTTTTGAACAGAATTTCATATGAATTTTTGGAACAGAAATTAATTGAGTGACCTTGCAATCTTTTCCAGGGGGGGGGGGGCTCAAAATATTCTAGGGGAGGCTGAGCCGCCCATAGCGCCCCCCTTAGCTACGGGCCTGCATACTATGCGGATTTCTGTCGTAACACTACCGATTTCCAAATTATTCTCCATTCAGCGACATAAGACTGGTGAAGTCCGCTATTTAAATTAGATACGATACGGCGAATATACGTATACATTAAATATACGTATTCTTAAATATACGTTTAGTTGATACGCCTTATACGTATCCGGATACGTTTAAACGTATATTCGAAAGTATCCGTATAGCAGAAAAACGTATTATACGGATATACGTATATCGTTTAATCGTATACCTGCTATACGTATCCTATCGCGAGCACTACTAAAAATTGATATTTTACATCAAAGGAAAATAATTAAAAGTTCTAAATGACAAAATTGGTGTTATTTAAATAAAGTAAAATTTTCTATCAATCAAAAATAGCTTCAAGACTGAAATCAGTTCTGAGACTGAAGGTCTTGCACCTATGCTAATGCAATTTAGAATTCTTAAATAACTTGCTTTATTTGAAAATAAGTTTATCTCGTGGTTTCAGTTTGGCAATCACTTTTGAAGATAATATTTAGGCACAAAAAAAAAATCTCCAAGTTTATGCAGGGCTCGAAAAATAGCGTTCCCGCAGAATCTAGAAATCCTTTCTGGGAACGCATATTCTTTCACTCAGGTTCCCGGCAGGGAACCTAATAAATTGCCGGAGCCACCAGCAATGTCGCAGACACTTTATAACACGAGAATTATGTAAAAAATTGGAGACAGTGCACAAAAAAAAAAAAAATAGCTCTTTATCGGCCTGTGGAATGCGTAATTTTGTCAAAATATTACAGAAAAAGTCAGAATTTCGTTAAAAAATCGGGGGGAAAAAAAGGCAAATTTTGCTTAAAAAAATTGTGAAAAAACTGCAAATTTTGCTTACATGTGGGTTGGCGTCAGCGTCTAGGGATAATGAATAGTCACTCTCAGTCGTTTCTTAAGACAAACACATTTAATTAAAAAAAGATACAGTATAGTGATTTTGGCCGAATAGTAATTGTTGGGCCGAATACCGAATATTCGGCTTTCCAAATTTCAAAGTTTTTCAAAGTTTATTACAACAATTATTTCAAAGTTTAAAGTTATTAAAATGTTACTTTTTAAAACAATTTTACATAATATTTAATGAGAGAAACATATTTTGATAACAAGAGGTTTTTATAAGAACATTTAGTATTGAAAAAATTCTGCCTCTATTTATTTAAGAAGCACAATTATGAGACTTTTTTAATTAATAAAATTTTTAATTTCAAGATTTCTTCTACGAATTGAAATAAACATTTTAAAATCAAAGAGGAATATTGAAAAAATCGTTGAACAAACACTGTACATTCTCATAATTGTTCTTTTTGAATAACTCAAGGCAGATTTTTTTCAATATAAAATAAGTATGCTTTCAACTTAATTATGGGAATGTATAGCTCATAGTTCTTTTCTTATAAATACAGGCATTTTCAATCTGGGCTAAGGTGCTTTTGCGTTCGGCCAGAATTAATGAAAAAAAAATCTCACCAAGTTTGGCGAGGAACCCGGAATTCTGGTAACCATGTGAAAATGCTGCCAAATGCCCTACTTTGGCAACCCTATAATCAGCTCTCACGGAGTGCAAGTGGGAGGTCTCATCTCTGTGCCGGTGATGTAACTTCATTACGTATTGCGCTGTTTTCGTTTTTAATTACCTCTGCGCAATTTAATTTTGAAATTCAGTTTGAATATTTAAAGTTGAAATATGTAACGGCGTTTTCCCGCTCTCATCATTTCTCTCGTCTCTTGCCGTCAGCGAAGGACACTGCGTTGGAGCTGGTTCGTTTTTATCATTTAATTTCATTTTCGTTTTTCTGCATTTTATTTCATTTTTCACGATGGCCGAAAATTTTCCATCGACTACAATTCCAAGGAAGGAGGATAATAAGGAGCCGATGGCTAAAGTGATCCTATTATACAAGCAGGAGTTACAACGACGAGCGAATGATTCGGATCCTTTTAAAGCTAGATTGGGTTGCTCCCCTTTGCCAAATCGGCGTTTTTTTTATTTTTTATTTGGGTGCATGGAGCTTTTTTTGGATTTTTTGGACAACTCGTCTCTAATTCACAGCAGTATGACCTGCCAAAACTGCGGATCGGCAATGAAAATAATTAGCTGCAAGCATCGTATCGACCGCAGACAGTGGTACTGTGGCAATAAATGAGGAGATAAGCGCTGCAAGACCACCAGGTCGATTAGATATAATTCTTTTTTTAGTAGCAGCAAACTCCCAATTCAGATTCTTATTGAGATGGTCTTCGAATTTTTCATGGGTTCCAGCATTGAAACCATACATCGAGACCTCGGTGTTCATAAACATGCCATGGCCGACTGGCGTAGGTATTGCACCGACGTATTAGTTGATTATATTGTCAACAATACGGAAAAGATTGGGGGAGTGGGTCAGATCGTAGAGGTAGATGAGTCGAAAATTGGGAAACGGAAATTTAACCATGGGCATTTCGTGGAGGGGCAATGGGTTTTCGGCGGTGTAGAGTGTGTATCGGGCCGCTGTTTTATTGTTGCTGTCCATGACAGAACAGCGGAAACTCATTTAGGTCTGATAGAACAATGGATCAAGCCTGGAACTCAAGTCATTTCGGATTGCTGGAAAGGTTACGACCGGCTGTCTGAAAAGGATTATGATCATTTGAAGGTTAATCACTCAATCCATTTCAAGGATCCAAAGACCGGAGCTCATACTAATACTGTTGAGTCCATGTGGCGTCATTTCAAGGCCTCTTTACCGGAATACAACCGTCAAGGAGATTTTGGAGGATATATCGCATGGTTTATGTTTAGGTGTATTTGTGATGCACAAAAAGTGGATCCTTTTACGCGTTTTCTCGAAATTGTACGAGATATAGATTGGAAAGATTGGGATATTGTTCAGGGAAGGGCGGTCGATGGATCCTCGGAATCCGATTAGAAATTCCCCTTTTTTTATATTTTTTAAATTTGCTGCCAGTGTTTTTTTTTTTTTTTAATCAACTATTTGTTTATATAAATTATTATGTTTTGGTTTAAAATTTTTATTCATTTTTTTGTAATTGTGTTTTTATTTTTGTAATTTTCACATGCACCCTGTATATAGATATTTTTAAAATTATTTTCTTTGGAATTTAAATTATTTCGCTCCTTTTATTTATATATATATATTTTTTTTTGTCGTTGTAACCCTCTTTTCGTTTTTTTCATAAAAAGAAATTTACAAAATGTAAGTACTACTTTTTGTTTTAATTTTCTGCTTATTTGTACTGCTAAAAAATCGTTTTCAAAATGATCGCAATTCTGAATCGACAATGAAATTCATTTTCAAATATAGCGATCACTTAAACATTTTAAATTTTTTCTCCTAAAAAAAACGGGAGGAAAAAACTCCTAAAAAAAACGGGGGTCAGGGGGGCAGAACCCCCCTGACATAGTGCAAATTATTCATTTTTTTATATTTACAAAAATGCATTTTTTCAGGAGTTTTGAAAGTGATCGCTATATTTGAAAACGGGTTTCTCCCGCAATTTTAGTTTGACGATCATTTTTGGAAACGGCTTTTTGGCGTGAAAAAAATCGCCAAATTTACGGGGCCGAACGCTAAAGCACCTGTTCCTCAATCCGTCCCATCACATCATATTTTACAGAAATCAAAACATGCAAGTTAAAAATATAGTTATGATATCTTGTTTATTGTTAATGCAAGAAACGAGAACACAAGTTTGATCTAGAGTGAGATAAAATCAGGGTTGGAAAAAAACCAGGTTTTTTGTAAAAAACCAAAAATACCGTTTTTTTGGGTTTAAACCGGGTTTTTTTAAAACATTCTTTTTTATTACGTATACATGCATATTTATTGATAAAAATAGACATTATTGAATTATAAGTAGTATAAATTCATTTGAAAATAATTTAAATTAAATAATTATAGTTAATTATGTAGAAAATTGAAAAAATCCTATTTTAATTTAAATAGTTATTAGTAAACTCTTACGTTTAAACAATAAGCTACTCTACACAATGAAACATTGATGTTTTGAAAATCTTTATAAATAATCTTTTTATTACTTATAATAAACATTTGATGTAGTTTTATGAATATTCTTTTCTACAATTAAAAAAAAATAAATAAATAAATTTGTGATTGTTCTTGGGGGTTTGTGTTTGAGAGACAATTTGAAATCAACATTTATGGTCATGATATTTATCAAATAATTGATGGGGAAAAATAATTTGTTATTATTAAAATACTATAATTAGCACCCAATTTTTGAATACTCATTCAGCTTCATATTTTGATTTTAATTCTTAAAGATAATCTCCCCAATAGAAAAAAAAATTCTTTTATAGTTTCACCAAAATCTTAAAGATCATCCAGTTATGTAGGTCAATATTCAAAAGCATTGTGCATGTTATGATAGACTACTTTAAATAATCTGCATTTTTTAAATAAAATATTTTATACTAAATACTGAATATTTTAATTCATTTTATCTTTGATCAATTCACATATTATAAGATTTTTCTTTAGAGCAATGGAATATGTTCACCAATGCATACTGAATTTCATTCTATACATAAAAAAAACAACCTAGAATCACTATATTTAATACTTTTTGCTGAAATAAAGTGTTAAAAGTAGAAAATATTTATATCCAATAATTTGTAAGTCTTAAATTGTAAAGAAAAATAAGAAGATATCATTAGATTTTTTTGAAAAAAAAACAATTGGTTTAAACCGTGGTTAAAACCAATTGGTTTAAACCGTGCCAACCCTGGATAAAATACAATGTACTTATGACTCAATAAGATGATTATGGTTTCATTAACAAAAATTGTCCTGATAGCTATTACTAATCTCAAATGTTTCCTTTCTTGTTTAAGGACTTTTATTTGGGAAAGGCAAAAAACAGATTATTTACTAAATAAAATTTAGGAACTTTCATTTGCATTCGCATCATTTATTCCTAAGTAGAATCCTAATAAATCACCATTTTAAGCCTTCTCATGGTCAATTTTCTTAAGTTATACTTTACAAACAGCAAATAAATAATGTAAAAACATAGTTTTATTTAAATATGATTTTCTTTCTAATTATATTAAATATATTTATAAATTGACAGTTAAAAGTAGTAATTGTGAAAAGTTTTTAAAAGGCTATATTAAGTATTGGATTTGGCCGAATACTTTGGTATTCGGCCAAACCGAATAGTCTGATATTCGGCCTAACCGAATATTCGGTAACATGGCCAAATAGATACTGAATATTCGGTGTAGGGATGCACCGAATAGTGATTTTGGCCGAATACCGAATATTCGGCCGACAGGTGAACCGAATACCGAATATTCGGCTAGCCGAATAGTAATTGTTGGGCCAAATACCGAATATTCGGCCAGCCAAATAGTTAACTATTCGGCTGAATACCGAATATTCGGCTTTCCAAATACTTTTCTAATTTCAAAGTTTAAAGGTATTAAAATGTTACTTTTTAAAACAGTTTTACATAATATTTAATAAAAGAAACTTATATTTTGATAAACAAGAGCTTTTTATAAGAGCATTTAGTATTGAAAAAAATCTGCCTTGAGATATTTAAGAAGCACAGTTATGAAACTTTAATTAATAAAATTTTCTATAAATCAAAACAAACATTTTAAAATCAAATAATGAAAAAATAGGATTTTTTTCAATATAAAGTACAAATACTTTCAACTTAATTCTGAATAAAGGTATGTTTGGCTCATAGTTCTTTTCTTATGAATGGTTGTATTTCCCACCCTTCCCATCATATCATATCATATTTTACAGAAATTAAAGCATGTGAGTTGAAAATATGTTATCTTATTTATTGTTAATCTAATAAACGAACACACAAGTTTTGACCTAGAGTGAGACGAAATACAATGTACTTATGACTCAATAAGTTGATTATGATTATGGTTTCATGAACAAAATTGTCTGCCTTGATAGCTATTACTAATCTCAAAAGTTTTTTTTTTTTCTTTTAAAGGGCTTTTATTTCGGGAAAAGCAAGAAACAGATTATTTACTAAACAAAATTTAGAAACTTGTATGAGCACGTAATTTATTCCTAAGGAGAATCCTAATAAATCACCATTTTAATCCTTCTCATGCTTCATTTTCTTAAGTTATACTTTACAAAAAACAAATAATGTAAAAACATTCTATTTTATTTAAAAATGATTTTGTTTCTAATTATTTTAAATATAAATTATAAAATTGACAGTTAAAAGTAGAAATAGTGAAAAGTTTTTAAAAGGTTTTATTAAGTACTGGATTCGGCCGAATACTTTGATATTCGGCAGGCCGAATAGTTTCATATTCGGCTCAACCGAATAGTTTAGTATTCGGCCTAACCGAATATTCGGTAACATGGCCGAATACCGAATAGATACCGAATATTCGGTGCATCCCTAGTACAGTAACTACAAGATTGTATACTCATGATATGCTCCTTCTGCATGTCGTTCAGAACAGCAAACATTTTAAAGAACATAAAAAAGGGTTGCATCCTCACATAACACAGCAGAAAAACCAATTGCCCGCTTTTTAGCTCACAGGCTATCATAGCCTGAGAGCTTATGTGCCCGTCCGTTCTGTATGTATGTGCGTATGTGCGTAACGCGATAACTCATGATAAAAATATCGGATCCACTTGAAATTTTGTAAGTAGGTATATCCTGACAAGGCGCTTCCCTGATTAGTTTTTGGAGTTCATTCGATATGTATAAGAGGGGGAACGGGGGGCTCATGCCCCCCGTTAGTTGATATAAATGGGATTTTCATGCAGAATTAAGTTTTCGTTCAAAATTTAGATTAGGATCATTCTGATGAGGCGATTCCGTGACTGTTATTAGGTGTTCATTGAATAAGTATAAATAGGGGGACAGGGGTTCTAATGCCCCGCCCCCCTTAATTTATAGAAATGGGATTTTCATGCAGAATTAAGTTTTCGTTCAAAATTTAGATTAGGATCATTCTGATGAGGCGATTCCGTGACCGTTATTAGGTGTTCATTGAATAAGTATAAATAGGGGGAACAGGGGTTCTAATGCCCCCCCCCCCCCCCCGTTAGTTGATATAAATGGGATTTTCATGCAGAATTAAGTTTTCGTTTAAAATTTAGATTAGGATCATTCTGATAAGGCGATTCCGTGACTGTTATTAGGTGTTCATTGAATAAGTATAAATAGGGGGAACAGGGGCTCTAATCCCCCCCCCCCCGTTAGTTGATATAAATGGGATTTTCATGTAGAATTAAGTTTTCGTTCAAAATTTAGATTAGGATCATTCTGATGAGACGATTCCGTGACTGTTATTAGGTTTTCATTGAATAAGTATAAATAGGGGGAACAGGGGTTCTATTCCCCCCCCCCCCCGTTAGTTGATATAAATGGGATTTTCATGCAGAATTAAGTTTTCGTTCAAAATTTAGATTAGGATCATTCTGATAAGGCGATTCCGTGACTGTTATTAGGTGTTCATTGAATAAGTATAAATAGGGGGAACAGGGGCTCTAATCCCCCCCCCCCCCCCGTTAGTTGATATAAATGGGATTTTCATGCAGAATTAAGTTTTCGTTCAAAATTTAGATTAGGATCATTCAGATGAGGCGATTCAGTGACTGTTATTAGGTGTTCATTGTATAAGTATAAATAGGGGGAACAGGGGTTCTAATGCCCCCCCCCCCCCTTAATTTATATAAATGGGTTTTTCAAGCAGAATTTTCAGATTTCGTTCAAATCTCTGAATAGTTTTGGAAGTTTAATGGTTAAGTATAAAAGAGGGGGATAACTCCTTTTAAATTATATAAATGCTAAATGGGTTTTTATTAAGAATTATCTAATTTGCTCTGAATTTTGGATATAGATTTTTTATATGATAAAGCATGTCTTTGATAGTATAGGAGGTTCAATGATTAAGTATAAAAAAAGAGGAAAGAAGAGAGCTGTTTCCCTTTCTTAATTTTTTAACGGAATTAACCCTTGAAAATATAAGGCTTTAATGTACAATTAGTATTTGTAGCCTGTGAGCTCAATGCCATCAGTTTAACTGGGCAGTATTCTTTTTTATTTCTGTTACGTCTTCCCTCTCCGTTGCCAGATACATAAGAGTGTAAATTGAAACAATGAAAATAAGTTACAGTTATAGTTAAATTACGTACAACAATGATAAAGAAATAATGACAATAATGAAAGAAATGAATGATAATAAAGTGACAAATGACATTTCCCACATACATAATAGTGAAAAAATGGTGAATTTTGTTAAATACCGAAAAACAAGAGATTTTAGTCAAAAGATTGCGGGAAGCAATGCAAATTTCATTAAAAAATCGTGAAAAAATGTCAAATTTCATAAAGAAATTTCTGAAAAAAGCGAATTTCATTTAAAAATTTGCAATAAAACTGTAAATTTTGTCAAAAAATACCAAAAAACAACAGATTTAATCAAAAGATTGCAGAAAACGAAGTAAATTTTGTTAAAAAATCGCGAAAAAGCGGCAAAATTCGTCAAAAAGTTGCATAAATAAGGCAAGTGTTGTAAAAAAAATATTGAAAAAGACAGCTTTCGTTAAAACATTGCGATAAAATATCAATACTCAAAGTTTCTGGGAACCTATATTTTTTCGAATTTTCAAGCTCTAAGTTTATGGCACAAACCACAAACTTTAATGCGACTTA